>VZRW01010211.1:0-42293 GCA_013398125.1 Aegotheles bennettii | reverse complement strand
GGGCGGGGGGGGGGGGAAGGGAGGGCGCTGCGGGGTTGGCGAGCGCCGGGTCTGTTTGTTCCCCTGTCTCGGGGGAGAGCGAGCAACCCGCCTTTCAGTGCGTGATTTACGCCCGTCTGTAGTGGCGTCGGGAGCTCCGTGCGATTCGGAAGTGAGTGCACGTCTGGTATAAATATATATGCGTGTGTATATATACACATTTATTTCTTGTGTGATTAGATCGATCCATAAGACGAGGAAGGTTATCCCCCAGGTTATTCTATGTAGAGGGCATGTGTGGAGGGAAAGTCTTAATTTTTACCTTTTTTTTTTTTTTTTCTTTTGGTGGGTTTACTGTGCAACAACTCCCTCCCTAAGAAAAAAGCTGCTGGTGTTTTCAGCAAGCTATTTGTGTGTCAGTTTGCCCCACCCCGATGGTAAAGTCCCTTTTGCCCTAATCCATAATCTGATCACACACTCGGCCCTTAATGGGGGTTTCAAAGCACTTTGAAAAAAGAGGAGGTGGTTGGTGTGTGTGCGGTGGGGATGGGGGTGGGGGTGCCTTGCACAGGCTCCGGACACAAAACAGAAATTCACGGGCAGAGGACTTCTCCCCCTTAGGCTCGCCTGCTCCCTGCCAGCGAGACACGGGGTTTTTCCACAGCACGCACGAAGCCCCTTGCGTTTTAAACTTCCCCGAATGTGCCGAACGCGAAACCCGGCCCCCTTGCTCGCCCTTTTGCCAATCCCAGCTAGGAAAAGTTAGAAATCATGGCACTTGAGCTCTAAGAGAGTGGACTTTGGCTTTTGGAAGTGGTGAATCGTGTTATCACACACATGCACACACAAAAAGGCAAATGCTGCTTCTCTGCGCTTGGTGCATGGAAGGGGGAGAAGTGCTAGGTCAGAGGAGGGAGCGACGTGCTTTCCCGTAGGAGTTTTCAGGCAAATGTGCGTTTGCAATTAAACGTGCTGGAGGTGTGCATCTTGCCCTGTTAGCTGGTCTATCGAGAGGAGAAAGAGGAGGATCGGACCGATGTCTCGCTGGAAATGCCTTCTGGGTCCCTCCGGGCTGGGGCGGAGGGGGGCGGACTGAAGTTCGGGCAGTTTGCAGAATATGCGTAAAATAAAAGGGGAGCTTTTCCAGCGGCTGGCTTTGTGAAGCTGAATGGGTGCTTATGGCAAGGCGAGAGGGGGTAATCTGCCTTTTGCCCGGCTGTCCCGGAGGTGTTGTCTCGAACCGTCTGCCGGGCGCCTCGCGTTACCCGGGAGGGGAAGGCTTCTTTAGCATCTCTCGGGGGAGGGCAGGGGGGGAGAGTTAAAAGGAAACATGGGTTTGACTTTCCCGATAAGGCGGCTGCGGCTGCCCCCTCCCACCTCCCAGCCCAGAGGATGTCTCCCGGTTATCTCCAGGTTGTCTGCACTTGCGGGGCTGCCGGCGGCGCCTGCGGCCGCGCTCCCGCGGGCGAGGGGCTGCGGGCGAGGGGCTGCCGCCGCCCACCTGCTGCGCGCCCCCGCCGCCCCGGGATGCAGCCTGGAGAGGGGAAGGGGGCACCGCGCGGAGGTTTCTCCTTCAGCTTCCACCTTGGCGTCTGAGGGGGGCTCCGCCGCCGAGACCGGTGTCGTCTGAAGCGGCGGCAGGTCAGGGTCAGCTCTGCTTTTGCACCGGGTTGTCACTTCTGGAGAGGGAGGGTTTGCTTTGGTTCGGCTGTCTCCTCGGCTGGCTGAGTCTGGCTAAAATCTGGACGTGGAGGGCAGATAGGGCTGCTAGTTCCTCTCAAGCATGGAGAAAGTATCTTATTTTCTATTCTTTTTTATCTCGAGATAGTTTCAGATGAGGGGAAGCCTATTTAGGCTTTTGGTTGAAACTTTTTATATGGCAAAGTTTTTAATTTGGAGAAAACATAAGCAATGCTTCAAGATAAGCTTGCAAGACTCTTTTTTTTTTTTTCTTGGACGGGGGGCACCATGGCATACTCTCTGTGTCCAAAACCAGGACTTGCCAATATTTAAAATAGTTGTTCACTCTTAAAAGTTAGCTTTTATTTTTATTTTTTGAAAGATAAAGCACTTGACGGGAGGGAGCCAGGAGTTAAAAGGTTAAATGTTTTCCACTGCTGTTAGAATAAAGACAGAGTCTTAACATATTCATTGTTAAACTGTTTGGCTATATTTTATTATACTGCGGTATAGTATTATTGTTGGTAACTGATGTGTACAGAGTAACGCTGTGGTGCTCTTTCTAGGTATAATTGAAGACATTGTGTGGTCCTTGTAAGAAGCTTGGTTCCTGCTTGGGTTTTAATTGTAAAATATTGTTCTGGATTTTTGTGTAGGTAATTGGATTTTGGAACCACTTTAAGATATGATAAAGGCAAAACAAATATTTACTAATTTAGAGGGCAGTACTTGAAACTTTTGCATATCTGAGTGTGGAAGTTAGTTATTTACAAGTTCTCATCTTCTGGGTCTTTTAACTGAGTTTCCGTTTAATTTCTTAAGTCTGTGCTTCTACTTTGTAGTTAATGATCCTTTAAAGTAAAATTTGCAATCAAGTAGACTTCTTGGATGCAGGCATTGTTTGATTATATTATGCATGCCTCTGTCCCACAAGCCACTTTTGGTAATATTTACAATTTGAAACATAGTCTATGGAATTTTTTACACGTTTTAAAAAAATAAAACTGTGGTAGCATTGCTTTTGTAGTATTGAGCCTTAAAATAACAATCACAGTGGTGTACACAAGTATGACACACACTAAAATACTGGAGAGAGATATTTTTACTTGTGCTGTTGAAGTTTTTGGTAGCACTAAGTCATTTAATGTCTAACCTCAAACATTTTATTGCTATTTAGTGTTTTTCTTGGGACCATTGGTATTAAACTAAAATTTCCTATTTACATCATGTAAAGTTTAATGTGTAAAGAGACTAGCCTACCAAAATATTATCCAGTTTTAAACAAAATTGGAGAATTATATGTCTGTCATCAGCAGGTCACATTACACTTGCTAAATACTTGCAGGCTTTTTTTTTTTTTTAATGCAAGTTTTTCAGTAGCCTGATGTGAAAAGAAGAGTCACTTCAAGTGGCTGAAATGTAATCACTGTAAAGGCCACGATCTAACCAGAAGATGGCCTGGGTAGCTGTAGTTAGCAGGCACAATACCTAGACTTTCTAGAGTCACAAGTTAAGATGTGTGGACCTAGTCCAGAATCACTTTAAGCTCTCCACAGGAACAGGCAGGACAGGCCAAGGGAAGTGCATTCAGCTGACTGGCGCCCACGCTCCGCCCCAGAGGTGACTCCTTTTTTTTAATGGCTGATGCATTACTTGATTGTGTGCGGTGCTGTGGGATCATGCGGGCTTGAAAGGCTGCTGGAGAGAGCATGAGTTGTGTTGCAATAGTGAATTCTCTCTTTCTCGCTCCAGGATTTCAGATGTGTTCTAAGCCTGCTGGGGTGAGCACGCTTCCGGGCACTGATGGAGACGAGAGCTCAGCACGGCAGCGGGTCGCAGGCCTTGCTACAGGCTCGGCGTGACAGTGGGAGACCACACGGGGAGCCTGACCTGCGGGATGTCCTGATGCAGCAGGTTCACGTCTTGTCGTTGGACCAGATCAGAGCCATCCGAAACACGAATGAGTACACGGAGGGACCTACGGTGGCTCCACGGCCGGGCGTCAAGTCCGCTCCTCGACTAGCAACCCAACCCAAAAATGAAAGGCCCCATGGCTTGCCCGAGCATCGTCATTTTAGCCGGATTCAGCACACACAAACACACACCTCTCCTCGGGCACCTCTGTCCCGATCCATCAGCACGGTCAGCACAGGTTCACGGAGCAGTACAAGGACAAGTACAAGCAGTAATTCATCCGAACAAAGACTTCTAGGATCATCTTCGGGGCCAGTTGCTGACGGGATAGTCCGAATGCAGCCCAAGTCTGAGCTCAAGTCAAGTGAGCTGAAGCCACTGAGCAAAGAAGACTTGGGAGCGCACAGCTACAGGTGCGAGGACTGTGGAAAGTGTAAGTGTAAGGAGTGCACTTATCCGAGGACCCTCCCATCGTGTTGGATCTGTGACAAGCAATGCCTTTGCTCAGCCCAGAACGTGGTCGATTACGGGACTTGCGTTTGCTGTGTGAAGGGCCTCTTCTATCACTGCTCTAACGATGACGAGGACAACTGTGCTGACAACCCCTGCTCCTGCAGTCAGTCGCATTGCTGCACTAGGTGGTCGGCCATGGGTGTGGTTTCCCTCTTTCTGCCTTGCTTGTGGTGTTACCTACCAGCCAAGGGTTGCCTTAAGTTGTGCCAGGGCTGTTACGACCGGGTAAATCGGCCTGGGTGCCGCTGTAAACACTCCAACACCGTTTGCTGCAAAG
Source organism: Aegotheles bennettii (assembly GCA_013398125.1). NCBI lineage: Eukaryota > Metazoa > Chordata > Aves > Caprimulgiformes > Aegothelidae > Aegotheles > Aegotheles bennettii. The sequence goes on along the minus strand of VZRW01010211.1, from coordinate 37,930 downwards.
TTCCCAGCGTCCCCCCCAGGAACTTTGAAAAGCCAACATAGCATCACTAGTCAGAAATACAAAAGTAACAAGGATTATTTTAACGTACATATGCAACCAACTAAGCAGCTATGGTCTTGGCACTGTAGTAGAAGGGTTGGGGATATACTTTGCTGTTTGCAGTGAAATGCTTTTCTCTGTGTGTTCCATCTTAACTGATACGCTTGTTAGAATCCAGCTAGTGGGATACAGAAAAAAAAAAAGGGATGCAGTACATTGTGACCCACATATTGCATAAGCTAAAGCAACACAGACACTCCTAGGCAACTCTATTGTTTGTGAATAGTACTTGCAAAATTTGTAAATTAGCAAATGACTCCTTTTTTTCATTGTTTTCTGCCAGAGATAATGTGCTATATTTTTGTATATACAATAATATTTTCAACTGTGAAAAGTAAGTGGTGTCATAAGACATGGCACAGTCACAAAATATTATACTAATATGTTGTACATTCGGAAGAATGTGAATCAATCAGTATGTTTTTAGATTGTATTTTGTCTTACGGAAACCTTCTATTACAAGACTCTGATTTCCCTTTGGACTTCATGTATATTGTACAGTTACAGTAAAATTCAGGCTTTATTTTCTAATTTTTTCAACATATTGTTTAGTGTAAAGAATATTTATTTGAAGTTTTATTATTTTATAAAAAGAAATATTTATTTTAAGAGACATCTTACAAATGTCACCCCTTTTTATGAGGACGTCATAGTTGCTGCAAATAAGGGGTGAATGATGCATATGTTCACTATAAAATAGAAAATATATTAACGTTTGAAATTAAACTGGGCTACTTGTCATTTTTTCCCCTCCCATTTATTGTTCTGAGTTGGGAAGACTGGTATTTCTAATTGCAAACTTGACAGTGAGTCACAGTGAGTCTAATGTGTAAACGAAAATAGAACTTTTATGTGTATTTTTTTGTTGTTATTTACTACTTCACCAGAAACAGTGCAGGATTTTTGCTTCCTTCCTTTGCACAAATGTCCCACAACATTGTTCCTACAACAGAAAAGGAAAACGGACATAGGAAAATGCATTAATTCATTCCAGACTAGGACTAATAGGCACTGAAAGCTTGACCTATTCTGTAAGTGATGAGCTTTTGTGCTTCAAATAGGAAATAAGTAATCATTCACAAAAAATGTTGGGCTTGCGCGGCTTTACTCAGAGAAAGGGAAAAAAAAAGGGAAAATTAATATGGTCAGTGCAAAAAGCTTGCAGGATTAGTTGTTAAAAGTAGAAGAATATGCCACAGGGAATGACAGATCCAAACGCAGTCCAGCCTTATGTCAAACATTTGCCTCACTTGTAAGAAGAAAGTTGCTCGATCTGTCATTTGTGGCAGTTACCTTCCACTGAGGTCAAAATCCTTTCACTGCCAAGTTTCCCACCGGAAGCCTAGAGAATGATTTACCTTTCTTTATTAACAAACTATCATTTCCTGTTCCAAGCATGTCTCTCCCAAGTTTAGAAGTCTTAATGTTGAATCTTATTTATACATTTCTTAAGCTGGCATTTAAGAAATAGCTATAAGTATTTTTAAGCTGACACTTAGAAAAATCTCACAACCTTTTCTGAACCCTCTCCAACAAAAACAAGTTATAACTAATAAATTAAGAACTCACTAAAAGCTGAAAACCAAAGCATTGAGTAAATGTTACATCTTTTTGCCCCTTAATTTTCCTCTGTGAGCTGGTGTTTGGGCTATTTTACATGGGTCTGTAGTATTCAAAAATCTATGCTGTGTTTGTGTGTATTGGTTATCAATCATCAAGTGAAATTAAAAACTGCGAGTCCTGACTAGTTTGCAAAACAAAAATAGCAGATACTTAGGCTTTGTTCTCTCTCTTTCCCCACCCCCACCCCCTGCCCCCCCTTACCTCTGGTGAAAAATGTAAGTTGGTTTTCTTTCCTCTCTGTACCAGCTGGCTGGATACTTTGGTATACAAAGGGAAGCAGTATGTATTTAACCTGAGTGGAATTTGCCAGGAAGAAGGTGGCTTACATTACATGAATAATTTGTTCATATTTGAAGCACATCAGTATATTGTGACTGAGTATTGAGGCATATATGTGAGATTTTATCTGCTGATAAATAGAGGTTTGGGAGGGGGGGTGTGTTTAGAAATTTTGTTCTTGAAGGGATTGGTAACCATCATTCTTGAATTAGATTAGGTTTTTATGCCTAAACTGTCCTGGGTTAGTCTTGCTTATTGAAAACAAACGTGGGAATAATCCAATAGTTCATTTATTGAGGGAATCTTTGGACCCCTAGGCTATATTTTGGAAGCCCAAACCTCCACTGATTTCAGTAGACAGTAAATCCAGTCTTTTCACTGTATCGATGAGCTTGTCAATACTGAAGGTGAGCCTTGTCTTTTCAATGATTTATGTTTCAGTCAAGGTATCTCTAAGGAAAACTAAAAGTGAAACTGGAAAATTGCAGTATGGTTGAGCAGTGTAGCAGTCAAGGAGGGGGCAACTCTGAAGTCCTCTTAGATAAAGTCCAATACTGAAGTTGTGGGTTTGTTCTGTTTTGCACTATGGCAAATGCTTTGACCACTTAGATAGGTTCTAAGGGAAAAGAAAAACCATCTTCTTCTTGATACTGAAATTTGAAGCTGATCTTAACATTAAACACTGTTTGTCACCTTCCACTCGGTTCTTAATGAGGATAAATAGTGGCTCCCATCCCAGGTAAGCCCACTGCCAGTGAATGGGGTTGCATGTATGACACTTGGGAACAAGGACATAGGGGAGGATGGCATTAGGCACTGCCTGTTGGGTTAATTATGTTGCTGGGGTCCAGGCTTCACATAGTATGAATTAATGTGTGTGTGCAGTGGACTCCTAAAAGTTGGCTTGTGTATGTTAGTTAACATACTAATATTACACTTAATTAGATAAGGCTTACTATTGTAAATAAAATAAAAATTTTGCCTCAAACAGATTAGATTGTTTTAGTAAGAATTAAGAGGGCTTTTCATGTGGATTGAGATAATGTTATTAAAGCATGCCTACTTTGTCCTTTGAGATAGGAAAGTGGAGGTCCAAGAAAGGAAAATTCTCCATAGACAGTTTTTGAGGATAACCATGAAAGTCATGCCAGATATACACCATATAGGACTTTGATTTTAGACAGCTATTAAGCCATGAGAGAAAGGAAACCCCTTATTGCTCCATTTGTTTTGTTGCTTTAGTGACTTGATCTATTAACATCCTGTAAATTCTAGTGTCACTGTAAGGTTTGCTTAAAGTTAGAGACCTGCAGGATTGGATTGACAATTGACTATAGTAACAATGGAAACAAATAGCTTTTTTCAAATTATTTTCCATGTGGTGTCAGCTACAAATACATACCTCAAATTTGCTTGTACAGTAACTTAGGAATGTCTCCATTAATATCCTCAACTTTTTATTTTGCTCTTTAATGGTTTGAGGCTTGATTATAATTTCTTTTTTGAGATAGTGATCATAGCAGTAAGAAAAAGAAAAAAAAACTTGATTTCAAGTGGAGTATAAAAAGGTATAGTACTTTAGATGAAAAAATCTATTCTTAAAGGATTTGAGATCATATACAGAGGAGTATTTACATATTCAAACAAGTTACCAAATTTGGCTTCAAAAGCCAAAATTCTCCTAATTAAGAACTACAGAAGTGGTTGTGATAAGCACAATAGCTTTTTTACACTTTCTTACGAAACTGTCAGCTTGTGTGAGGTGAAAGTGACTTGACAGTAGCAAAGTACTGATCAGTTATGCATCAGGCATAACTTGCTTTTTTTAAAAAAAAAATGCACAGTATTACCTGTATTACCTTTTTAACTTTTAGAAAAATATACATAAACTAATTAATTTTTGTGATGAGTGAATACTTAAGTCTTGTTCTTAAATGGCAGGGAGATGATAGAATGCATTTCTGTACAGCAGCAGAACATTCAATTATTTTTAGGAATTAACTGTTGTGGAAGATGGATTTGAACAGTCTGTCTCGTCTCAGATGTTCCTAGATGGGTGCAGGTACAGCAAGTAATAATGATCTCATTTGCTGAGACTAATTTCTCAATCAGTCACTGGAGCAGAGACCCAGAAAGAAGTTGGCTGAATACGAGAGCATGCTTGATAGAGTAACATATGAATAGTATTGGACAGATTTCCTACTGAAAATGTCAGCAATGTATTGGCTCCTCTTAAATCAGTTGCAGGTAGGGGTTGCAGGTAGACTACACTGTGACAACGCACTCCAAATCCTTACCAATGAAAACAGTTTTGTTCTTATTTATACAATCTGATTTTAAACTAGAAACTTAGAAATAAAAATTGATGTCTCATTGAAATCAGGATAGTTTGATGTGGAAACTGTGCATATTTATAGTTCACATACAGTACTTTTTCTTTCATAAATACTGCCTGTTTCAATCTAAGGAGACCCCCTAGGTGGTAATCTTAATTATTTCTCTTAATATTTCTTCTTTCTGGTCCCTGCCCCTCCCCTTGACCTTTGCTAGACATAATACATAAAGGTTTACTGCCACTTACTAGGACAAAAGGTGAAAAAAGAGGATGAAACATGCTTTTCTCATTAGTATTCTGTCTCTAAAAGTTTAAGATAAGGTAGAAAAAAATACTACCTTGCTGTGGTTGTCCTGCATTTTAGAGAGATATAAAGTGTTTTTCCATTCTTGTGACATTGAAATCCACAGTTCCAGAAAACATCTTCCTTTCATTTCTTTAGTATAATTTTTATTACTTGAGAAGGATTTGTTCATCTTTTAAAAGTGCCCCTTTGTTTTAACCTATTGGCACTGTGTTTCAGATGACAAACAGAGGTTTTACTTTTATAAAAGCGTAATCTGCTGTTCCTCTGTCACAGGGATTGTTCTGGAGAGATCTGATGCAGTTACCTTTGGGCATGAGTAGCAATGATTTTGCTCAGAACAGGGTGCAAGGTTAAGCGTTTTCAACCCTGGGAAAAGGCAACAGACATTGTGCTGTATATCTGAAGTTTCTCTTTGCCTGTTTTGTAGGAAACTTTTTTTTTGCTCTGACTCAAATCCTACATGCAGATTAGAGAAGCTCATGCCTAAAATGTTCCAACTTTTAGACTACAATGGATCGGTTCCCATTTCAGTAGAAGTTACCAATAATCAGAAGCTTTGACATTGTAGCCTACTATTATATAGGACTATCTATGGATATTTTAATACTTAGAAGTTTAAGTTACATTTTAAAACAATCTTGCCAAGGGAGATAATCTATTTTAAAAATGCAAGAATCTGTATAATCAGAGTAGCTCTGCTTTCCTGAATGCCTGCTGCATAATTACAAAACCACTTAGTGCACCTGAGATATGTTAAAAGAGGAGGCACTTGATTCAAATCAGATGTTGCAGGCACAAGTCTGACTTTAAGAGTCTGAGCCAGTACATAAGGGTGTACCTTGATGAACCACCAACTTATGGCACAGGGAGCACCTTGAACAAAGAAGGGTTTTTTTGGTATATTTTTTTTTCACCCTAATGTTTTGATCAAGAAGAAGTGTATATGAACCAATTATAAACCATGTGGTTGTCAATGTGATTACTGATAAAAGAATATCTTCATGCTTGCAGTGTGTCTCAAAAAGCACATTGAAATGGAAAATTTCTAAATGAGCATTCAAACCTAACATTGTCATTCCTCAGACCCAAATGAAAGAAAAAGACTGTGTAAGTTATTCTGAAATATGTATGGACAGGGGGGTAATGGTACAAAAAGTGAACTTTACATCAGGACTGTGCCTGAACTGTTCTCTCCTGCTTACATACAATCACAGTACAAAGTCTGAAAGTGCACGACAGTGTCCCTGGCCACTTCTGTACTAGTAAATCAGGCAGTAGGTGGAAATGTTCCTGGACAATGGATTGCAATTGCCCACGCTAGTGAAGCGTTAAGACTTTCCCTGGTGCGAGTTAAGCATGTGCCAAAAAGTATTCTCCCAAGCTATTCCCCAGCACATTTCAAGAGCTAAAGTATTCCAGGGCCATTCCCGAAAGTCAGCTTGCCAGCAGCTCCCGTCTTTCAGAGGGTACAGGAGTTGCCCAGCATGGACACTGTTCTTTCAGAGACAGTTGGAATGTGGTGCCCAGATACTTGTTTGGGCACATTTTATTTGCAGTCCAGGAGGAAGGAGATCCCTTCCAAAAATCTCACCTCAAAGGAAGTTCACTCACAAAGACAGACATCCTCATGAGTTAGGATGACACAATCTAATCCCCAAGTAGTAACTTAATTGCACAGAAGCAACTTATTTAATTTTTTTGTCAATAAGTAAGGCAGTTCGCAATGTAACTTGTCTGAATTTTGCAAAGCTTAGGTGACAGGGGCTCTTGTTCCAATGTAGAGTAGATACTTAAAATTATATATTGATATTTTGTATCAAACCTGAATCTTGAAGTTTTTATTTGATTTGGGGAATGGCATGGTCTTTGTTTGTTTTGTTTTTGTTTTTTTTTTATTTTACAAAATTATTCCTTAAGTATCTACTGACAAGCCATAAAACCAGACTTTTTCATGTATTTATCTTTCATTAACAAGCAATTTTTTATATGTCACAGCACTTACTTAATTTTTAAGAATGAATAAAGATGGTATTTCTTACTTTTGGAAGTTACATATATCTTGAAGAAAACAGTCACAAAAAATAGTTTCCTCCCATGATAATCATTATAACCTCATCTTTCCGCAAGATATGGAAAGTGTTCTTTTTTCCTTTCAGCTCCATGCTCCCTTAACCCCTTGGTTATAGAGTGGGTGGCTTATAGAACTTTGTGATTGCTGAGTGATTTTGCAGGTTTACATAGAGAAAAATCAGTGTGTAAAGTATTGTGCTTGAGCTTGGCATCTGAGAGAACAAGATCTCACTAAAGTATATTGAGTGTATGCAAAATATATTTCTATATACATGCAGTCTGAGGGATGTGGCTAGGGAGAAAAGGACTGTCACCATTCATCCCTTAAAATCTCTCCTTTAAAAAAATGGAATGATGTCAACTGTTGTTTTTTTTTTTTTTTCCCTTTTTTAAAAAAGTTGATAAATTAAGCTAAGCGAAATATTAGATGGAGACACATCCTGTTCAGTTTATTAAATGTGGCCAGGATTTGTGCTGTTTACATTTCACATAGTTTTTATCCAAAGACCTCCGTTCAGCTGCAAGATTGGTGGGTGAAATGCCTGGCCTCACTGGAGGCAATGACAAAATTCTCCTTGACCTCCTTGAAACTTTGTATAGACAAGAGGTGAATTCCTGAATATGTACTGATTGAACATACACTTGAATGAGTATCCTGGGAAAATCCCAGCTGCCTAGGGGAATAAAAAAAGTTTATAATTGCATGAAACACACTTCTGAATCAAGGAATAGCTACCTTACCTTACGATTTTTAACCTTCGTTCTGATCCTACTTAACTTACTCTACGAATAAGATAATTTATTCGTACCACTGCTGTAGTATATATGCAGTTGTTTCCTTTAGGCTTTGATCTTTAAGATTTTGCGAAGAGATTCTATTTTGGAGGTTAATTCTATGAATGATGCTGCAGATTCCTTTTAGTTTTTACTGACAGACTTGTGTCGATACAAGCTTGTGTGCAGACTCTTCTCCCCTTAGTTTACTGTTATCATACCTTTCTTGTACACTGAAGCTACAACAGTTTGAATTCCATTTAGCTCAGCTGTTGCAAAAAAAAGTGGGGAGAGTATTTGATTTAGCTGACAGTCTAGTTAATTGACATAGGTTAACAGTATCTGCACAGTGTTTTGTGACAGTATTACTAAATTTACTGTAAATTAATTTATTTAATATTTCACATCTATAAGCACTACCCGAAATTAAATGAGTGAAAGCATGATTAAAATAAACTACAGTGAGCTACTCTCAGACAGAAGTGCTTGGTTCTAGGATGCCCATTAATATGTACAAAATATCTTTACAGTTACATTTCTGTATTGCACATTCTATCTCCTGTATATACATATGCATATCATAATTATATCCTTTTTAGAGGAAATGAGGAATGGAAGGCAAGAAACTACTTCCTATTACCATGTTTCATTGTTACTAATATTCTTCTTTCAGAGTATCAGCTTTTGCTGTAACATTCTCCTCTAGTTTCCGAATGAGACCATGAAGGGCACTCCTTTCCCCCACCACTGAGAGAGTACATCTGCAGAGTGGAGTGCATCTACCCCGTACTCTGTACTTTTTATACTGAAGTCTCCCAGGTGTGGTATGTTGGTCCAGTAAACAGAACAGCTTTTTTCCACTCTGTACTTTCAGTGAGAAATGAGTGATGAAGATGCTAGTTTTCTTATTGCTAATCATACATAATTTGGCAATTTTGAAAGGCTTTGTTAATCCCTGAACAGCACTGATATAAGCTCTCATGCAAATGCACAGAAAGGCAGATTCCCAGCCCCTTACAATTTATAAACTACTTTAGGAGAAGACATCATCAGAGGGTTAGTGGTAAAAGGGAGGATGAGTGCACAGATGTGATGTGGTTATATAAACCAAGTATGTGCATATCTTAATGAAGCCAAATCTTTTAAATATTCTTTAAATGTATCAGAGTTTCTTAAATGTGAAAATTTTTTATGTATACAGGGAGCAGAAGAACCCAGTAGATTAACCTTTATTTTGGATATCCACAGTTGGTTTACCGATTTCCCTCTATGGCTGCAGCTGTGCTACAAATAAAATCATAGAATCATAGAATCACTGTGGTTGGAAAAGACCTTCAAGATCATTGAGCTCAACCATCAATCCAGGACTGAAGTCCATCACTGAAACATATCCCCAAGGGCCACATCCAAACATTTTTTGAATACTTCAGGGACGGTGACTCTACCACTTCCCTGGGCAGCCTGTTCCAGTGCCTGACCAGGGTTATAAGTTATATCCTGGTTTCCAGGGGGGAAAAAAGAAAAAAAACATATCCTGTCTAGATACACAAGGTCAGTAGTAGCAATGGCCATGAGCAGCAACGGCCATGAAATAATGACTGTGGGATTTACTGTTGGTTTGGCTTTACTGACAAATTCGGTATCACAGTACTATGGGCACTAAGTAGACACAAAGAGTGTTCATTTCTAAATTTAGTGACTTAAACCTGAATTGTCCACGTATTATATAGACATCTCATGTTGATGGCATGAAAGGTATTGGGTTTTGTTTGTGCTTTTTTGTTGGGGTTTTGGGTTTTTTTGGTTTGGGTTTTTTTTTTATGGAGCAGGCAGGCTACAGCATGCATGATAAAGAAAAAACAGGAAACCTTTGTACCCATTTCAGAGATGTGCAATAAGGCTTATGGGGACAAGGAAACATAAGAGACAAAAAAAAATAATGTCAAAATGAAAGGTTTTTGCTGTTTTGGTGTTTACCTCCTTGGTGGGGTGAATATTTCTTGTTGTTCTCAGTGTTTTTTTTTTTTCATTGTTTTTTATATTTTTGTCTTTCTTTCCTAACTGTCCTATTGTCCTTTTCTAACTGTCTCCTTCAGGTCTTTTAGGATCTGCCAGTCCTGAGGGCATAGATGCCCTTGCCTTAGTGAGATAACATGGGATATGAAACATGAAAATATACCCCTGTAGAAAATTATGTAACAGCATTGCAGGACAGTGGTTGCTATCACTGTGGGATTTTTTTTGTGATTTTGGGGTTTTGTTTTTTAATAATTTAACTGGGGCCCAGATTCTCAACTTGGGTAATTCAACCTGGCTCCACTAATTGTAGTGGTGTTCTCATGATTTGCACTAGCAGAGCATCTGACCTAGTAACTCACTACCAGAAAAAAATGTGTTTACACAGTAGAATAGGAATCTTAAGATTTTATCAGCTTTTGTTTCTTATGACATCTTTGTTGAACAATAGCTTTCACTATAACTCAAGACAGTTTGGAGTCCTTATTTATAATACTTTAAGAGCTATTATTTATTGCGTTCAAGATGCTTGCGCAAAAGGAATGCTTTCAATTCAGTAACTTAACTTTAGGATCCTGGGATCACTTGAGTGTTCCCAGACTTGTTATGAAAAAAGCAGAACACCTTCAAAAGGAAGAAAACTGTTCATTTCAATTTACATGCAAGAGTGTTTTACATTTTTAAAAAATACTTAAAGCTTGCTTTATGTGGCAGACAGTTTGCTGAGCCTATTTACTGCAGAGTGAATAATATTTTTCAAGAATGATTCATCTGGCTTATTTTAGAGGCTGCCTTGAATTCTGGTCATTTCTATAGATACTGCAAGTCACAGTCATTAGTAAGCTAGTGGTTTGATCTAACCTCAACTACCTGTTGCTGGCTGTGAATGGAAGAATTTATTTTTAGTGTGAAACCACAATATGAATATTTTCCACTCTGAAAGTATAAAAAACCCTTTAAGTAAAAATTTTGCTCTTTCGCTGTGATGTGCTGTGGCTCTGATGTCAGACATACTGGGTTCTTCTTACAGAAAATCCTTTTAAATGTCTGATTCTCTATTGAAGTTGACAAGAATTTCCTCCACTTAACCCCTTCAGTGCCCCCAGGCGTTCAGCTCACACCAAACAAAAGGGAGCTCCTATACCTCCTAGATGAGGATCCAAGATGAAAAAAAGAGATGGAAAAACCTGGGCCCTTGAGCGGTCAGGAAGGAGGATTGTGGGCAGGCTAACGTAGCCGTGATACATGAGAGAGCCAGCATCTCTGGAAAGCTGTGACTTTACCACTGCACAACCACAACTGTCCTGCTGATACGGGACCCTGCATTTTGGAGTGATGTGGGTTTTGTTTGTTTGTTGGGCTGGGCTGCCTGGGCATAATTCTACCATTTCTGCAAGATTCAAAGGTAGAAAAGGACTGTAATTTAGGGAAGTATCAACTCTGCTTAGTAAGAGTTGATGGATTAATCTACAGGCCTTGAGCATTTGAGTCCTGTAATTTCTGAGTGATCATGTGAATGTCACACATGACAGAACCTCTTGACTAGTCTCCTGAGTTAAGTAAGGTGATATGAATGATTATATCTGGAGTTAAGAAAGCTATTATTTAGTGTAAGGATGGACAGACTAACTCACCCTCTGTACTGCAAAAAAATAAGAATCTGAGGCCTATATAATGCCATTGGCCTATACACAAACTTCTTTTTTTTTTTTTCATAAAACATTTGAATTGCATTAGAGGTAAAATGTTCAGAATCCAGGTGCCTTTATGCTTACGCTTGGTTCATAATTTTGCAACTAAACCCCATCTAAAACAGAGTTAAAAGCAAGGAGTTAAGATGGAAAAGAAGAATATAAAGCAGTTTAACAATCAGGAGATTTTCTACCTCATACCTCAGTTCATTTTAAGGACAAGGACTGGCTCCTAAGCCTTGACTGAGAGCCTGGTTTCCACAGAACATTAGGGCTTTCACATAATTGATGGGCTTTGGTCACTGTTCACCACGGAGCTTTTACCGTTTCTGTCAGAGTGGCTAGTGACCTTCTCTGCTTTAGGTTGTCGTTACATTTCCACAGCTTTTAAAAGATTTTAAAATAGTTTGTGGATTTCTTTGATGGAGGTAAATGAGTTCCTCCTTCATATTCGTGATGCCTCCAAAGTTCACATTTTGTCCCTTTCTTAACAAGCCAAAAGAAAGAAGTAGATGGTTTAGTTCTGTTAGCTCAATTAATTTATCTTAGGTGAAGAAGGCTGTTGTCTCTGTGTCCACACTAGTAAGGGAAAAAAGGGTATGTTTTTTACCAACTGCTTGCTCACACATGATCATTAGCATAAGGTAAAATGTTAATGTGGTCAAAACTGTTGGAATTTCAATGCATGTGGTTTGGTCATTTGTGCTACCATGAAAATGTTTACTATCTCTACCAGTACATGTTAAAAGCTACAGCCACGCTCTTAGCACTGTGATTTTACAATCTGATAAGTAGAAAATGTTAGTTTTAAAAACACAACCAAATAAGTACCATTCCCCAACAAATTTTCTTAGAGAAGATAAGACCTGAGCTTCTGTTTAACACCTTTAAAGATGTTACTAGCCATTTTGCATTTCACACTTCTGCCTTACAAAGCAAGAGACATTGCTTTTATAAATACAAATTTTTCTTGTCCTCCTGACCAGCTACAAGGAGTTTTTCCAGGTACTTACCACTCCATTGCTCAAGCAGGATCCTTTTGATTTTTGGCCCAGAAGCAGAAAAGAACAGGAAGAGCATTTCAGAAGAACCTCCTTCCTGGCTGGAGGGAGGAAGAAGTAGCAGCAGCACACATGATGCATAAACATCCTTTTGATAAGCAATATAACCTTACCACAGGACTGTAAATATTTTTGGTGATTATGTTTTTTTTTATTTTTATTTTTTAGTGTGATTGTGAAAGAGTCAACTCTGATTTCAGATCCTCATTGCCCTGAATAGAAGGAAATCTTGACCATGGTTAAACCCTGGATTCAACTTCCCCCAATTTATAGGGACCATAACAACAATTTTTTTTACAGATTATACATTGGTAAGGACTATAATAGACTAATATCCTGTATTTCCTTGCTAGGTAAAGACTAGAAAGGGGAAAACATCCAGTAAGGGAAGAGTCTGTCGATAGGTTTATTTAGGAACCTCTTAGGAGAATTTTGAGGAGTGGCAGCCAAGCTGAGATGCATTTATAATCAGGACTTAGTTGAGAAGATGTGTAAGGCAATCTCCAGAGATAAACAGTCTTCACAACTAGACACAGTCCCATCAACACTCAGTGATAACCAGCTTCAAGGGCCCAGCTGCAACCTGCTTCTGGACTGACTTAATTTCCTGCATTTTTGTAAATTTTGTGTTAAAAAGTGAGACACACACCTTCTGTGTATCTGTGAAATGTTTGCTTTATAGACAAAAGATCCTTGAACAGAAATTAAATGAATGGGGGAGAGGGGGGTTTTGTACTGTCCAATATCTCAGTACAACAGTGGTGGATGTGGGAGGGGTAAGAAGGGAATGTACTGCAGACAGTTGCCATGTCTGCATGTTTTCCCTAAATAGCATCTCTGTTGTCACCATCAGAAACTTCATCCTGGGCTATATGCACCACTTTTCTGAGGCTATAAGAAGTCTCTAAGTTCTTAAGACATGTTGGAGACATATAAATTCATACAAAGTCTGAACTCTCACGGGTTTTCCTCAAGTAGATGTAGGGGAATTACAGTGACTGCCTATTTGTCACTCAGCTGCAGTTTACTACAGCCTATTAAGGCTTAAATGGCTGTCCATCCTCGTCCATCATCTCCATCTGGTTTCTGCTGGAAAACTTATGTAGGAGTAAACAAAAACAATTCATGGAGTTGTGCTGAATCTATTATCTTTTTTCTAGTGAGGATGGACATAGTTGACAATGGGCAAAGATGAAAATTCTTCTGTTAAATATGTTGATAAAGTAATTATCTACAGCTGTTTTAGGGAAGATTTTTCACTAAAATTCGGCTATTCAAACACTTAAGTCAATGAGACACTGCAACTAGTGTCCCTCAGAAAGCCCAACAACATGAACACAGTTAATTAGCTATAGTTTATGGATGATTCAGCAAGGTTAGTAAATTGGCTAGGTGACAATAAGAGTTCATGCTCAGGAGATCAGCCCTGGGACATCCAGAAAAGACATAAATTTTGATACGTTAATATTTAAGGAATAGTAAAGTAGTTCTTTGCAGCTTTGACAAATGGAGAAAGAAACATCCTATTGGTTGCAGTTTTAATATAAAAACCTGTTTAGTGGGGTGCTATTGTTAAAGTATAGAAGTAAAATACTGGAAAAGACAAGGTGTTTCTAAAAGATAGACTCATTTGAAATGGACCTTCAGCTTAAATTGAGTCCATCTTTTTGAAACACCCTGTATTTTAGCACAGTCCTAATGGTTTAAAGGCTAAAATTCTGCACATTAGCTTCCCTGGGCAGAAAAGTGGCAATGTGACATGAGACTAAGTTAATGTGCAGACGTAGCAGGAGACAAAATCATGGTTTCTCAAGGTCTAATTTTGTTCAGGTCAGAATCACATGTGTGATAAAAGGAACACTGAGATCCAGGATGGACTTTAATGTGATCACCCAGTGCCTTCCTGTCTGTAAGACTGGCTCTAAGGCTACTCTTCCCCTTCAGCAATAGTATTTTAATGAGTAAATACATAATCCTCAGAGCTATTAGATCATTGGCTGAACTGACCAAAACTAAAATTATTATAGACCAAATTTTTGCTTTTTTGACCTCAATTAGAAAATAGATGCACCTTTTTCCACTGTAATTTGTTACAAGTAGAATCAGTTTATGGTTCTGATGATTATGACAGTTTTTTATGTTCTTTTATTAATTATAGTTAGAGTAATATAGTAAATATACATGAAAACTGCACATCCCACTTCTCTTTGCAGTTGTATCTCTGGGGCTGAACAACCCTGTTGTTGCCAAAAATAATTCCCTGAGTGCAGCTTTCATGAAGCTTATGATGGAGCTTCAGTAGAAAGTTGTTTCATGGCTTATAAAATGCACTGTCCAGTAACAGTGTCAGTGAATTTTTTCCAGGCATGTAGAAAAAGGCAAGACTGTACAAAATTGCTTAAGATCATTTAGTGTAATCATCTACATGTACTGCAACCATTACTTGCAGGTATTTGCCTGATCTATCCCTAAACAACCCTAATGAAGGATTTCTTTCTGAGTCCCTGTTTTAATATTTTACCCACTATATACAGGAAGTTTGTTATTGCCTCCCTACATATACTTCTGATTCTTAAAAAATAAAAAAGAAAAAAAATCTTTCAATCTGCTGCACATATATTTTATGGTGATTACATATAGCACATCCTGTGGAAGTGTTTATGTCTTCATTGACTGTAGTGGAACAACATGACCTTGTCTCACCGCAAAAATGTGAGACCAGCCACCTTTGGTCAGACAAAAAATCTGTACCACCCTTTATCCTACTTCTTACAGAAGTAGGAGATATATAAAAACATGCTAGCTGGTACAGATACTACCCCAGGAACATTGTTCTATAATCAAGCAACTTGCAACCCAGAAACTTCCTGCACCCGATCTAGTGTTTTAATAGCCTTTAATGATCTTTCTGTTCAATTCCAAACTCTACTCTCTCAAGCCATTCTAAAATTATTGTCTGCAGTATCCTTCAGTGAGGAGTTCCACCGTTAGACTATAAATCAAGCTTCAGCTAGCCAGAGAAAGTAAGATTAATTTCACCCTAAGCACTTGCAAACTGATTACTATAGATGTATTTCTGTATCTTTATGAGGATTGAAGGTATGCTAACTGATTTATACTTTGATCTATAATTCCTTGATTGTGTTGCAGCACTTAACCTGTACTATGAACCTCTCAGCAGGGGTTATTAGCTCAGGTGCAGCACAAAGCAAATTCATCTAACTGGGTACATATGTTTCTAGGGCCTCTGCACCAAGCTTCACTGTTTTCTGTAGAAATTTATTATGCTGGTTGTGCTGCTAATTCTTTTGTCAAGTTGTGGAAAAGAAATATTACCAGATTGATTTCCTTGTCTTTGCAGTTCAAATTCCTGCAAGAATTTTCAAAGAGGATGCAGGATCATGGCAGTGTCATCTTTCTATTGTAACAGTAGAGTTGTACCTTTAGAGTTTCATTCTCATGGGGAAGGAGACCTACCTCAGTATTAGGGCATAATGCATTTAGATTTTTTATTAATGTTTGCTGAAGTGTCCAAGTCGCACTGTATCTTTTTTGGTTTTGCATCTTTGCAGTTTTATTTTGCATCTAGCACTGTGTGGTACTGTATGAAGCTTCCTGTGATCTCTTGCAATGTATAAAAGAGTTTTCCTTTTTACTGTCAGTTATTATTATCAGTGCTACAGCAGCAGCCCTCCCAAATCTAGAAAGGTTAGGATTGCATCCTGCTCAGGGAGAGAAAGATAGGATAACTGTCAAATATAATGTCAAGCATAAACCCATGATGTACTTAGTGGCACAAAATGCAGTTAAAGTTAGATGCATTGGTGGAATCTGGCTGAGTAAACCATGTTTATAACTCCTTTGCACAGCAGCAAAAAGCAAGGAGGATAAACCAGTTTATCTGGTCTATTGATTTCTTGTTGCTCTGAATCCTGATACTTTGATTTTTTTGGCTTGAATCTTTATGCTGCAAAAAGGGTGAAACTGATGCTTAAGGCCATGTCCCTAGGGGTAATATATGGATCAGGTATGCAGGTTGCTGGCAGAAGATTTTCTAAGGTAAGCCTGCAAAACATGCAGCTACAGGTCTCCCTTTAGGAAGAGTTTCAAACCCACCTCTCTCATTTTACATGTTAAATGTGGCCTAGAGGAACATCCACCCACACCAAATGGAAAAGCCAAATTTCCTCCCAGTTCCAAAAGCATTATAGCCATCTGCCAAATGACATTTCTAATTCTTCCCGTAAAAAATGGAAAGCTAAACAGAAGCATCACCCTTCCAATAAATCCATTCCAAACTCTTCCTGATTTATTCCAGATCCACTGCATTTTGGTGAGGCTGTTAAATAATACCTGCTTTTGTTCTCCTTACGGGGCTTACCTCAGAATGTATTTTATATGGGTGTTTCTTCAGAGAGTTTTAAAAATGCTCTAGAAGTCATAAAAAAGCAAAGTTTGACTTCTGATACACATGTTCAGTTCCTATTGATTTCAGTGGGGAAATTCAAGCCAGAACAGCCCACAGTGTTGGAAACATTTATTTAGGCATGCTAAGGAAAGTGAGTAGTTCTGAATTAATGTTAATATTTCCATAAACTACAACAAAACATAAGCACCTTAGTTCTTTTTTTTTTTCTATACAAGAATGAATCAAATCACTTAAATATATTTAAGAAATCAAATGAATGGTGAAATGAAGAAAGCCACAAAAACTTCTTGTCAAGAGGTTTTTTTAAGGACTAATTAGTCACATCTCACAATGTATTTATCATCTCTAAGATGTATATAAAGGATAAAGCTTTAACTCTTTTTTTATTGCAGTGAGATTGTTGAAAATCATCCAAATTCATATTATCATGGAGAAAATAGGTCTTAAGATTTTATCCTTTACATTATAAGGACATTAAAAGGGCTGTTTTCAGCTGTCACTGTCGTGCCTCTATTTTCTCTGGAAGGCTTTTGCAGCCTGACTACTTGGACAAGCATAAGAAGACCTGGTCAGACAGAGCCAGTTCCTGTCCAAAGTCAAGTAATTGCCCTCAGGTTGCTCAACCCTGCTTGCTACCTCAAAACACAAGTGTCATGTGAGTGTGTCTATATAAGTGTCTATATGTGACTCTGGATCAGAGCTAGCTCATGTCTGGCCATTTTGAAGAACAGACAAGCTTGCATCTATCTGTACCTGTCCCTGTAGACATACCCTAGAGCTGCTAAATAGCTGATTTATTTATTTTTTTATGTCACAGTAAACAATGAATATGGAATGTCAAGCAACAATCATGGAACTAAAAAATCCTCAACAAAGAGAACAGATAAAAGAATGCAAATAAAATGAGATTTTTTTTTCTTCCCACACCCATAAACTGTCATTGAAGTACAACAGCTGGAACTGACATAAACTCTTTTTGAGAAGCTAATTTAGTAGTGTGCAGTCACCTTTTATTTTGCTCATTATTTTCCTATTTTAATATGTTTCTTCTTACTTTAAGAAGAACTTGAATTTTGGTATTTCCAAAATGTGAGCAAGAAATACTGGCTATTGGTACAGGAAGTACAAGACAGCCTGTGAAATTTTCAGTTTTCTTTCATAAAATTAAAGGTCCTGGGAAACTTTGCAGAAGATTCCATACTTTGAAGTCATATGTGTTACATGAATATGTCTATTGGCAAAATTTTCCCAAAGTATATTTGTTATTAAATTCAGTAATGTAGCAAAGTAAAAATGGCCATTACAGTGTATGAAAAAGCATTAACTTCTTCAGTAATAAAAAAGAACACCCCAGGTAAAAACAGAAGATGGATGTATAAGCCTCACTAGTCAGTTAGAGCAGTTCTGTCTAATATTATTAATTTATCTTTTTATCATAAATATTTGAGGGTTTATTTTTTATCCTTATTTTTGCAGTTTAGTTCTTCCTTTTCCATGTTTAAAAGCAGTCTTTTCCAGATTCTACTGGTAACATTGTTGTTTATGTACTGATTGTAGTCTTGTGCCAAATATTACAGTCCCTAGTCTGTGGATACATCCTACATGGCCTGCTGCAAGCTGTCAGTGCTGGCTTACCTTTGGTTTTGTGCTTTTTGCAGGTGGATACGGAGGACTGATGATCATTTTTTGTTTGAAAATATTGCAGCAGTAATAAATGGGAGAGGGATTGATCAAACTCTTCCAAAGGTCTTTCCCAGGTCTTCCGAGGAGCTCTAACAACTTGAGAGGTAAGAGAAAATATGAACCAAAACTTTTGCACATAACTTGGGTCTCTATCCAAATTTCACATTCAGATGGATCAGAGGACTGGTTTAAACAAGTGCTTGTCCTCAGTGTGATCAAAGAGCCATTCCATTTTACACTGACAGCAGGATACCATATCCACAAATAATACATTTTAAAGAAGTCTTTTAAAGTCCTAACTCTCACCATGATTTGAGCATAGGCCTATGCCATAAAATGGAACTTCATCCTAGCAGGGGGTAAACAGGTGGCAGCCAAGTCCAGAGGTGCAGCTGAATCTGAGAGGATGAGACTTAATTTCCCAAAGGCTTTGCATAAATGAAGGACAAATAACTTTAAACATAGCAGCACTTTACATCTAAAATATTCCCCATTTCAATAAGAAACAGTGATATATCTCCAAAAGTAGGACAGATCATGAGGTAACTACGGGGCTTCATGAGTGGATATAAATTTAGAAGATCTGATGAGCCGTCTCAAACTTTTCTCCAGCTGCTTTGATGACATCATTGGTTTCACTATCTACAGTGGCACCATTGTCACCTTAAACAACGACAGTTCTAAAACTATCCTCTCTGCTTTCCTGACAGATATTCATACACTGTAGAAGGAAAAAAAATTATTATTCTTGTCATCATAATTTTTCTTTTTTTTCTTTTCCTTTTCTTTTTTCCTCCCACATAATTCGCTTTTGTCCTTCAGGTCTTAATTGCAATTCATTATTATTTTTGTGAAGAGCAGCCTCATGAAGGCAAAGAGTTAAAGACATCACTTTAAATGACAAAAGCTGAACACTTTACCCCACTTTCAGTCTCTCATCTATTCATCCTTTTCATTGTGAACTTCGCTATTTCAGCTTTCTAAGCTCTTCAACTACCTGCCCCTAATTTGTATTCCTGGGAAGAGGCCTAGGCTGGTTATTTTGCATTTGTGTGCTAATGGTGATGAGTTTGCTTCTAAGAGGAGAACAGGGAGGGGAGGGCAGGAACCTCCAAAAGGGTTTAAGTGGGAGTGGGGGTGAAGGTGCAGGAAGGGTTGTTTGGGGGAGAGTCATGCTGAATTTTAACCCTGAATGCTTTCTTATACAATTTAGCACAAAGCCTTCCTGATTATATGGAAAATGACACCCTGTGAAAACTTGTCTGTTCATATACACCTTTTAAGCAAATAGGTTAGTCAAGTGTCTGGAAAGCCTGGGAGACAGTTGGGTCATCTTTTTATTAATGCATTAAAACATGACATGCATTTTTCATTGCTGCTTCTTTTTTTTTTTTTTTTTTTCATATGGCCCTGAAAATTATGTAACTTATTCAAAGTATGTATAGTATTCTGAAATATGTTTATTAGGGAAAACAGTCTGTATATGTAAATGATAGCAGTGCAACCCAGCTCTGCTTTGTTTGATAAAACCATTT
Source organism: Aegotheles bennettii (assembly GCA_013398125.1). NCBI lineage: Eukaryota > Metazoa > Chordata > Aves > Caprimulgiformes > Aegothelidae > Aegotheles > Aegotheles bennettii. Next base: position 18,028 of record VZRW01010211.1, on the reverse strand, counting down.
ACTTTCACAGGGTTAATTTTGCCTGTACACTTAGATGCCATGTGAGATAAAATACCTTTCATTAGATTAAATAGGCAAACAGAGGCTTTTTGACTTATTGACTAGTATTTCAAAGCTGAGCATTTCTTATGCTAATCATTTTTATAACTAATTTAACAGACCTAAAAGAATGTCATTATGAATAATTAGAGATGTTAGTAATTTAGTTTCTAATTAACCAGGGATGTGGCAGACCATTACAGATGGGAATACTCATTAGCCGTGAGAGGCATGGGTGTTTTACTGCTTATTATAGATTCTGCCTATATTTAAAAATGGTCTGGTTATTTGCACTTTTTAGTACAGAGCACTTTCATTTCATGCTGCTGGATATATCAGCTTGTTGTACTTTGTCGCATGGTAAACCAGACAACTGTGCAAAGCACCTGATGCAACAAAGCGTGTAGGCAGTCATTTTCCATTTTGTGAACTGTTACATGACAGTAGTTCTCACCCCAACTCCACACCCAAGAGGTGAATTTGCAAAAGGGGCATATTTCTTTTGCAGGTGTTAGTTGCTTGTAATACAATTAAGCACATAAGTATTAGATCTTCAAATCTGTGCCCATGATTCATTTTGTGGGCAAAAATTAAAGGTTGCCTACCCACTAGTGTGTCCCTACTCGCTGAGCTTACGACATACTTTGAAGAATGATACTGCAGTCTATGTCATCCATTCGCTTTGTGTCGGCTTCCACTAGTGACTGTACAGCAGTCTCTCAGGTAAGAAAAAGGCTGCTCCTTTAGAGTCTCACATCTCCTGAGTGAACTTCCACACACCACTGCTGTTTCTGCTCTTACTACACTTTGTTTCCTTTAGCTACAGTTTCAAAACTACTATTTATTCTAAATGTTCAAATTCTGTTTCAGTAAGACCCAATCAAAATACAATAATCTAAAGACAGACTTTCTTCCCTTCTATTTAAAAAAATTTATAGATATATATAAATATATAATATATATATTTACAATTGCTCAGATACTGGAAATATGTATATAAATATAATATATATATATTTACAATTGCTCAGATATTGTAAATACTTTGGAATCAGTACAGTTGGCTTGTTTGGAAAACAGACTGAATATTGATTACAGTAATTGTAAGTAATTTTGAAATATTATCATATTAGCATTATGGACAGGCCATCAAGCTCTCTGAGAAGAGCAGTCTGCCCCATGATTTATTAGTCTATGGAAAGCAAAAGAGTAAAAATTTCATGGGCTATGGCAGCAACTAAACCTGAAGAAGAGCTTCCTCTGAGTTCTGATATTGGGGTTATACAGAAATGTGCACCCTAATAATGGCAATCTATTTCTATACAACAGTCACGCACAGTTTTTCAAGAGTGACCCAGTTAAACTGCTGTAAACTGTCTAATCTGAATATGCATAACAGACCTCTACCTGCTATTTAATGTAGTTTAACTTGATTAGTTTAAACTGTCCCTTTAGTTAACCAGTGCAACTTTCTACTGTAGTGGGGAAAAAAGTGGTTTCAAGTCAGATCATTATTTCTGTACAAAACTGTTTGTGATTCCACTAACTTGAGAACAAACATGTGCCATTTCAGTTACTGGGTTAGAGTCTGCACCAAAAATATCAGAAGGTGTAAATTCAAGTGAACTACGAGTTCAATTCAAGTGTTCACATAAGAAGTAAAGATGGAGATTCCCGATATGCTTATTAGTCTACTTATGTATATTGTATTGCCAGTTAAACTTTGCCTAAGATACAATTGAACATACTTAGTCAGATTAGAAAATATTTTTTCTTTTCATAGCAGAGATTAGAGCACTAACCACAGCTATGGAAAATCAGTGTTCAGTGCCTGCTCTACTATAGATATCATAATACAAATGACCTTGGGCAAGTCACTTAGCATATATTTGCACTGCAATCAGACAACCTAACCTTAAAGTTCAGCATTCCTGGACTTTTTAGCAGCACCAACAGACCACTGTCAACCCCCACTGTTTTCAAAGGCCACTGTGGCCCCCTATAAAAATTTTAATCAAAAGCTCCATTGTGACAACTTTGTTTTATATGGTTCAGCAAACTTACTATAAATTGGGAACTGCAGATGGGAGTCACTCCAATGGCACGGCTTCAGTGTGAATTAAATGCCAAGAGTCCCAGGCATATTTGTGCATCCTGAGCTGCTTTGTCTACACTTCTGCAAACGTCCAAGCTAGTCTGGCTGCCACCAGCTCTCCCATGCTTGTCCTCACTGCTGCCACACTTCACAACCACAGCATAGACTGTGCCTCAGCTTCTCACCTGTAAAATATTTGTCTACCTCACAAGTGTGATCTGAATATAATTGTAGCAAAAGTCTGTGAGGAATACAGACGTCATAGTGTCAGTGAAAGCATTTAATATATAGTCTAAAATACTCTGAATAGTTACCTTCTCAGCTTTCCCTAGAACCTTGTGGGAAGTTCTAGTAGGCATGGCTAAAGGAATGAGCAAACTACTAAAATGAAGGTGGGAGGTTATATAACTGACAAAAATTATCTCAGTTCTGTTGGTTTAACCAATGTCTGACTCATCTGACCTCTCTCTAGCCTGACTACAGTGGAGATTAAAAAAAAAAAAAAAGGAAAAAAAGAGGCACCAGACCATTTTATAAGAACAGAGGTGCTAAACAAGAAAGGGGTTGTGTTATAATGAGCAGCTGATGCCCATCAACCACCTTCCCAGATGCTAGAATCCTATAGTTAGTTTGGTTTTGCTCCAGAGTTAATGTGATGTACCTGAATGTGTGGAACCTTTATACTTGAAGCTGAAGTCTTACGGCATTGCACACTTCTGGCTGAAGCGAGTGGGGAAGATTCCTGCATGTCACTTCCAGAGAATATCAAGTAAGGAACAGCATAAACAAAATTCTTACAAATACCAGATTTGTGCAATCAGAGTACAAACTGGCAGTAGTGTTCTTTGATCTAGATCAGTTTCTTCACTCTTAGTTGCAAATTCTTTTCCACAGGACACACAGTAATGTAATGCTTCCTTAGGGAAACTTTGACTGAATTTGAATAAGAAGTAATTGGGATGCATACCCCATCCTCTTAGGTTACTACTTTTGCTATCAGAAACCAGCTGCATGTTATCATAAGCTTCCTCCAGCGGTTAAAGCAACCAAGGCAAACCAAAGCAAACTGAACCAGGAGTGGGCCTCGTGTGAAGTTAACGGCTACTGTCTTTCCATAGGGAAGCAGACTGTAAACATTAATGGGTACAATCAGCTGTACCTATAAATTCTATGAATTTTTATTGATGCCAAATTCTAAAAGGTGAAAGTCTGTACAGCTGTCCTACTTCAATTTTAGTGTTTTTCTACATGTTGCTTCTGAATGCTCTTGGAGAAAGAGAAAAATCTTTCAACTATAGTAATTTAGCTTTCACTGTGCAATGACTGAAACAGATATTGCTTTGTCATTTACAGGTTATTGCTTAATAGAAAGTTGTCTGAGCTGGTTTCCTAAGATTAGGTGATGACATATTTGAATGTCACTTATCGTAATCATGTAAGCAGTATGTGTATCTTAATAAAGATCCTCTGTGCTGGGATTTTTTTTCGCCTCTGGCTTATAAACTATGTTCTGATGCATAAAAATGAATAATTTAGCTATAACTGCACCACCACAAGTTTATTGTAAACTGAAGCCACAATTGCAATCTTAGATGCCACAAAAAACTCACTATAAAAGTATCTAAATGGTTCTTTCTTCAGCTGCAATAACACGCTGTTTTACATTACCAGATGTTAAAACTCTATAGATTATCCGACAGCAAATACTATATCAAAGCTAGTTCAAAAGAAAAGTAAAAATTGTTTTCATATTTTTAATCATGCCTGCAGATGGGTTAGAATAATCTGTCATAGTTCAGAAGTAGAAAAGAAAAGAAACAGGCTTGATGTAACTTGGCTCAGCGGTCTGTTTCAAATATGGTTCAGACACAATGGGGAAAACAAACAGGTCTTTGCTTGAGAAAACAGATGCAGCAGGCAAGTGCAAAATCTTACTTTGCTCATTTCAAAGACGAACAGCAAAAATCTAGCTTTTTAGGAGAGAGGAAGAGAAAGATATCACTTGAAAGATATCGTGTAAGCTTTTCTCTTTTGAAATAGTTTCTGAGCCTCCCCCTTCCTCTTCCCACACACACTGAATCAACAAACCCAGATGTTCACAAGAATACATCCCTTGGTACAGCCACGTCTATACCATGCTTGTACAACAAGAGGAGATGCCTCGCTGCAGATGTACAGGAATCCCGCGGGACCAATTGTTGCACTGCAAAGAGATGTACAAACTGCGCTGCAGAGACAGCAGGGAAACCGAGCAGTCTTTATTTCCATGGGGGAAGTTACATGGACTGAACCCTCTTCAGTGGCCTTGAAGATCTAGAAACTCAGTGCTTACAAAAAAAGTGACTCTTAACTGGCAGCTCTGGGTATGCACATCCCGAGCCCTTGTCTTTTTAGCGACACAATGTTCCTTCTTAGTCTGGCACAGTGCTAAACTGAAGAGCAGGATCTGGAAGGCAGAAAAGAGCCTGATACCAATAAAAAACACAATCCATAATTATTCTCCTATATTCTTATTTATGGAATTTATAGGGAACAATGTTCCAGTTTATATCCACTCGAGCACAGTCTTGGTCATCTGCTTACCTGTTCTTCTCAGATATTTCCCTTGACAGACACCTGTTTGATTTTCAGTCAGCTTGTGATTTAAATGTGTGACCACTTGAATCTGAAGAAAGCAGCAGGCTTACATTTTGTACACAGCAATTCTTGTGTCACCTTCTCCTAGTTCAGTTACACCTGAATACCTCATAGCACCCTTCAACCAGCCTGTGCAGAGGAGTTTAAAACAGCGAACTCAGCAGGAGAACTTAAAAAACCCCAATGGAATAAGTGGCAGGGTTGGGGGTGGGATGGGGAACCAAACCACCTGGTGCCTGACGTTAAAAAAAAATTTAAAAAAAGTAAATAAGGCAGTCGTTTGCTATAAACAATAACCTGGATGTTGACTGTGCCTGGCCGCACACCCTTGAGCGGCGTCTGGGCTGCCCCCCTCCCCGGGCCGGATGGCTCCACAGCTCAGTGCCTTGGCTTAGGTGCAGTTGGAAATGCCCGAGAATGGCTCTTTGTTGATTTTCGCCTGTGCGAGAGAGCCTGGTGTTGCTGCGAAGCGAAGTGCTATTGAATTTGCTCACTCAGGCAGAACACTCGACAGGAAGGAAGGAAGCAGCCATTCTTTCTGGTCCTATTGTCTGGCCAGCAGGCTTAGGCAATCAAACAGCCCTGTGGCCGGGCTGCCGGCTCCCGCTCCGGCCTCTTCTGGTGGGCCAGGGCGGGGGGCGAGGGGGAAGCAGGGGGCTGCCTTCTCCTGGCATTCACTTTGTTTTCTCTGCGCTGCAACCGCATCTTCTCATGGCTGACGGCCTCAGGTAGCCGTTTTCCAGGCCTTGGCATTTCCCCAGGGGAGAAGGGCCAGGGAAAGGAGGTGTGAGAGCAGCCCTGGGTGGGACGGAGCTGCTCAAAACTGCTTCTGGACTGTCATCTCACGTAAAGAAAGTGTGGGATCAAACTGCAGGAGCTACTGGAGAGGCCTGCCAGGGCTAGGAAATATTTCTGTTGTGATCGGAAGGCACTATTTGAAGCTGTGGGCTACTTAATGACACATTTATCATTCAAGGGTGAGGTAGAAAAGGGTATGGGACAGAGCAAACCTTTCTTTTGAAACAGGTTCATTTATAAAGGGTGAGAATAAAATGTCCATTTCTGATTTCCCAAGCCCCTAGCTCAGTTAGCTCCCTTTTCTCCCCTGAGGAAAGAAGAGAGTGAAAAACAGAGCTGAAGGGACTGGTTTTGCAGGGCAGAGTGCTGTGAGCCCATGGTAACTCCACGGGGCCAGGGCAAGTTCTCCTCCTGGGAATTTGTGATGGAGGGAGGGCAAAAGCAATAACCGATCTAAGAGCATCCACAGCAAAAATTTGTCTGCAGTTGCATTTTACCTGCTGTATTACATCCACGCAATGTCTCAGCAGTTCCAGTCTTAAATCACACTGCAACCATAAAGTGGCTATGTGGATTTTGTGATGCTGTCTCTCCTGTTCTTACTAAGATCTGTCCATGTGGTAGCTTGTTACTATAGTTTGGTGGCTGTGTGTGACAGCTTCAGGGTTTTTTTGTTTTATTGCAGCAGAGTTTCCTCGGGTAATACCTTCCAACCCAAAACATTCTATGATTCTATGATTCTAATACAGTACAGTGGTGGATCAGGTAATAGGTGTGTCAGTGATGTCATTCTTTACGTTGCATGATAGATTATAGACCAGCACATATTGTTGTATGATGAGATAGTAGAGTCTGGCAAATTCAGAGGTTTTAGTATTCACACAATCCTGTTTCTGCAAGCCCAGGGATGGCTTTGTGGTGGTTTAAGCCACTCTAAATCCAGGCTCCTGTGCTCCCACCCACGCTGGTGTCCTCAGCTGCATGTTCCTGATCCATCCTCTTAGTCAACATTAGTACTTCAGGTCTAGATTGGCCACAAGCTTGGATGAAGCTGAAAACAAATGACAGTCCCTGAGCCTGCCCACTGGGTTACCATGCAAAGGCCCGTGTTGGCAAAAAGGGCAGGAGGGAGCAGGGCTATGTGATGGGGGCAGTCAGCATCTTGGATCTGCCACAGCCTGGGCTCGATGAGGCAGACATTGTCCCTTGGCACAGTACCATGGTGAGGCACTTTCAGTGCCACATTTGAAGCCAGAAGCATTTGCTTGTAGCTGGGAAAGCCTGCAGTCACATTTGGTTAACTTTGACAGAGAGACATGTGTTGCATTTTGGAGTTTTGGCCTTGAAGTATACCCAACTTCTCACCTTTATCTTAATAAAACCTCTGCTCAATCTGCTTACACCTACCCTGGTACAAATCTGAAGCAAGCTTGATGAGCTTATGGAGTTATTCCAGGTTTACCAGTGCAACAGGCAGAAATTGGCACGGATTATATGTATTTTTTTGTTTTGTTTTTAACGGAAACAAGTGGAAATTACTAGAACAGAGAGACATTTGAAGCCAAGCAGAACTGTTGGGTTTGGATTTTATTACAAACTTGAAACTTGGGCCAGTTTTGATGGGATTTCTAAATGCTTTCAAAAACGTGGGCTGAGTTTCAAGTGAGGCTGGGCTCCGTTGTGAGGGAATCTGGGCCAAGGTATGGTTTTGAGTGGAAAGCATATGAAACTCAGTGCATTTTCCTGATTTAGAGTCTTGCTTTGAAGTACTTGGTCCATTCAAACCTAAAACTTAAAGCAAAAACACACATGGTGTGAGTGCATGGAACCAAAACTAAAATAAAAATTCCCTTGAAACTCAGTGATTCAAAGCTAGTACAGTTCCAGATACTCCTTATAAGCTTTTACAGAGGTTGTTATTTTGCATATATATTTTACTTCCAAAATTTTAGATAATTTGAAATCTTTACTAATTTGTGGATTCTTTAAAGTTTATGTTAACATCTTAATGTAAGGGCTCTAGTGGGGTAGAAAAGATTATTACCTTTGTTAATAGCTTGTCTAGGAATATGTAAATAATTAATTATTTTTTTCAACTCTTGTTCCAAATAATATAGGTCATTAGTGACCCTACTCTATATCTATGGGCTCTTTTACCATGCTCAGTGTCTGAGAGCATTCCAAGAGTGCATGAAGCAACGTGAATAACATCTGTGTGTTGTCTCATCCTTTCCCTTGAGATGCAGCATGTGCAATGACGTGTCTCGTTTTGGTAGGGGTTTTTTTGTGCCGTGATTTGTTTTATGATCAGGAAACCATTTATTTGAAAATGTCTTAAAGGGCGAGTGAGTGGAGGATATTACCGGTTTGAAACTGAAGGGAAAATTTCCCATGAGGTAGTACTGACATATTTTTCTATTTATTTTTTTTTGTAGTTGACAGACATTTTCACTTTACTGCAACAGTCACATACACAAGCTCTCTGCACATATTCACATAACAAGACAAAACTGCTTTCAAACGTTTTTGTTTGAACACAGCATAACACAATTAGCTTTACTGCCCAGTATGCCTTTGATAACAGAAAGTATGCTACAAGCCGACTTCTCTCCCCTTTACAGATGCATCAAAATTCCATATGAGCAACCACCCAGTGACTCAACTGGCTTTTGCATTTCCAGTTAACTGCCCTGAATCATAAAAGTCTGGGAAAGGATCTGAGAAGCATGTTCCTCCAACTACTGTAACACTTCAGCCGTGAGGCTGAATTTGCATTACATGTGGAGAATCGCATGTTGGTATGCATCTTTCATAGTCTTATGCAGATCTGTTAGGCACTTCTGAGGGGGGTTAGTAGTCCCCAGCCTCCTGCCTGTGGAACACCCATAGAGCTAATGGGAGGTCCACATGTGGCTTGCTGACAGGATTGGGCTCTATGGCTAAAAGCAGTCCAAATATTTTATGATATCAACAATAATTCCAGTACCAAGGGCATCCTTTCTTGCACAGCTCTGTAATTAATCCTTGGCTGCTTCGGCTGTGATCCTGATGATACAGGCCAAGAGGAAGCAGGGGCAGGACAATCAGAATGGAGGTCAGGTTCTCTCACTTCTGTTGCCTGTCAGAATCAAAGTGATGGCCTCAAATGTCACCTGGAAAAGGGAACTGAGTTGTTTCCAAGGTGAAACAGAGCAAAAAGACAGCTGTGAGAGTACCATGATCAAAAGTAAAGAGAAAGAGCAGATGCACATTTGAAGAATAGTCACTGCTGCTCTTCCAAGCACCTTGCCATAACCAGTGGCTTCTCCCTGGAGGAAATGCACAGACACATACTTTGCACTTCTATCTTCTTGGAAGTTCAGAGTGAAAAACCAAACATGCAGAAGCTCTCTAAAGTTCATCTCCATCCATTCTTCCTCCTGGCAAGTTCTGCTAGTCCCTTCTGTGTATAAAGCAACATGAATTAGAGCAAAGGTTGTTTTTAAGACCATTGGAGCAACAGTGGAGAACACTGTGCTGGACAGCTGTCATAACATAATTTCCCAAGTAGAAAAGTGACTTGTCATTATTTCACTTGTCCACACACACTGGTATGAGACGTGACCCTCACTTAAAAAAAAATAAAATCATGTTTCTGGAGCATATGTGCCAGGTGAAGCACCTCTCTATACCAAAGCTCTGCATAACACAGGAAGAATGAAGAAAGCATCATGTTCTTGATTCTTCAGGCCAGGCCCGGACCAACTTTGAAACTCAGTTTTTCTAGCCTATATGTGATTAAAGCACTGATGAAGCAAGCATATGCTTGCTCCTCTCCTTCCTTGACCTTAAAATTTGCATAGGACAAACTCAGGTCATAACAGAGGAGACAATCTGGCCTGTAAGATTTCTTTGGACAGAGAAGTTCGTGGTAATTCAGCATGTTTCAATTTACTGAGCTTCACCAGATTCGACCTGATTTTTAACAGAAGCTCCATATCCTAGATCCTGTGTTGTGTAGAGTTTCCTCAGCACAGCTATCTACACCTGGTTTGATAAAAAGCTGGTTCCATTACTGGCTCCAAAGCTTTTTGTCTGATTGCTATTTTGATGTGAAGACTTAGTGGACATCTGAGCTATTTGGTCTCCTTGTTGTATCCCACTTGTTGCCTCCCCCATATGGATTGCAATGAGTTTGTTAGCTGTCATATCTTGGAGATTAAGCTTTTATCCCAGTTTTTTTCAGGACAGACATGTGTAAAGGGGCCCTTTCAGCTAGAGAACAAGTGTTCCTTAATGGCCATACACATTTTTTTGGCATGCGTCCATACATTGGCAGTATGATCAAACATATCCCAGCAGACAGTAGAACAGAGATAGTTGTAGGTATAGAGACCTTGGGAGCACAGGGGAAAATATGTCATCTCTGTTTTCTTTTAGGACCTCCCTCAAGACTGAAGGCCCATAGTAAATGGTGACGCTGATTTCTTTGGTGTCAGCCTAGAGGACTGTCTGGAAAATTCCATACAAAACAAAAGGGCTGCTGAGCCGCCTTACTGACAAATTAACTTATCAGCTGGACAAGTTTTGATTTACAATGAAATTCTCTGTTGGTTACTGAGAGTCTCCCATTTAAAATTAATGACCTCATAGCTGATGAATGATGAAGCAGGAAAGGAAGTGCGCTGAAGTCTGAACAAAAATCATCAGGTGAAAGGGGCGTTCTGTGATTGTGGAATAAAAACTAGTCATTAAGGTTTTAAAAAAAACCATCCCAGAGCTCTGTTTCTTACTACTGCTAGTGGTGGATGTTTTCTTGGAATAGAAAATTACTTCCCCCCCTCAGGATCTGTGGTACTATAAAAACAGGCCCCTTCAGAGCTAACTTCCAAATCTGCTAACATAATACTCCTCTGAAGAAGAATAAGAATGTTAGTTTTACAGTTAATTAAGGGTTTTGGGTCAGGAACTTGAATTATATCCATTAGGGTATGGTTTTCTGGTTAAGGAGTCATAAATACACAGTACACTTTATTAAATAGCTTGAAAAAGACTGTGTTTAAACTATGATAGCTGCTTTGGTGTGTTTAGCAACAGATAAATAAACACTGAAAGAAGAGAGGTAGTTCACCTTGGCAATAACTGGATTTGTCATTTCTTCAGAAAAGGGTATTTTGCTGTTACCTGTGCATTCCTTTTCTCTCTCTGTTAACTAATTTGAGGATGGAAGGAGGCAAGATACAGAGGAAAAGGGAAAGGTAGAGGAAAATAACACAGAGGAGATCTGTGGTTTATTAAACCCCAAACAGACTGTTACAAGACTGAACTGAGGAGAGTACCTACTTCCTAAAGCCTGTGAGGTGTGAGAGAAGCACCATACTAGGTGTCATTGTCCTGCCAGCTGGGACAGTCGTTTCAAGAACAGGAGATGACTAGTGAGAGAAGGCATAGGCAGAAATAATTAGAAAGAGAGAAAGGAATTTGTGAAGGGAAACATATAGAGACACATTCAGGTGTCAAAATTCCAAAACTCGCATTGTGTCTCTGCCTCTAAAGAAATCTCTCCAGCGTTGCAGGGAATGGAGGTGGGGAGGAGGAGAGAGAAGCAGGGTCCACGCAGGTACCCTTGAACAGTGGATCATTTGTTTGTGAGCAGAATAATCTTTTAGACAGTTCATCATTTCCAGGATCATTCTTTTGCTAATTCCCCAGACTTAGGGAAATCTTAAACTCCTTCCCTTGCTGAATGGAACCATTCCTCCATCAAGAGTTAATTTTAAAAAGAGAGCAAACAGAAAGACTTGATGTTTGGCAAGCTTGGGGTTAGAATGTTCCCATATGCACATACACATTTAGAAGAGAAGTATCTTAGTATTCACGATACTTGGTGATAGAGTAGCAAAAAGCTTTCCATTAGGCATGAAAAACAAATATCACAATTTATCTCAATTCTTCACTCTTTCATGTTCTGACGGTATTTTTTATGTTGTTGGGTTTTTTTTCTATTTTTTTCTTTTTGTGAGTGTCTTTCATTTCAAGTTACCCTTATTCTGTGTCCTTTTTTTCTTCCCTTTGGTCAAAGCATTTCTGAATTTCTGCCAAGAAGTTACTATGTAAAGCCTGTTGTACTCAAGAGTTGGATTCCCATTCCTGGAATCATGACTAGCAACCCCAAAATAGAGTGCATTGTTGTTTCAGAAGGAAAACAAGAGAGGAAAGAAATCTTAGGAACAAACAGAAAAGGATGAAGCCAAGCGACAGTTACAGACCCTTCAGAAAGCTACTCTTCAATTAGACATTTAGACTGGCTACTGATGAATCTAATCTAGATGGTAGGAAAACTGCATTTGCAGTACGATCAACTCTTATAAATTAATGCTATGTAAAGCTACCTATTTTTGCTTCCTGCCTACTTGTGTTTAAGAATCAACATCTTTACAAACACTTCAGGGGCAGGACACCTTGGAATGTCCTGTTTCTGCTGCAGAACACTTTTTTTTTCCTGAACACAAAGTGAAACTTCACTGCAATTACATTGCAGATTCGTTCCCTGGGGGAAAAAAAGACACAATCTGTGCAATGGTGAAATAGATAGAGAGTAAATTTTTTTTTAGTGGTAGTGTAAGCAAATCGTTAGCAAAAGTATTGATATTTCAGCAAAAATATTGGTGTTTCAACAAATAAATACTGAGAATTTATAAAAAGATTCCATGTTAATGGAATATTTCAGGAGACATCCGTTGCTAAAATAAGTATTTTCAGGAAACATCTTTTATTAAAGTAAGTATATTACTGAATCCTCATCCAAAAATTCTGTACCAAAGTGTCATTTTGTCAACTTAATAAGCTATGCATTGCTTTTTGCTGATTTTCATCACACAGAAGTTTAAAGTTCATAGGTACAGCAGCATCTAATCCTATAATAACAATTATTAGAATCATGGATAGCTTCACTGGAGAAAACAGAAAAAACTTTGGTTCAAAAAGAGTATTTTATTTTCTTTGTAAGGGAATGGGATGGAGGGAGGCTGATCACCATTAAAAAGATTCTACCAGTAAATTGTATTAAAATGTGTTCTTGGGAAGACTGAGTTTGAATCAATTAAAGAATATAAAAATGGGAGGAGGTGCTTAGGAAGGTAGAAATATCTGTATACTCTGGAACTTTATGGTAGCTAAAAGATTCTCTCCACTCCCACTAGGACTTTTATAATGACAGCAAGAGGGAACTCAGTTTCTCTTACCCCCAAAATATTAAATCCTTTCACTTGAATTAAGAGCACTCTTCTTAAGAATGTATATTTTATGACACTCAGTGAACAGACCTGTTTCTGTCAATTTAGTAGCTTATGTTGAACTCATTGATTCCCTATAATATACAGAGGAATAAAATCCTACTTTTAGTTTAATAGTATATTATTAATAATATACTATTAAACTAAAAGTATATTATTAATAATGATTAAGATGTTCATATGAAAAGAGACATGAGGTAAGACCAGACAAGAGAAGACAATTATTTAGGCCTCTGCTCTCAGTGGGTGTCAGCACTACAATGTTAAGCTTGAGAAACTGTAAAGTTCTGAATATAGAAGCAATAATTCACCCTGGGAAAGTTCAACCTCTTTAAAGTGCATCAAAATTGTACATCAAAACCAAAGTATGGTCCAAAACCACTACTTCCTTTGCAAACATTGGTCTGCAGCATTTTTTTTTTAAATATAAATGTACATATATGAAATATAAAATATATACTAAAAGCCAGTCATAAAATACGTTGGAATTCCCAGACTAGAAATACATAGTGACATGCTAACCATCCAACAGGACACTTGATTTGTCTCTCTACTTGATGTAACCAATGAAGGAGTTCCACAGAAGTTAATATGTATTTTTTAAGGACACAGTCAACAGAAAGGAGTGAATGGCTCTGAGCTCCTATGAAAGATTTTAGCTGCTAAGGCTTACATACCCAATTTGGGAACTTAATGTAGGGGCAGTCAAGTTCTCAATCTGGACATCTTCAAATGTGCTATATAGAGAAATTAGCACTTATCTTATGGAGTACACTGTCTGTTCCAGCAGACTGTTAAAACTATCAGTTGCGTGCTTGCATGAGATGAACTGGAAACTCTCCTGAAATATCTGAAAGAGAAGTTTTAAAATGACATCATAAAGTTGTTTTGTGTTTTTTAAATCCTGCTAAACGTATCATGAAGCCAGAAAAATATATATTTTTACAGTAAGTGGCAAGCAAAAGGTGTGTAGAAGACTTAAATATAAATTCAAGTTATGGCCCTACAAAACTAGATGCACATATAATGTAGAAAGGTTTACCAAGTGAACACGCAAAAAGTGTTCCTACAAAAAACTTCTTTATGGAGTTGTCTGGCCAAAACACAACATAAGACAGTACCACTGAAATCAGATCACAAGGGACACACTCTTTTATTTTTCTAATACATGCTGGTGTATATTCGAGACTAATGAATATAAAGCGTATGTGTGTCTCTAAGTAAACTAGTGTGTTTGCATTTAAAAATATGACTATGTCGGTTTCTGTAATTAGATCCTGTAGCATCTGTTACTGATCTTTCCTGCACTTCTTTAGCTTACACTTGTGAATCAAGTAAAATTCAGAATGTTTAACATATAGAAGAACAATGCTAAAGAAGACATCTATCGTGTCCAGCTTTACAAGGCCAGACAGTCATGCATGGTTATCAATCTAATTTGCTCTTGTCCCACAGCATAAAAATCTCTGACATCTGCAAAAGAATGATGTTTGGGCACCTGGTGCCACATGATCGCAAGGAGAGGATGTTCAGGCAATCGGGACAGCTGGTTAAAACTAGGCTTGGTGTGAGAGTTCAGATAGACACTCCCTATTTTAGCACAAGCTTGGACTGCCATTTTTTTCTTAGGAATGACAGCATACTATGAGAATGTGGAAATAAATATAACTCAATTAAGAGAGTGAGACTTTTCTCCTCCCTAGCAACACATTTCTTTTGCTGCACAGAGAGCACAGGCATACTGGTTTACACTATACACTACCTTATTCCACACTCATTTTGTCGAGTCTAGGTGTGTTGACCTGCTAGTTGCACCTACAAAGGCATTGTGTTTATGTCTCTCCAAAGATGGGATCCAAAATAGCGCAGATGTGGACAGTACATGTACTGACTCTTCCTTTGCTCTCTTGAACCTCACTTAAACTGTAGTTGTGGTGAACAAAACAGGCATATATCAAATACCAAATTTATATAAGTGTATGGTATATAATTTTTAGATAGGTTGCAATTAAAATAATACAAGTTTTCCACAGTCTCGAAATCAGAATGGTTTGATACTGAAGAACCAAACTCCATGAAACCTAACCATAGGACAGAATACCCATAAGAAATGAGAAAATGTGAATAAAATGGGAATCAGTTTGGAACTGATCCTTGTGGCTCTTTTACAGCTTTACGTTTTCCTAATTTTAATTCATAATTCTTGATAATTCTTCATGATTTTAAATGTAAAGAATTCATAGTAAGGTGAAGAAGGGTGGTGGAGATGAAGATTTGATGTAGCATGTGCAGGTGGAATGAGAAATTTCTCTCATAGTCCAAAGCAACTGTGGGATTCAATTGAGAACTAATGGAGTAAAAAATAATCATAAGAATTTTCATCTGGTTACTGTTGCTAATGATAACAGACAGTGGTACTGATGTGTCTCAAATCATGTGTTTCAGAGTAGGCACTGTTATAACAATGTCCAAAAGAATTAAGAGAAAAAAGTTTGTATCTACTATAGATCAATAGTCAAAAGGCTGAATAATAATGTCAGTGCTAACATAGGAGATAAATTTCATTTAGCTCCCTTATCAATCTCTGAGATAATTACACTGTACATCAAAAGAAATTCAATTATATTAATGTGTTACTTTGTGAACTGCATTAGCATCAATTGGACTCATGATTTTACAGCAGGGAAAAAGCTTCCAAACTAAAATGTATGTAAACCACTGTGGTTTTGCTTTCCCAGATCTGAAGTATGCATTACAACCAGGCAGGTATAGTCCCTTGTTGATGCTGTTCTAACAGTTTTAACAGAGTTGTAAAGACAGCAGTATCAAGGCCAATATAGGCTACAATCCAGCCTACCTAATTTTGACTCCAAATTTGTACCTGCAGTTTAAGCATCTTCAAAGCCCCTTTATAGTGCAATCACCCAGGGAAACTGGGTGTTAGGGGCAATCCATCCCTAGGGTTCCTATGTTTGGCTCAGACTAGATCCTCTGATTATGTGAATAGGATCTCATGTCATTTCATCTTCTATGGATGGCTTATTGGACGAGGGAAGGGCTGTGTAAGTAGTCTACCTAGACTTTAGTAAGGCCTTTGACACCATTTCCGACAACATTCTTCTGGAGAAATTAGCTGCTCGTGGCTTGGACAGACATGCTCCTTGCTGGGTTAAAAACTGGCTGGATGTGGTGTTGTGGTGAATGGAGTTAAATCCAGCTAGTGGCCTGTCACAAGTGGTGTTCCCCAAGGCTCAGTTTTGGGGCCAGTTCTCTTTAAGATTTTTATCAATTCTCTGGACAAGGGGATTGAGTGCACCCTCAGTAAATTTGCGGACGACATCAAGTTGGATGGGAGTGTTGATCTGCTTGAGGGTAGGAAGGCTCTGCAGAGCAATCTACACAGGCTAAATCAATGGCCTGAGGCCAATTGTATGAGGTTCAAGAAGGCCAAGTGCTGGGTCCTGCACTTGAGTCACAACAACCCCATGCAACACTACAGGCCTGGGGAAGAGTGGCTGGAAAGCTGCTTGGCGGAAAAAGACCTGGGGGTATTGGTCAACAATATGAGCCAGAAGTGTGCCCAGGTGGCCAAGAAGGCAATGTCATCCTGGCCTGTATCAGAAATAGTGTGGCCAGGAGGATTAAGGAAGTGATCATTCCCCTGTCCTCAGCACTGGTGAGGCTGCACCTCAAATACTGTGTTCAGTTTTGAGCCCGTCACTACGAGAAGGATATTGAGGTGCTGGAGCGAGTCCAAAGAAGGGCAACAAAGCGAGTGAAGGGTCCAGAGCACAAGCCTTATGAGGAGTGACTGTGGGAACTGGGGTTGTTTAGCCTGGAGAAAAGGAGGCTGAGGGGAGACCTTGTCTGAAACTACAACTATCTGAAAGGAGGTTAGAGGGAGGTGGGTGTCAGTCTCTTCTCCCAAGCAGCAAATGATAGGATGAGAAGAAATGGAATCAAGTTGCATCAGGGGAGGTTTAGATTGGATATTATAAGAAATTTCTTTCCTGAAAGATTTGTGAGGCACTGGAACAGGCTGCCCAGGGAAGTGGTTGAGTGACCATCCCCAGAGGTATTTAAAAGACACGTAGATGTGGTGGTTAGGGACATTGTTTAGTAGTAGACTTGGCAGTGCTAGGTTAATGGTTGAATTTGGTGATCTTAAACGTCTTTTCTGAGCAAAATTATATTATGATTCTAAGAGTAAAAAAATTCAGTCCTTTTCAATCATAGCTGCATTAGGCAGCAGATAATGAGGCAAAAGTATCTAGCAGGGAGTTTGTTTTGTCAGGGATGCTGATACAAAATGCTATATAAACATTCAAGTACTTTGGAGTCCTTCACATAGATGACAGAAAAACCAAAATGCTTTTCAAAAATTCTGAAAACTCGAACTGCCTACTGTCCAGCTCCCAAAACCCACCAGCTTCCCCCAACAGCCTCTCCAGGGAAGTTATTGTCAGACCAGTCAAATGCCAGGTGTGCAAACACAGGTCTACTACTATGTCTCAGGCAACTCTCTTCAAGGGGTGATAACATTTCTCTTGTGCTCCTGAGACACATTAATTTTCACTCTAAAAAGTGGTCCAGAGAAGGGCTGCAGTGCTGTTCATCAGCCACTGCGTATAAAGTGTGTTGTGAGCCAGGCCTGTCCTGTAGCCTTATCCCTCTACAGTCCCTTCCAGTGGGGATATCCACCTCCTTTGACACTCTACATGGGTTGCCCATCCTTGCCATTCACACAGCAAGTTGCATGGAGCCTCATGCATCAAGGAAAAGAGGCCAATAAATGTGTTGTCACTGCAAAAATATGTAAAGTCAGATGGAAATTATGAAAATACACAGTTATTTGAATTCATTGTCAATGTTAGTAACATAGAGAATGCTTCTCTGATTCAGTTATTTGTATTTTATATTACTGCATTCAATAAATCTCTGTTAATGAAAGCTGTAAAGCACTTCCAGATGGCCAGCCTTCTGAACACAAGAATGGGCTGAACCTCACAGCTTTGCAGAGAAATTCAGGTTCATTTGTTGCAGAAGACACAAGGCCTTTTCCCTAAACTCATCCCACCAAAATGATGGGACAAACAAGTACAATGTGATATGTAAGTATCAGCCCCTGGCTGGACAAATGTTCTACTATTTACATATGTGTAAATAATAATCACAGAATCACAGA
>VZRW01010210.1:57626-92658 GCA_013398125.1 Aegotheles bennettii | reverse complement strand
CTCCAACTAGATTCTGTCCCATTGACTACAACTCTCTGACTTCTTCCCTTTAACCAGTTCTTGATCCACCTCACTACCTGATCACCAAACCCATACTTTATCAGCTTATCTACGAGGATGCTGTGGGAGACAGTGTCAAATGCCTTACTGAAATCGAGATAAACCACATCTACTGCTCTACCATCATCTATCCACCTAGTTATTTCCTCATAGAAGGCTATAAGGTTGGTCAAACATGACTTACCCTTGGTAAAGCCATGTTGACTGCTCTTAATGACCCCCTCATCCTTGATATGCCTAGAGATAGTGCCAAGAACAAGTTGTTCCTTCACCTTTCCAGGGATGGAGGTGAGGCTGACCGGTCTATAGTTACCCGGGTCCTCCTTCTTGCCCTTCTTGTAGACTGGAGTGACATTTGTAGACTGGAGTGACATTTGCAATATAGGAAGCAAGTGTATAGACAGGGGAAAAGGAAAATGGAGCAATTAAAATTCCCAACAGTAGGATATGCCAGCAATTTGGAAAGTTTGACAAAAATAAGAAAGAACACAAAACTCTATGACCATTTTAACACTATCTCATGTGTTTTGGAAAGCCAGTCAATCTGACTGCCAAGAGAAAATGAAATGGTGGCTTCACCTGAGTAGGCACAATCCAGCTGACTCACGACTTTTAAGTAAAGAACACTGGTAATTTTTGGTAAAGGCAGCTGTCATAGGTGAACTGAGTGGGTTGGCCGCCAGGACAGAACCATACTGATCAATGACATGCAATCTAGAACTCCTTTACCATGCAGGAGAGACGTAGTAGGTGGATTGCTGACTTCTGAGATTTCTCCTGCCTGACACAAGCATGCCTTGTACTGCATGCAAGGACCCAGTGCCTCCCATCCCATCTGGTGCAGAGTGACAACACAGATCTCAGGGCAGAGAATATTCACTCTAATCAGCAGATGAATTTGAGCCCTTGCCTTCTACACAACACAAAAGTCCATTGACATGGTCTTTTACTGCTTTTCGAGGAGTCATTCTCTTAATCATGTGTTACCTTCTGTATTGGATTGCCTGTCATGCTGCCTGTGGTCAAGGATAATCACAAGTCACAAATTGCTGTGACTTTCTTATAGGTGGTGCCACTGCACCTGTGTTTTCAACTTTCTTTGCAGTGGAATGTTTGCTAACTATTCTGGCCAACATTGAATGCAGTGCTAGTTTTTTCTGTGGCTGCTCTGACTGGACTGCTTTGTGACAGGTGCTCTGCCTTGAATACTTTGGCTTCTGTTCTAGCTATATTATGTTTATGTATACACAGTTTCCTAAAGAAAAAGCTTCACAAGTTAATGCCTCGTAGGAAGTACACAAGTTGTAGGTTTCAGGAAAGAAAACCCAGAAAATATGGCAGTTTGAATTAAAAGAATGTATTTTTTCCTCTAAAACCTAAGTGTTTGCTGATTTAGTTAATCTGATTGTAATAAAACCTGGTATTTAAAAACATATCTAAAGTTTGTGAGAGTTAAATACTATTCTTTATTCTTATAAATTCCTAGTTTACAAACCCTGAAGGCCTCATTATTTTCTGTCAAAGAAACTCTAGTATTCAGATCATTACAGATGGCTGTTGATAAGTATCTGAATGTTACTCCATGCCAATTTACCTTCATTAGAAGTTGTGTAATCTGGAAGTATCTTAGGTTTCTCTAAAGCTCTCTAAAGGAAAGCTAGGTGAGCAAAAGACCTCAATAAATTCTAGCACCCACGTTTGCAAAATTTAGGCATCACACTGTACCCAGGCTGAGTTGGCTAAAAGCAGAACCAGAAACTTTTACCTAAATAAATGACCCTGTATTAAAATTTTGGCTCCAAGAGAAAGTATTTCAGGCAAATTTTATGTGTTGAACACCACTGATTCTTCCATAATTCTTGCTACTCTTTATTTAAATGTTCAAGCAACTGATTTATGATGGAACAGTTTGACATTCTGCAGCCTGGTACAGGTTGGAAGAAAGAATAGCGTGGCTGGGACTGAAATAAGGCAAAGGGATCATGCTCTGGAGGCTAGTGTTCCTTGTGAGTGAATAGTTGTAAACTATTTGCTAGTGCATTGGTGCATGTCCACAAAATACATTGTCTTTTAAAAAGCTTCTAAATATTGAAGGCATATAATCTGTGGTAGCAGATTTCAAAGGGAAGATAGGAATCTGCATCTCTTAAGTAGCTTTATAAACAAACTTCAAGCCTAGAAGGACGTGTGATTATCTGGTGTAACCTCTTTCATAATGCATTGACTTTTCCATGGTACTTCCATTAAAAGTAATGGTTTGTAATTGAAGAAGAACTCATAGTCCTAATGCATTTTGTGAGTACTAAACTTGCTGCCCTCCAGTTCTAAGAAGAGATAAAATGGTAGCTTGTATGTTAGCTAGATATTATACCAAAAGAACTAGTTTTTCTTAAATTCCATATTCATTTGCATATTTGCCTGATGAAATAGATGCAGGAATTTCTGAAGTTCTGGTTGTTTGTTGTGCCTCACAAAATACATTTTAATAGTTGAAAATATTTAAGAAGAGATCTCAGGAAAATCTGCAGAAATATTAACAGTTGAGTCAGTAACTATCCTTTTTATGCGTGCTTTTAGCATTAGAGCATAAATAGCCACATACAACAGTAATATAAATATCCAATGTAAGCGTTGTAGTAGAAATTAAGTCATATACTTATACACAATGTTTATATGTGTCTATTTGTTTCTCTTGCCATTCCCACACCTTAAAAAAATAACCAATGAAAAAAAAAAAAAAGAGACAGTAGCTACAACACTGTTTGTATGTTGTTTAGAGTGCCCTATAATGAACCCCACTGCTAACAGGTCCACTTCGATGTCAAGTATGTGTATCAGTTTGCAGAAAATGAGATTGTTCAGTTTTCACCAGAAATGTGTGCTTTTTCCACAGTTAGCAGAATCCATCTGAGGCATAAACATGTCAGCTATTCTTAGTTATTTTCAGTTATTGTTTTCTTAGGATGGGATGATGTTGACCACGAAAAGCTGTTGATAATTTAGGATCCAGTTCAAACTTACAAGTGGTGAAAGTCTGATAAAACAGATGAAAATACAAAAGGCATTTTAGCACAGGGAAGGATGGACTAGGAAATTAAGCTCTCTCCAAAAGGACTGATTGTGTTCTTATTTTATAAGTCTGGAAATATGGAAGCCCATCACCCATCAGCAGTGAAAAATGACTGAACGTCCATTTTTCCATTTCCAGAAATGGAAAGCTGTTAAGAATTTCAGGATTTCGGACAGCTTCCTCATGGCTGGAATTCTTCTATACAGGGAATAGTTCAACAGGAAACTTAATTTTTTCCTTACTCCATTTGACTTTTTTCCAATCACAAGTTCTTTCAAGGCTTAAGAACTTTCATCTTGGCAGAGCAAGGTCATTGTTTCTTTCAACAGCCAAAATTCGCCTGCAATTCTCTAAGCTAGATGGACTCTTAGACCAACTTATGACATTTCCATGATATTTATATTGTCAGACTGTGCTGCCATCCTGCTAACCAGACTTTTCCATAGCACCTCAGGTTGTAAATGTAATACAAAATTAAAAGTAGTGGAAAACGTGCCTTTTCTTTTTCATGGGAAGGGACAAGTTTAATGTAGGAATGAGGGAGTTGTTTGTAAATATTTTTCATTTGTTCTTCCCCTTTCCTTTCTTGGCTTGCATTATTCAGGGTGCATTAGAAATTACATGGATCACAGCAAGCAGATGTTGCAGGCCTTCTGGTGAGGTTTTAGCAGCACTTGTCTTATGCTTCCTGAAAGTTGGAGCAGGTGGTGGAAACATGCCTTTGGAAACTGTTTCGTGGAAGCCTTCAGTTTTACCATGGCACCAGGCTCAGGCCCTGTTAAAAGAATGCAGGATTTTAATTCCCTCTCAAGTGCTTCCATTGTGCGCCAGTTTAAATGTACTGACTGCAGGAAAACAGCTCGTCATTTCACTGGTGTAAAACAAAATTACCTGTAGAAGGTATTGTGCCAGGTTCTCTGAATTTATAACAATTTCTAAAGTGTTTAGCTGTCTCTTAAATGAAATTACTGTTTTGCCCTAAAATCAATAAAAATCAGTTCCCATTTTTTATTACACAGAAATTAATTGGTGGAGTTATTTTACCAAAAATAAATATTCTGAGTCTTACCTGAATTTGAGGACACTGGGCTCAGATGGTCTGTGTGTTTACAGATTGCATAGCATTCCACTGCTGTGTCAGGTGAATCATCCAAGCTAAGGGAAAGGAAAAACAAGGGCGTAGGCAAAGTGAGCAAACCGTAAGGTTGGATCTCCACTCAACCTGCCTTAGGGATTTCTGTGGATGGCAGGCCAGGTTTCTGGAAGTGCATGGGGCAAGGTTTGAAAAGATGGGTAAGTTTCAGGGAGGAATCAAATTGCTGGGCAGACAATTTCTCATTTCTAAAGAAGAAGGACACTGACAGGAAGGAGTGAGATGTGTAAGCAAAGGGATGGGACTTGGGTTACCACTATGATGTAGCATAAATCCATGGAATCAAGGGATCATGGAATACCTCAAGTTGGAAGGGACCCATGAGGATCAGTTAGTCCAAATCCCTGCTTCTTGCAGGACTACCTAAAAAGAAACCATATGACTAAAAGTGTTGTCTAGATGCTCCTTGTACTCTGACAGGTTTGGTACTGTGACCACTTCCCTGAGGAGCCTGTTCCAGTGACCAAACACTTTTTCACAGAGAAGAATCTTTTCCTAATGTCCAATCTGAACTCCTGATGCAGCTTCATTCCATTTCTTCATGTCCTGTTCCTGGTCACCAGACAGAGGAGATCAGCACCACCCCCTCTGCTGCTCCTCTTGAGGAAGTTGCTGGCTTCCCTTTGTCAACTAGATGGGTGACTTTGTCATAAAAGAAAATTTTTAGTTAATCAGAACTTTCCCCTCATGAACCCATGTTGGCTATGACCAATAACTGCTTTGGCTCCCAAGTGTTTTTCAATAACTCACAGAGAAACCTTCTCTGTGATTTTACTAGGCACTGAAGTGAGACTGACAGGTCTTTAATTACCAGGGTATTCCTCTTACCCTTCTTGAAAATTGGGATGTTTGCTTCTGCTTTGGTGCTGGATTTTTCTCCAGCATCCAGAAGGCCAGGTCATAATTCTTGGTGCTTTTAATTGCAGTTGAAATGTTGTGTATATAGAAATAAATTTCTGCACTGATTCTGAAGTCAGTTCTAGCAGTTCCAGTCCAAAACTGTAGTTCACAGTGATCACAGATCAATACATATCTTCAGATGAAAAGTTTTCAAAGACTGTGGCTTGTCTGTTACATGCTATTTGGTATGGCAGTAGCAGACAATCTTTTATAAAATGCAGAGTAGGTTTCCCACACTGAACTTAAACGGCTTTAATACAGGTATCAAAGAAGTCACCACAAGTAGCACAGTTTTCTTCTTGTATTTGTAATAAAGAAACACTTGGAGATAAAGTTCAGTGCAGACATCCTATTATTTCAGACATGGGAAATTCAATCTTCTCAGAAAGTTTTCTTCTCTGTGTCATGGAACAAGGTAAAATAGCCCGAATTCAAAGTGAGAACAAGGTCATAAGCTTTCATAGAGAATCCTGTCTGAGAATCTTGTCTCTCATTTTGCAGACATTTCTGTCCTGGTTCTAACCTTTGATGGAGGTACCTGCCATTAATGCATGGTTGTGTGTCTTTCAAGTAGCAAAAACCACATCATTTTTATGTTTGGACTGTTACCCCTTCTGCTTGGAAGGAGAGCACAGAACTTCTTTATCCAGTTTGGCAGCAAAGGCTAAGACAACACGAGCTTGATGTCATTCACATCAGTGTCCTTTGCCTACTGAACAAATGGTAACTGAGCTTGGCTCCTTATTTTCGGCTCCTCTTACTGTACTCAGTTATTGTTAAAAAGTCTATTGCTGCACAGTTCTGGTGTAGTGCTTGGGCAGGAAGCACAACCTGCAGGGCACATTGCCCAGATACCAAGGGAACCAGAGTTCGGCAGCCCCTGGATTGAATACAGTCTCCTTTGGCAGCCTCTACGATGTCACTTAGCCTTGATTTTGCCTCCATTGGTGGAAATAAGACAGTGCTAATTCTTCTGTTTTTTTGGGGGGAGGGTGTAAATTAAGTGAGATTCACTGGTGGAAAACCTGTGAGCAGAGATACAATGTTTTCATTTTTTTCCTCTCGAGGAACCTTGTTGAGCAGCTTGCACTAGATACACAGGAGCTTTTCAAGATCAAATGGGAGGCATACTACTGCAGCTCTGAGTACCACCTTCTGTTCTCATTTTCCAGTGGAGCTAAAGACAAAATCTGTTAGTTTAGCACAAAACCATGGGAAACATTTTCTGTTTGAATTGACAAATTCATACCTCAGGAATTGTTGAAAAGCTTATTAAGCATTCATTTCTACTCTCAAATACTTCTCTTGTCCTTTTTTCCTGAGTACTTGTGTGTCTATTTCACTATTTCCTTTAATGTCAGTTTGACTAATTGATATTTAGTTTATGATTAGTTTATGTGTTGCTATTATGCCTCAGATGGTTTTCTGGACTTATCCACGCTTTGCAATCATGTGAAGGAGAGCAACTTTGCACCTCACAATTGAGAAACTTGTGAACATTTTTTGATAGCTTAGCTTCCTTTCAGTTTTCATGGATGTTTCATCTCTGTCCATTATTTCTCTACTACTTTTTTCTCCCCATCACTCAGCTGGACTGTAGTTTCCTTTGTCTCAGTATATACAGCAAACTGCTCATGTTCAGCCAGCCATCCACCAGCACTCCCGTGTCCTTTTCTGCTGGGCAGCTTTCCAACCTGTGGTGTTGCATGGAGTTTTTGTGACCCAAGTGCAGGACCCAACACTGAGACTTATTGAACCTCGTACAGTTGGCTTTGGCCCATTGATCCAGCCTGTTCAGGTCCCCCTGCAGAGCTTTCTTACCCTCAGGCAGATCAACACTCCCACTCAACTTGGTGTCATCCATAAATTTACTGAGATTATACTCAATGCACTCATCCAGATCGTCGATAGAGATATTGAACAGAACCGGCCCCAGTACCGATGACTGGTTGCCAACTGGATGTGACTCCATTTACCACTACTCTTTGTGCTTGGCCATCCAACCAGTTTTTGACCCAGTGAAGGGTACTCCCATCCAGGCCATGAGTAGCCAGTTTCTCCAGGAGAATGTTGCGGGAAATTGTATCAAATGCCTTACTAAATTCGAGATAGACAACTACAATTAGTAGAAGTCTAACAGATTTTTCTGTTTAGAACTATTTAGAAGTGAAGTGATCAACACTTGAATGAAATACAAATTTTCTTAAATCTTTGTGGTCCTTAGAGATCCAAGATTTTGTCTCAGGTCTGTATTATGTGGAGACCAAACATGACATCTGTATCCAAAATGAAAGTCCAGGGGAGTTCAGAACTGAAAAACTTGGATTGAGGGATCTGCTTTTGCTTCACATTTGTCAAAGAACAATCTCTCCATTTAAAATCTCACATGTTTATGAGTATTGACACAGATTAAACTTTGGTTCAACTGCTCCTTCATGAAGATGCATGTTTTCCATTTTTTGGCATAGCATAGCCATACCCTACACTTTTGAAGGAATGGGCAGCATAAAGGAATGGGTGCCTGTCTTTGTTTCCTGTCTGCAGCCAGAAGGCAATTAATTCACTCAGATATGTGTTACTGTTTGCCATTCCTGACCACAGCTTGTGTGGATGTACCTAATTTTTCTAACCCTCCATCCTTTCTACAAGGACTGGTAGCCATCTGTCCAGAAGAACTTGATGATTGTTTTACACTAAATCATTCTCCACTCTAGATTTACTATGTTACTGACACCTGAGATATTATGGGATCAGTATATTTCAGAGTGACAGACAGTGGCAAAACTAATCTCTGTAATCCATTCCCTGGCACTTCAGCAGGCACACCACATGTACCATGATATCTTCAGTATTCCTTCATTTCCTCATTCCTTTCTCTGGCACCCTTAATTGCAGTCTTCATTTTGGCCATCAGTCTTGCAGTCTAGGCAGTATCTAAATCAACAAGGTTTTCTGTATCTCTCCAATCTCCTCAAGTAGTTATTTACACAGAGTTTGTTCCTGTATAGTGTAAATGTGCAAGCAGAAAACATAACATCTAATGGTGCCTGTCATCCATAAAATCAGCTCTTGATAGTCATCAGTCTAGAAAGGATGTTGCCTTAATTTGATTCCTCCCTATGGAATGATCATCCTTCCAAAGGTGGTGTTTTCCAGTCCATAATAGCCGTGCAAGCCTTGAATGCAGTTGAGCTGCTCAACATCAGAGTGGATAAGTTGTCACTGTGTTGTCTCTGTCTCCTTCATCCCAGTCAGGGTTCACTGACCTTGTCTGCATCCTAAGCACAGGCAGAGCTTGTTGGCATCTATCATGATCTGCAGTGATTGTGTTAATGTGCTGAATTCTGAGAGCTCTCAGACTTGTAGTGAGGATGGCATTCTAGTACTTCCTGACAGGTCGAATTACACTTCTACTGCTCACTTGAGAGAGACTGATATGAAAACTTTAGTTTTATGAAAGTTAAACCCATTACCACCCAAATTTGGTATATCTGGACATAGATAGACCTGTTTCCTGTTGAAAGTATATTTAAATCTCAAAGGATACTGTATCCACAAATAATTTGCTAAAGTTATTGGGCTGTTTGGCCATTCCTTTTGCTATTGTCTTGGGTCAGCTTCCAAAAAGTAATGCAGCCACAAATGTTTAGCATGTGCTTTCGACATGACTGCTCCTGGGAGCCCTGAAACTGAGTTTTGGCATCAGTTTTCCCATTGTTTGCTGCATTTAGCTAGGATGAGTACAGCATAAAATAGTTACTCAATCTGCATGATTGTCTGGATTTGCACAGTTGTTGTTTGGGTGACAGTCAGCATCTTTAAGACTTCCTTTTTACTTGCTATACGTTTTGTTTTAAATGATTCAATATTAATCTTTGCTTACATTATTTCAAAGAGGGCATGTATGAAAGAGGTAGGAAGGTAGTATTTATTTCTGCCAATTGTCTTTTATGAACCTTCAGGTACTGAGTTACAGATAAGTCAACAAAGCCCTCTGAACTACATTGGTAGTACCTAAAATTGTATTAATGACAATGTAAAGAAACAGTACAATTCTTGTTCATTAAGGGTTATTTGTGATGAGATTAGTAAGAAGATTATATCAAAGATTTTATCTTTTTGGTTGCAGATGTGGAAAGCAAGATTAAAAGTGTAAATAAAGACAAGAGTGGCCATGAGGAATATAGTGAGCTTAATACAGAGCCTTGTTCAGAGTTCAATGGGTCGCTAAAAAAGGATGACCATGATGACTGTGCTGCTTTTGAAAGGGACACCACCACAATGACATGTAATAGCAAACTCCAGGATTTTGTCCTCTTCTAGGCCAGTTTCCCCCTCCCAGCTGCCCTGGATTCCCAGTTGTGACATTCTGATAAGGGTGAATTTGGAACACCAAGCAGTCTTACATTTCATTCTTTTGGCACTGATGAGCACTATATCTCTACAAATATATGTTCCTCCTTTGTTAAACTTTTGCCTGAAGCCACAGTGAAGACTGTGTGCATGCAAATGTGTTAAATCTGTCTTTCTCCACTGTCACTTTTGTTCATTTTGAGGTGATTACTGATCCATCTGTTCTAACATTTAGTGAATATATGTGTTGGGGAAATAGTGAAGTTTGTCATCCGGAATTCAACGTTCTGATATGACACAAAGAAAAAAAGCTTCTGAGGTGTGTGGGAATTACAGTTAACCTTTCAAAGGCTTCAGTTTAATATTTTTTGTACTGTTACGATTACAAGGACTTTGGAATTCTCCCAAGGAATATTTTGTTTTTATTGTGCATTTACTTTTTGTGTCAAAATCATTCACTGACTAAAAGCAGGACTTTGTACTTTCCATATGCCCCTGTCTACAATGTGTTTTCATTTCCTGATATTATTACGATGTTTAATATTTATATGTGATACTTTGCACATGGATGCTCTTCTTCCTTTGGCAAACACCTTATCTGTCATCCATCTTTTTGTAACTCAGTCAGCTGGGCCTCTTGCATCTCCATTGCTCGGAAGAGAAGAGATTTACACAAATAAAGATTCATCTTCAGTGAATTTCTTTGCAGCCTGACTGTTGGCAAACAGTTCCTGCTACTAGAGCTTACTCCTTTTCTTTGGCACAGTTTTACACCCCTATTTTTCCTTGAACAGCATCATCATTTCACCTAAACTAGAGATTTCAATACTATTGACTTGATCTGACCACTTATGGAAATTAGAGATGGTACAAGAAGTAGATTATGTGAAGATGTTGTTTTTCCCTATGGGGGTTTGTCTGAGGACCAGGTTTTTTTACAAGGAAAAACTAAATTCTGATGAATAACAGTTCAGAAGAACATTTCTATTCAGAAAAAAATTTCTGAGCCTCATGCTTGTCCTCTCAAGCACTAATACCATGGCATTCATGACCTTTATGGACAATAATTACCAGTAGCAAGTCACATAACTGCCATAAATTAGGATTTTAATAATACAAACTTTCTTCCATTCCACCTGCATTTTAAGCCCACTGGACACAATCTTTTATTATTAATGACAGATATTTTAAAAATCAGGGAAGTCTGAGATGCTTATCTTGAGAGATTAATAAATCTTACAGGATTCCTCCTCTTTCTCTTCTGGAAAAGCCTATATTTTATCTTTAGTTTGCAGAGAGCTGTGCTGGTCAGGGAGACTGTGGTGAATGCAGAAATTGAATCTGAACACCCTGAATTCTGGTCCTGAACCATAGCTCCAGGTTGTCCTTCCTAGTTTAAACAAGTATTTAATCTAAACTGATAAATTGTTCACGTTTCATCTCAGCTTCTGTTTAGATGAACCCAACTTCTCTGTAGACAGGAGACCTGCCCTCTCTTTACCATCAGAGAGCCTGCTATTCTTCTATAATTCTTAGTAAACAAAAGAAATAAATCTATGTGCTTCCTTTTTGTTATATTTTATTACTAATATTGTGCAGGCTAACTTGATAGACCTCGATCAAGCAAAATGCAATTTGTACAACTGAAAATCAGAGTAGAATTAAGCAGAAAAACCTCAATATCTAAGCAGACAAACATGATAAATGTCAAAATTTAGGTCTTTAGAAAATAGGGTACAGTTTGACAACTGCAATATCAAAATGCTTATACATGTGAGCATGTATCACAATTTAGTGCAAAATAATAGAAGACAAAACATTCAGGTTTACTTCTTTGTGATGTCAGAAAGGATTTATTTGTGGGAAAGTGTTTTTCCCAAGAGCTATCTCTGAAATATATCATGCTGTTGTTGTATGCTCTGAAGTTCAACAAAGAAAGCAGAATTGTACACTTGAAGACTGGGTGAATACTTGAGGTGTAAAGCCACCTTTGTTGCCAGATCACCCTGAAAGTTTAACTTCATCCTAGGGCAAAGAGCTTGGCAGCCTGGGGCTGCTACTATCTGCAGAAGACCTTGGCCTTTTTCCTACAGTGATCTGTTGAGAAGATCCCAGCATTCATGCTGCCAGCAATGTCTGCAAGTGGAAAAACATAGGTTCCAGATGCTCTTGTTCCCTGCCTACTCTTGTGGAGTCTTTGGAAGAGTTTCTCTTTTACCCAGCCTTGTCCTGCTGATCTGCAGGAGCCCTCACCTTCCCCAGTGATAACAGTGTTACTGGGCAGGTGCAGGGCTCTGTCTCACAAATGTCCATCCAGATATGGGATAAGGTGTCTGCCGCAGAGAGTCTGCCTGGTATGGACAGGGAGCTGCACAAAGCCTCTGCTCTGGACAGCTCGGGAAACCCAGTGTCACAAGCAAGTGTCAAAACCCTGCGTGTGCAGCTGAGCTGTAATGGGATATTAACAGTATCATCAGTGAAGTGTCATTAGTTTGCACCTGATCAGCCATTCATTATTTGCAAAATGCTGTGCAGGGTTATGATGAATTAGGTAGTATAGCTAGTTCCCCCACTCCAGTCTGAGTGCAGTTTTACCATAAAAAGCTAAAGTAAGGGTCTCATCATCACACTTCAAACCCAAACTGAAGACTAGTTTGCTGCATCATAGACTTTAAGAGAGCAGGGGGACGAAAGTGCATTTAGGAGTGGTGTGAAGCCGGTGGTTTGAAGCAGGAAGAACAGGCAGATCATTTACTCTTGGAGAATGAGGAATAATTCCTAGGAATGCTGGAAGACTACAAGTATGGCCAAAAGGTGCCAGTGTAGCCTGTGTTTGGAAGGCTTTTGCCACAAAAACCATTCCTGCAAGGTCACATGGACCAGCAAGAGTGAGCATATTCATCTTTTTTTTTTTTCATTTTCCTATTTGCCTCTCCTGCAGTTATGTGAAAGCTGGTATATTTATTTCTATACTTTTTATTTTTTATTAGATTTCCACCCTGAAGTCTTTTCTTCTGATATTTCATTGACAGGGATAGTCTGCCTCCTTACTTCCTGCAAGAACTCCCTTTGGGTCAAAACTCAAAATTTCTTGAAGGCAAAAATGAATCTACTAAGACCTCTCTTGATTTATGATTTCACAGAAATATTTGTAATCTGAGTGAGAAACCAGCTTGTCAAAAAAATGCCAAATTTTATTTGAGCTCTCTAGTCCTTTCTTCCCCTGTGTGCTAGTTTGGAAAATGATTCAGCATATGACGTTGTACCCTTGAATGTAGATCAGAGGTTAACTATAAATTTAGGTAATCAGACACCCACTGATCCTAGATTGTACAACATTTAGTTTAACAGGGACTTTGTTACAAAGTATAGAAGATTTTTCAAATGAGTAATTTGGCCCTAGAATAGACATAACACTGAAAAACATGCATCCAGTAGGGAACACTCCAACTTTTGCAGGAATGGTGTATGAGACATAAAACCAGGGGCCTTCTCCTCTCACTGTAATCCCTGTGGGCTGGTTCCTGAAGTCCTTAATCAGCAACCTTCACATTGACTCTAGTGAATTTGGCTAAAACCAGAAAGGAACATAAACTGTTATGTATCAGAATAAATCTGAGGGTGGGATCCCAAACTTCTTTTTGACAGTCTAAGTCTTGCTCACTCTGCTCTGGGCTGCTCCCAACATGGAAAGAAGAAAGTCATCAATGATGGATGATCCATGGTGGCATTTTATTTTCAGTCAGGAGGGAGCTTCTTCAGAAAATCAGTTTATTCTCACTGTCCTTGTTTTGGTGCACATTGTGGAGAAATCTTGCAGAACCCAGACGGAATAGGTTTCAGAGAGAGACATGGACACAGCAGTGCTGTCCAAGGGGGAGTGAATAGAGACTCCTGAACTGTTACCCTTTTGCTACACTTGTCTACACTAGTGAGCTCAATATGTGGACAAAGTAGGTTAATTAATTATGAGAAATGGAACAAAAAGAACATTAAATAGAGTTTCCAGTTCAGCACAATATGGCATACTTGACTATAGCTCATATTAACTTGCCTTTTTCTTCATCTAAGTGAATTTGCTTTTCTTAGGTTGTTTTTGTTGGCTTCATGGACTTTTTTGGCTGCAAGATATAGTAGCAGACTGAAACAACCCTTTCTTTGTGCAGGTTATGCTTTTGCACTTTTGAATAATCAAGGCTGTAGCAGTCATTGCAGTGCTCTCTTATCCACTATTTTGTAGTTGCAATTGCAGCAGATTTATACAATGAGTTATTATTAATCAGCTACCTGTGAGTCACTAACTCCTTTGCTGTTTTTTTTCCCTTGCAGATGTCACCGTTGTCCACATCTGCCTACCAGGCCTTATGATAAGAGTAAGAAGCCATGCATGCTGTCGGAGTACATGGACCGATACCCCCTTTACCCCATCACTCTTCCCAGAGGCTCATTTAAGCCAAAGGAAGTGTACAAGATGGGGGAGATACCCGTGGAAGGCATCTCGACTACAAAGTATGAAAAGCAGTGAAAGAGAGTGAGAACTGTGACTTAGATAATGGGTGTGTGAGAGATGGGTAATAGGAAAAAGAAAATGATTGGTTTTCACAAGGGTAGACTGAAAAGAACACAAACACTCATGAGGGCACTATAAATGAGGGATGAAGGTCTTAGGTCAGTGGTTGTAACGGAGTCAAGCAGCTATTTTTCTTGTATTTCCCGGAGTTTGAGATGTGATCTGATCAGAGAATACATGGACCATATAGGTACAGTCATGATCTTGGCTTTTGCTCATTTTCTTTTTTGGTAAAGCTTCTGGGAAACCAACAGAAATGTTGTCTGGGAAAGTATGGTTAATATTAGAAGAATATTTTTCTTTTGTTCTGTGTTTTTTACAGCACTTTGTAACGCGAGTGACTGGTTTCCAGAGAGGTGGGAATATGGTAGGGCCTGGTGGTTGCAAAATGGGTGTGGGTGGCAGTGACTCAAGGCAGTCAGTGTGGATTGCTAGGCTGTTTCTGCTTCTCAGCTATAATGTCGCTCAGTGTTGATGTTTGACAGAAGTCCTCACACTTGTGCTGTGCCTATTTCCCTGATGGAATTAACTTCTGAGGCTCTTTGCTTCTGGGAGAGTGATATGCCAAGCACTTATTTACAGAAGAAACTCACAGAAAATAGTAACCTGATCCCTTAATATGAATCTGAGATCTTCCTTTTCTTCAAAGATCTTGATGTTTAACTCCCTTTTCGTCACAGGCACATTCATGAACAACATCACTCTTGCTATTGCTAAACTAAATTAAAGACCTAAGAGATGTCAATGGCTATTAATAAAGTCTCCACAGCTAACGCTACTCGCTTGTCCTCATCACTCATGGAGCTCTACCAGCTCCATCCCCTACCTATGCCTTTTTAATAGCTGTCAATTTAAATCACAAATGTGGCTGATTAAGTCTGAAATGCCCGATTTACATTTGGGATGCCTCTGTCTATGTGGGAATTTTCAGCAACAACTGAAAAGGTCAGAGGGTTTCAAAGAGCAGACTTCACTTCTATATATGCCTTCCATCTCCAGCATGAGATGAAGCAGCTAGACATCTTTGTGTCTGCTTATAACTAAATTCTGGACTCACTGGTGTCCTCTTAAGACAGGCAAGGAGGGGCAGACATCATGTAGGGTCTATCAAGGAGTCCTTAGAAATTTCCCATTCAATCAGCAAAACTAATCTTGTTCAAACAAGGATAGTGATTCCCACAGTACCTGTTACTCCTGGAATTTAGTAAAACTTCTGAAAAGCAGACTAGTAAGAAAGTGCAGAAACTACTTCTGTTTGCTTCTTCAGAGCGTGCACTCTATCAAAAATGTGACACTTGCCTGCCCTTGTAAGAGGAGAAAACAGTGCTTGAACAGTTAGCCATCAGATTGCAAGACTTGCAGTCCTCTGGGCAACACTGGTGAGAAAATACATCCAGCTTGAAAGTACTGAGACCTAGTGGAAAAGTGTCACCACCTATTAGAGGTCTGCTAAAAGCTCTGGTTCTGTGTGACTAAACTCAAGAGAGAACAGATTGAGGGAGTGTATGAGAATAACTGCAGGGACTGTGAGGCCAGGAAGCACTGAGTTGTCACCAGTCTTCTCTAATGACACTTTGCTCAGTGGTAGGTGTCACATTGCAACAGCAAAACCCCTTGATAAGGTCTAGGAGTTGCAGGCTGTTAGCATTTTTCATAGCATCTTGGATGCAGGTTGCCACTGATTTATCAGCAGATCAATCTCTCTGTAAATTCCACTGCAGCTTCTGTTGTATTGCAGCAGTCAGAGTGGGAAAAGTATTCCTGCTACCAGAAAAGCCTTGATCACACTGGTGAAGAGTTGCCCACCTGTGAACTGTTACTTGCCTCTGGTACAGGCTTGGCTGTTTCAAACGTGGGATTGTGCAGTGCAATGTGAGTGGCTTGGGGTACTGAGCCCTCCCTGCTACTGAGGATGCTGCATGCCCGTTGCGTTCCTGCTCATCTTTTCTTGGCCTGTCTTAAAAAACACAATGGCTTTAAGTTGCTGACAAAAGTGTGTCAAGGGGGTGCAACTTGTGACATCTGCCTCTTGATAGCCTTGGATTTTTTTTACTTCTGCATTTCGGTTTTTGCCCCTATACCTACTACTTCACAATGTGAATTCTCTTCCCTTCTGCACCACATAGACTTTTGAGAACTTTGTTTATTTTCTAAAATACATAATGAATACAGTGTATTAATTCAGAGGCTCAGGCTCTTGCCTACCAAGCATCACTCCAGATGCAAAGCTTGATATTAATATTAGAATAACTACTGTACTGACCATTTCTTCTGGCTGGCTGCCAATGGTGTAAACAGATATGCACACCAGTGGAAATGCACTCTGACATTAGAGACTGAATTTGCTGGTGCCAGGCAGCAGACTCTGTGCCCTGTACCAAAGGATGTGGGCAGTGAAATAGGTTCAGGTTAGTGAATGTCTGATGGTGATGTTATTTTCTTCTGAATCTTGTATCTGTGATGTTTTGTTGGAGTTAAGTAACACTACTCCAGTATCTTAAAATAGCTCTTTTACAGTGGTATCTGAGAAAAAGCTGACTGACTGACCATGCTGATGTTTCTTTCCTCAACTGGTGTTTTGCTGTAAATCTATTTTGTATTTTTCTCCCCATCTTGGGCTAAGCTGCTATACAGTGTATTGTCTGGGAAGGTTATTATTGCCTCTCTCATGTTTCCCATACATACTAGATAGCCTGCTATAATTAATTATTGGGGTCTTAAAAAGAGTTATGTCTTCTGGTCTAACTCCAGTGTAGAACAGAGATAGCTCTGTGTGAGGCTATTAACCTCACTGGGTGGGGAGAAAGGAGAACCTGGCCTGTCTGAGATTGCTCAGAGCTGTCTCAGTTCCTTTTTCAGAGTCCAGGTTTCCAAATATGAAAGGTTCATGTGTTTCGTTAACTGCTTGCATCCTATCCAAACTTTCTTAGGCTGCGGAGATAAGGGCAAGTATTAATTTGTGTGTCCAGGAAAAGGAACATAATCTTTCCCCCAAAGCAAAAGACATAATGAAATTATTCTTCACAGGAGAGATTACACAGCTCATGAAGTGTTGCGACAGAAGCTTAAACCACCTGAAAAATATGTCAAGAGGGATGAGAGTATGGATTTGACCTCCACATATAAACAAGATTATAAATCCTACTCTATTTCTCAAGCACCTCCATGCCTCCCCTGTGTGACAAGACACATCCCCAGTGCCAAGATGGATACAGGAACCACTTATAAAGGTATGTGTCCTTGCAGCTTCTCTCAGGACTTCACCAGTAGCTTCATTTTTTAAGACAGATCAACAGTGTGCAGTTGTTATTCCCTCTATCTATGTATGCTAACAAGCTATGCAGGAAACATAGACATGAATACAGCCCTGTGTTAATGGTAGCATTGGAACCTCTCTGAATTTACTTCCTTTGCATGTCTGACAAGCCTACAGGCATCCTAGGACCACGTGAACTCCTGCAAGTGGGTCCAGCATCATCATCTTAGGATATACTGAACATACCCCTGGTAAACTACAGGACTGGTCCACACATTCAGTGGATCAGACACATCAAAAATATGTAGAATTTGTTAGGTCTGAGCAGGTCATGAAGCATGAGACTCTTTTTGTGTGTGCTGCAGTTTTGTGTGTGCTGTGGATGTGCAAGAGATGTATATGGGAACTATGGAAGCACAGAAATTCGCATAAATGTCCAGAGCAATCAAGATTTACTCCTGGTAAAAGAGGTGAACTCTGCATCTAACTATACCCTTGTTTCTCAGCAGCAGTAACTTGGTGTAGGCAGTTTGTGTTTGTAGGGGCTTTGTTCCTTCCTCTCCACCAGCACTAATTCTCTTCTGCGTGCACTGGGAGAAAACTACGAAAACTTTCAGTTGTATAGTTACAGTAACTGTGCTAGTTTTGGTAGAAAGTCATAAGCAGAAATTAGAGGATTTTGCCTCCCCTCGGTACACCTTCCAGCTAGCTAACTTTGCTAGGCAGATAGTTAGCACGTGTGTATTTCTTAAAATATTTTNTTGAGATTTGTCCCAATGCACAGAAACAATTTTTTTCTTAAAATTCAAAATTATAAAGGAAATAAGGAAATATAAGATATGTGAATGCAGTGTTAAGATTACCCAGCTGAAATGACTGAAAGTCAGACCAGTGTAGCTGCATGTTTGCAGTGGCATAAACTGGAATTTTCACATTAAGCACACAGGTCATACTGCCCATTTAGGATGACTTGAGTCATGAAGACTATGGCCCACAGGTACAATATGCCCACACTGAACACTTTGTTTTGCATAGGCATTGTCACCAGATGGTATTCATTGGACTAGCTCCAGTGAAACCAATAAAAAAAAAGCTGCTTTGTGCAACCGGACGATCTTTCCTCCTGTGTTTAGATATCCTTAACTTCTCTGCATCCGAACCAGATGTGTATCTTTGGTTTTTATCAGTGTTTAGGTCAGCACCTTAACTGTTACTCCAGAGCTCTAATAAAATGTATCACAGCCACATTTGGTTATAATTTGCAGTATTTTCAAAACACTACAAATGGAAATCTTTGTTCAAACCCCCTCAAAGATCAAGTTGCATACTGAATGAATTCCCTTTTAAAGGCTCAGGTTCACAAAAGACACAAGTTTTCATTGTCTTAGTCTCTAAACATTGCTAGGTTTTACTGATCACTACTCAAGAGTGAAACTTTGAAACATGCTATTCAATTAATCATCATAATTCAAATATTTAAGCAGCATATAAAATGGTGCTGCATTGGTATTATATTACTTTTCCTACTGTATTGTCATACTCCTTCGGACTAAACACACCATATCCCAGATGACACTGTAGGTTTAAGGTGATGCTATTGCATATCATAGTTAATGTCAGACGACTTTGCAACTTCAGGTTTCAAAATTCTCATTTCCTCCAAGCTACACACATAGTTGTTTCTATCCATCTACAAGTATGTAACCTAATTTTAGTTTTACCTTGCTTGGTTATAGTGCAATGTGCCTAGTCCTCCCATAACATACGGTTTATATCCTCCGTTCCCTCCTGTACCCCCTAATGTATTCAAGATTGTGCTACATAGGAAACTATTAATATCTATGGGAGAAGAATTAGAGTTACTATAAAATTGTAACAAATTTTGAAGGAATAGTAGCACTGCTGGCTTACACTAAGTAAAATAAATTCATAATGTCTGTGAGGTCTCCAAAATGTGTAGAGCTTGTAAATTTTTAAAATTGAAGACAGATGGACTTGCTTGTCATATTTTGAATACTTTGCAAAAACTGTGGTTATGTCCAAAATGCACAGACTTTTCCAGCAAAGATGATGGGAGAACCTAAAAAGTTTTTTGGTAACTCTTGGTTGTCATCAAAAATGTCAGATCTCTGAAAGAGCCCTTGCTTAGAAATGGGCTGAATCTCATTAACTTCTCTCTTTTTAACACTTTTTTTAATATATTCCTTGTAATGACTTATGTCCACAAATATTTGTAGTTCACCCCGCTGGACCATCTCTCCCGGAAAGTAGTGTACTCTAAACATGAGACAAGGTCAACATCCCACCAGTGCAGTGGTGCCTGGACACCTCCTGTTCCCCCAGAAAAATAGGAGCACTTGGGGCATTTAAAAACCTCTGGCACTAGCAGAGTATGCAGCCTGGGCTTCAGTAGCACCAACAGTGGCAAATTAATGTCTACGCTGGTGCACATGGGCAAGCCTGTGCTTTCAGCTGACTGCACTAATTAGCGGCACAAGGGCAGCCCTGTACCCAAGCGCCAGAGTGCTTGCTGGGACCATCACAACACAGGTGGCTACTGCTTTCTGTCTTGTGTCAGGGTAGGTCAACTGGATTTGAACCAGAAGGACTTTAAATGGACACCTAATTGGGGCAAAAAGTGGGGTTTTTTTGGTCAGCTTCATATTGTAACGAACACATCCTTTGTGTAATTGTGTTTGTGCAGTACAATCACCACTGCCACTCAAAAGGAATAACTCTGTTTAAATTGGAGAATTCAAATATCCTGATACATAATTGCATCATTTACTCTCTAGTACTTTGAAATCCAGACTTCCTTCCTGTGCAGAGTCAGCTGGAGGCTTATTTGTCTCATGACCTTCAATGTGGTTTGAAAGGAGGGAAAATAAAAAAATAAAAATGTCTTGGGTTAGCTCCAAGACTATTTCATTTCAACTTCCTACCAGTAACCAAGATGCTCTCTAGGGGAAGTTGCACAAGATTACTAGGAAAGGAAAAACTGATGGTCTTGTGGCTGCAGTACTGGCCAGAGAGTTAGGCAGCTTTGCAATAAATTTCTAGTGTGACTGAGTGTAAATCCTTTTAAGTCTCAGTACCTCATTTTTTTTCCTGGTATCCTGCCAAGGAAGCAAGATATGAATGTTTCTAAAATGCCACCTAAAATGTTTTCTTAGTCATGAATTTGAATAGAAAGATTTCTGGAGTATGGGGCATCTCTGTGATATGATTCAATTCTTCAGATCATCATAGGCTTGATCCGCAAATTCCAGCACAGTTTTTCTAATAAGGAAGAATTGAAGGTGGAGTCACAAGCTCCATCTTGGTTCCTGATTGTACTGATAGCAGGAGTGCCAGAGAGAGCAAAGTCAAGAACCAAGAAGATGCCACACAACACGGCTTGTTGGCATCAAGATGATCTGCAAACCCCTGATCTCAGAAAACAGTAGGCAGCATCACATCTGGGCAGTTGAGAAATCAGGTCACCTCAAATAAGAAGGTACAAAGAGGAAGGATAGCTCTGTGACTTGGCCTTTAGGGTGTAATGGTGGACATCTGGCTCTCCTTTCCCCAGGGATACTGTGTGAGACACCTGAAAAGCCTTCTGCAAACATAGGCATATGCATGAGGACAACACCCACTCAGTCACTTGCAGAAAATGTCTCTGCAAGACTTTGAATATAATTTAATATTCCCACATTGTATTTCACCATCTCTGTAGGTAAGGGTGTGTACAGGACTATTTTAATTCCATTTTCTGTGTAAATGTTAAGCATTTCCAGGGATTAGCA
The DNA here is from genome assembly GCA_013398125.1 of Aegotheles bennettii. Lineage (NCBI taxonomy): Eukaryota > Metazoa > Chordata > Aves > Caprimulgiformes > Aegothelidae > Aegotheles > Aegotheles bennettii. Next base: position 71,508 of record VZRW01010210.1, on the reverse strand, counting down.
CACTAGTGTTCTACAGCAGCTTTTTTAATAGGATTTGCCAATCATTACAACATCAACAAATATTTATTATAGTAGAAAATTTAATAATCAAAGTATAATATGGTATATGCCTAAGCTTACCAAAGAACTTCAGTTGAGTACTTAGATAGGATTCCTCTTACATTTCAGATGACTATCTTCTATGGAGTGAACCAAAGACAAAGCCAATCAGACCAAATGACAGATTTTGCCCATCAGAAGAAAAATTTGACCACAGAACTATTGTCCAGGATGACTACCTCTACAGGGGGCCAGTTGCCACTCGAAGCTTCAAACCCCTGAATCTGGATCAGAAAAACAAAACTCCCTTTGAGAATATGACCTGTTATAGAGTGAATTATGTACCACATCCTCTGGAGAGATACTATGTCCATAAATACGAAGAATACAAGGTCAATGAGGTCCCATTTGATGGCCTCACTACCCACAAAGTTTCTTACAAGGGGCTGGCTGGTCAGCCAGCCAAGCTGGCAAAACCAGACCAGCTGAAGCTTCTTCATGATCTTCCATTTTTGTCTACTACCGAGTCCCAGGAAAAATACCAAGCTTGGCCACGACTTCCTGTGTTCACCAAAAAACCTGATGTATACCTTCCTCCTCTAGAGAAAATGGACCTTCACACCACTAATCAGATACATTACAAGCACTTAAATGGCAAGCCAGCCAAGATGTGTCAATCTTTGGCCCAGCTTAATAAAAGTACTAAGCCTTTCAATAGCTCTTCTGTAATGAAGGAAGACTACAAGCCTTGGCTGTGCAAGAAACAAAAACCTATCACTCATGATCCAGAACTTACTTTCTCAGCAAAACCAATGGATTGCTTGACTACCTTTCAGACTGATTATGTGCCTCATCCACTCACAGTTATGAAGAGCTATAAACCTGGCTGGTCAGGCCAAAAGCATCACACTCGGCTAGATGCTAAAACCATTTACACTACCAGCTACACACCAAAGGGCATAGTTAGATGCTTGGCCTCTTACAAAGACCCACCTGGTTACATCTTTGAGGAAACTGATGCTGATGGTCACAAGCTCTATCTCCCTGCTTCCAAGAGTGAGTGCCTGCAAGGTGGACACTGAAGGAAAAAGTAAATGCAGCCTTCTTGGAAATGAATTCGAAGAGCAAGACCTCAGTGAGCTACAAATGACAACTTGATTTTGTTTGTAACCTTATTTTCAACCAATCACTGATTTAATATTTGGAGACCTCTAAAAATAAACGTAATTCCCAGACATTGGCTTTTTCTGGATCATTTATACAAAGGAAAAACATAAAATCCAGGGAAAAGACACATTGATCCTTGTTTCTCTGGTTTTTCCATTTTTTTTTCTCCATCTAATTCTTGCTCTTGAATTGAGAGAGATAATCTCCTTCTGTGACACTGAAAGAGATATCTCCTAGTAACATACATGATTATTAGTGTAATGGGGGTTTAGCTTTGCCCATGATGACAGTGGTAGAACAGCCTCTTCAGATGAATTACAAGCTGTGAAGTCACACTTAAAAGTCATGGCTGGATACCAAAGTCTGAGATCTGGCCTTATCAGCCACTCTCATCAAAGACATGTACGAAAGGTACAATTACTGGATAAATCTTATTGAAGATTACACCTTCATTAATTTTGTCTACTGTGCCACCCAGAGGTAGGTTAACAGATGTGAGGTTGTCTTGCCAAATATGTTGCCGTAGGTTGACAACTTGCAAAAGTAAGGTTTTCAGTAAAAGCATTTTGCTGCAGGATGCAGAGAGGTTACCAGAAACATCAAAGGTTTAAAAATGCGATGTGTTCCTACAGTTCAGCCAGCAGCTGGACTTGCTAATACATGAAGTTTGGCCTTTTGGAAAAGGCCAATATTAAGCTCTGGGTCAGAACTGTTAATTTCTGTGTCCAAGGTGCTTTTCTGTAGGCTTGTGAGTGTCACATTAGTACTGTGAAGCTTACTGGCTTCTTAAGTACATTCTTTCATAAATCCTCCTCTCCCATGCCCCTGGCAGCTCTGGATGTCTCCTGAGTGTTTAGCTCAAAAACTAGGTAGAGCTGTTGCATTCTGGAGGAAAGGCTTGTGTTTTACCATCATAGTGGCTTCATTTAAAGAGAAAGTGGATGACAGTGTTCTGTATAGATGTATTTTAAAACTTCTGAAAGGCTTTGAAACCCATTGGGATAGAAGATTTCCATAAGTGATTGCAAGCTAAAGCCAAACACACTTCATCTGGAAATGTGAATGCTTAATCCTGAGGTTGGGGTGCCACAGAAACAACCACTCGAGAAGCATAGTGGTTCTGCATCAGTTGAAGTCCTTAAATCAGTCCTAGAGGCCTTTTCCAAACATATCCTCTAGTTCAATGAAAACTCACATGCTTGCAGCAGGAACAACTAGGCAAACCTTTACAGAATGCACTCTACAAAAGGACTAAACTACATAGCTATTGATGGCTCCACACAGCCTTCAGAAGTTCAGGAATTTGTAAAATATTCACTCACCTGTAGTGAAGTATTGACCTAGAGTACATCTGGCATTTTTCTCAGCTTCTGCTGTCCTACCAGCCTTCTTCAGCCTTCATGATTTAATGTTTTTTTCCCCCACCTCTTTTTATTCACTTATTTTTCTGGTTGTATTTATCGGCCCGTAGTTCTGTAATTTCTGAACCAGAATCTATGTGAAAGAAACAGCTGGGGCTTGTGATGCAGAAGAGGTTGTTCTCTTACATAGGAAAGCTCTCCAACTGTTCTTTCAACTCCTTGATATGAGACTGGCAGCAAATGCAGAGAGTTTAGTGTGTAAATCTATCTTGATTACAGGTTTTTGTTTTTTTGCTGGGTGGAAGTTAGTCTTATCAAAATGGGTAGCAGTGCAATATGCTACTTAGCATTAATAATTGCTGGATTTTGAACATTAACAACAGGAATCTTGATTTTGCAAACAGTGGACCAGCTCACAGCAGCATCAAGCAGACATGAATGATTTAATTCCAACACTTTCACAGCATGAGACACAGGTTTGGATTTTTTTCTCAATTTGTACCTACATATATAAAAAACTTACTAAAACCGATATATGGTAACACTAAGGAACAACATGAGTTCACTTGAATGACTAGAGGTGTGGTTCCACAGAAATTAAAGCTTATTAAAGCTTGGACTGCTACTATCTCACCTTTCTCTCCACCTGCAGCTGCATGTTTCCCCTGTTGTCTCTCTTTCTGCTAACATTAGCACTGTCTGTCTGCATGATGGTCTAGATCAGGAGACTGACCTAGCTGAAGACAAATCAGTGTTTTAGTAAGGTTAAGACCCATTTACTTCATTTTCCTGAACTAGTTCATCACACAGTTGCACCATTACCAACCTGGGTGCAGGAGGTCAGTGCAGAAAAAAACACATAGCTCAGGTAGCCCAGACTTGGCTTGGCTGGAGCTGCTGTGGAAGTGCATCTCTCCTTCCCAAACAAGTTGCTCAATGCCTTCTAAATTGGTGTTGCCCTGAAGCAGAGCCTTTGTGTGCTGCCTGACCTCCCTTGGAGGAAGGATTTGTTTAACCCTGTCTCTGTCAGCCTCCTCTTCCTCTTCTGAGGGAGTGCTGATCACAGAATGAGCTTGTCCACCACATGGACAGGGCTGTGCTTCTGCTCCTCCTCACCTCCTGTGCAGGCAGCAGTCCTCTCTTTGCCCTGTAATGCAGTTAAGGTAAAGCAACATCTTTCCAGCCTGCAGTTTAATTTTGATTAAAACGGGCAATGTTATTAGAAAATCAGCATAAGAGAAAATTAGAATTTGAGGGTGAATTGCAGTGTTTAACACAGAAAATAAAGATGGACTACATGGCAGTAGACATGATTTTGTTACTGTTTTCATGCAGAGTGAATTTATGGATAAAGATGAGCAGAAGTTAGGGATTTTTTGTAAAAAAACAGATGTTAGTGCCAGTTAAATTTAAGTTTTTCTTAGAGTGGTCACAATCTCAGAAAGAAGGAAATGCAAGTACAAGTTAGAAGCCATGAAACAAAGCTTAAAAGGTCACTTTTTTCATACATGTTTCATACATGAGGAGAAGGAAAACTAAACTTGTGTGCATGACAGAACTAGAGGCTAGATGCTAATGCTAAACTGCACTAGCACTTGCTCAGAAACCTCTCAGATGTTCTCTAGTGATCTTGCCTGTTTCGTTGGACAATAGCAATTAAAAAACCACTACCTGCCTCTGGCCCAGCTTCCAGTGATGGAAGCAGCCTTGAAGAGCTCTTGAAACTTGCACTTCTCACTCAGTGAACAGATGGGTAGAAAGAGGGAAGTCAGCTGTAATCAACCTCCTACTTCATTCACTGGTACTTTTGAAGAACAGATAATGGAATGAATACCTAAACACTAACCTAAGTACAAAGACAGCTATGGAAAAGCCAAAATGGAAGGGTGAAAGCAAGGGGCTTAATTCCCCTGTCCTCAGCAGGAAACAAAATAAAACAACCCCAAAAGAAACCGAAAAACCTTTCCTTGGGCATGGGTAGGATTTCTCCAAGGGAGCCATGTCATCTCAGTTGGAAACTGACATTTGGGCAGAGAACTACAGTCCGGGTTCACTGGGATGAGAAACTTTTGTAATGAATTTTCTGAGAGGTGTTTTCTTTTGGCTGATTCTGTTAAAAATAGCTCTTACCTCTACTGTATTAGTGCATCTCTCTGTCTCTTTCCCACGCTGGAAGCAGTAGTTTGATTATTTGTGCCCTTCTTCTTGCTTTTGTGGGGAAATACTGCTTTGAGGAAACCTGATTTTCACTTCTCCCTCTGGCTGCATGTCTGTCCCACAGATGTTTTGGGCTGCATTCAGCAGGGGAGGAATAGAGTAACTCTTAAAGAAGCAATGGTATTTGTCTCTGTACTCCCTGCTTCCACCAGCTCACTAGTGCTGTGCTTTCTGGTGCAGCGAACTGTGTCCCAGAGAGGTGAGAGGGCTCATGCAGCGTGGCCGAGGGTTGCCACACAGGCTTGAGGGTGCTGCTTTGCTGGTTAAGCAGGCCCCTGCTTTGCTTTGCTTTCTGCTAAAAACATAAAGTGCCTGTGGGATTCTCCCTGCCCAGCTGGACTTGATTTGCTGTGATTTGTATGTAGTGGGGAAATTTTTCTTTTTTTGGTAATAAAATCACTAGGTTGTATGCTATTAGTTGAAAACTGACTCCATCAATGTTTCAGTAGACAAAGTGTTTTAACAAGCATCCACCAAGCATCATGGGCTATTTATTTAAACCACTAATTTTTGCTTTTTTTTAAAAGTAGCATGTTGAAAAGGGTGGGGAGAAGTCTCCATACAGCCCAAACCAAATTACTCCAGCCCAGCTATTAAGCACTTCCTTAAGAGAAAAGAAACCCGTCTGGCTCCTCACTTGGAGAGCTCTTCATGGTCTGTCTGGTGTGATCTTTCTGGCTCAGGTTTTATTATTGTGCTTTGCCACTGGCCCTAGGGACTTTGTAAATGAAGTACGCTCAGACCTAATGCAAGACCTAGAAACAGCAGACTACTTTATGGTATTAAAGAGGGTAGTGGTAGGGAGTGGTTTCCCATGCCCATGTCATTGTAAGCACGTGTGGATAACTGCATGCTTACTATGCAATCATTCACATTCTGCTGCTGCTTAAGCAAATAGTATTTATATGTAGCCAGAGCACCACCCTCCAGTGTCCCCTTCCTTTTTAGCCACTTAGAACTGAATACTTTTATTTATATATACACAAATATAAAGTTTTCATTGCAAAGAGCTTAAAGGCTTAGGCAGCACTCTTGCTTTTTCCTTCCCCCCCCTCTCCTAAGATGTAAGCAGTGTGTAAGCAGGAGGGATGGAGAAGTGTAACACTAACAAGCAACACACTGTTTGTTCATTTTTTTTTCGGCTTGTAAGCTGTAGTAGTCAGAGTGTCATGAAGCCTATCCCTTGCCCAAGCCAGCTGAATTGCCTCCTCACTTCTCCCTGGTTGCAGAGCACTGGCTCTGCCTGCAGAGGGAAGTCTCCTGCCTGGGCTCTGTTCAGCTGGAGCCCCCACTGTGCTGTGCTGCAGTCCTCCTAAAGTCTCAGGGACTTAGCCCAGTGCCTGGTCTTTCATCCGGTACCTGGGAAATCTGTGTGTCTGGGCAAGCATGGAGGTTCCCTGTGACAAGCATGCTGTGTCTGGTGAAAGACGAGCATTTTGTGGTGGCAGGGTCACTTTTGTTGTGTGAGCTTAGCGGTCATGCTGCAGTACCTTCACCGACATGCTGTGCAGAGGAATCTGGCATGTAGAGACATGGTGCCCACCTTCTTCAAAAGTCATTGCTCTTGCGGGCAGAGGCAGTTGTGTTGAAGAGAGTGTGGAAGAAGCATGGTAAGATGGAGTTTCTCCTTGGAAAGAAGTGATGTTTAGTAATAAAATTTAGTAATTAAATCATCCATCAGGGTTAAAGACCTGCAGACTTCTTTGGAGATATGTAAGCAAGTCGGGGGGGAGGAGTGACTTTGGGCTCTTGTCACTGGCACTGTGAGTTGCCAAGAAAAAATGGGTGTGCAATAGGTGACACAGTGCTGCATTGCTCCTTCCCATATGCTATGCTTCATGGACAATCAACGTGCAATTCAGACCAGCCGGAGGTAGTGTAACTTGCACATGTACATATTGACATAGACTCAGAGAGGGGCATTAAAGACCTTCCCACACGATCCTGTTTCTATGTGAAGTCAGTGTGTGCAAGTCTCCCAGCATGTCTGCTCACCAGTCACAGTGCCAAAGGCAGGCACCAGTGTAAAGCTGGTATGCGTGAAGGGCAAAGCACATGCAGCAGGCTTCCTGCATTAAAAGCAAAACAAAAATCACTGGCAAGATTCTCATGAAAATGAATCACATCTGATTGTGGTTATAGTTGGTGATATTGGCAGCAAATATTTCAACTTTCACACTTTTATTTATTACTTTATGCTGTCAGCTACTTTCCATGTCAGAAACAGGGTATATGTTTTGCCCTCAGTAATTTTGTTTCATCTTATTTTGATATTTTAGGTCAATTATTTTTTTATTGTTAAGAGCCATTTTTTGCTGTGCTAACCTTATTTGTTCCTGTGTAAAGCTCTCTTTATATGAGTATGAGCATGAGCTGGTATATGAGCTCAGATCGGTGAGGAGCCATTGTTAATGAGCCTGTTTTAAATACATTTAATGATCTACTTTTTGCTCTGTTCTGTCAGATCACTTTTTTCATTTGAAAAAACTCTTCCACATGGGCTCTGCTGTGACACTTTTCTAATGCTAAGGCACTTGTGTACTTTCAGCCTTGCTGTCTCAGACACCCAAAATGAATTGGAAGGCTCAGTACAGGTTGTTCCAGGTTTTGTAATAATTCTGGTGAAAAAGGGCAGGAGTCTGTGATTTCATGGACTTTCCAGTCTTAGTGTTCACCAGTCAACATTGACTGAAAGCCAAGGCTGAGCACTGTATTTGCTTCTTAGGGAGGCAGATAGAGATTAAATTGTGTTGCAGTGTTCATATCATCACATATGAAGTTGAGAATGGGAGCAAGTAAAGTCTGTCTCAGTGAAAAGGCAAGAGGGGATAGAAATAAATATTGTAATCAAAAGAGGAGATGTTGAGATTTGGCTTTTCCCCTTGTAAATCTAGGTAAGTAACATGTTGGATTGCATATTATTGAAATGCCTCAATAAGAACTTTATATCAACATTTGATTAAAATGACTACATATATGGCCACGTTTTAGATTTGATTCTGATTGATTGGAGGGGAGACATTGGGTAGAGATGCTGAGTGAAGATGATGAAAAACAGCATGGGTGAAAATTATGATTAACCAATATACTTTCAGTGTAAGAAATGTGTAAGATCAGTAGATAAAGGATGTCCGATCATTCCTTCCCTCATTTTTTTTTTTCAGAGTATTTGACATTTTCTTTGGTTTAGTTTCCACAGATAAAAGCTGAGTGCGACAGTCAACACAGAACACTGTTGATAAATCATACATACACCTTTAAACAAGAGGATGAAGGGACTGTTTAAATCAATGATTTGCAAACTGTGGTCTGCAGCTAATATGCAGAACCATAATTAACATTAGCAGTTCTGAGCTTTCCATCTGTGTACACCGGCGGTCTGTGAGAAAATCTGACATTTGAAACAGTTTGAAAGCTTCTGTGTTCAAAATTTGGTAATTGAATTAATGAAGTTAATTCATTCAATTACTAGCTGAAATGATCAGTGACTCACTGACGGCTGTCATTAAGAACTTATGAGGTCTTCTATAGTCCTGAAAACCTGGAAAAGAGTAAGCACTTGATTCATTATTTTGGAGGTGTCAGTTTATGCTGATATAGAACAATCAAATTTATTTATGAATCAGTATTTGGACACCAAACAGATAGTAAGGTGATTATTAGCTTTTTGTTTGATAGGGTAACTTGCAAAAAGAATCACAACTTAAAATGAAAAAAAGCTTCAATTTAAGTCCACATGGCTATGGACAGATAGGAAGAGTATTTCCAGATAAAGGTTACTTTGGAAAACTCTGCCTATTGCTTCTATGGTCTTAAGAGTATATGTGCAGACATGCTGTGCTCAGGGAGTAGTTTAGCTGTGCTTACCTTGCCACATAAGAGAGGGCAGGAGTAGGTCTCTTGTGGGGAATCTTTCAGCATGATGTTTTTATGCTTGTTGCAGAACTGTGTTTCTTCCTTGAGGAAAATTAGCAGGGAGAACAAATCTGGAAGCTTGATTTGAAAGATTTTTGACTTGACTATTAACTAGAGCTGTAGGCATAAAAAGAGAATAACTTGACTATTAACTAGAGCTATAGGCATAAAAAGAGAATAATTATTCTCATGAGAACCTAGGCTGGCCTGCTGTTCATTTTACACCAGCACCAGCTTCTCTACTGACTTTACTCTAAGTGAATGACTGAATTCCCATTGTCTTTAGTATTGTTGTTTAAAAATCTCAGGTCTGGTCTTTGGCTTTCATCTCTGTGTGTGTTTATGTATATGTGAGGTATTTTTTACCTGCAGTGTAGGTGTCTAAAAAGCACATGCAGGGACATCATACTAGGGAAACTGTCAAGTAAATCAGAGCAAAATCACTGTTCACTTTTAGAAAGGACATTGTATTTGTTGGAAAAGGGTAACAGCAGAAGCAGCTTAGTTTTCAAAACATGATTTTGCCTTTGTTAAGAGAAAATGCTTTTGCTTTATTAATTTTGCTTCTTCTTTCCCCTCCCTTTGTGATTCTGATCATCCGCAGGATTCGTTCTGTGTATACACTTGATGGTCAAGGAATTGACAGCTCCATTACTGAAGGCAGTAGTGACCTATAAGGAAAGACTGAATAATAGGGGTTGCTTCATGCCATAGGTTGCTGAGGAAAGTCACAAGATGTCTTTAAGCATTACTGCATAGAAAAAAAGGAGTATACTTTTACTGATTTTCATGATCCTGGGACCAGCAGTGGTGGTTTTATACTTCTGCAAGAGCAATAGAGGCAAGACATTATCAAAAAAGAATAAAGCAAGACAAATGAAGAATTAAAATAGATCTCCAAGACACAGTGCAGAATCTTAATGGCTGGAGACTTTTAAAAACAAGTTAAGACATCCTCTTTCCCCAGGGCAGGTAGATCACGTGTATTTTGTGTAACAGCTATGTGCTGTTATCATAATACAGAATAAGGACAGAGTACTCCAACAGCTTTGCTACTTTGTTTGGCTCTTGTTTTTAAGGTTAATAAACAACACATCAGACAGCAGTAGATAAATAAGTAACCTGCATTAATTGTACAAAAAGTTATATAAATACAAGTTTTCTGTTTTGTCTTCTGCTTAGAGAAAGAAAGCATCCTTTTCTAAAATATCCAGCAATCTTTATCTTAACTGAGATGCTGCCAATTCACAATTCAGAGGACAGACATGTGAAATTAAATCCACACTGTGCCGAAACAACACAATGGCACCTCTAGATCTGATCCTTCCTGTTTATCCTATACACAGTTACACGGTTACTATTTAGTATGTGATGATCTGAATATGTTTTACTATTAAACAAATGAAAATATTTCCCTGTACTGCTTTTTGTTAACTACTGTGCTAGAAATATCCACCACATCATCATTATCATCATCATCAATCATCATCATCATTGTTGTTATTATTATCATTGTTAAGGAATTGTCCTTCATTCCAAGCATAATTATCATTTCACAAGTTAAAAACATCATCCCTCCCTCATGTCATAGTTTGTAAAGCACTCTGTGGGCAGTGAAGCAGGTCCCCAGTTAAATGCAGTTGCTATTAAACTTTAGAGAAATACACTATTACTGTTGATTTTAGAGGAACATAATTCTGGGGAGATTAAAAACATCCCCCAAAATATTTTTATCTGGACAAAATAATGTACAATTATTAATATTGCACTTTTTGTACAAGAAATCCTAATAAATATACAGAAAAGATATACATTTACATACACAGAAAGACATTTTTCCTTTTTTAAATAAACATTATGCTGATGCTTAGCAACATTATTTCTTGAAGACCCATTTGTAGTAAGAACGTCACTGCCAGATATGTTTTGAAGCAACTCAACTTGAGATAGTTTAATGACACGAACCTGGCACTGACCTCAGAAGTGAACTCCCAGTTTTGCTGAAAAATCCATGTGGCATGAAAGCTGTAACACAGCAGTCCTTGATCAGTAATTCATTAACACACCACAAGGTATGAGCCCCACTGAGGGTGACAGGAGAGCTACATCCAAGCCTTTAATTTAGAGATGGTCTTGAACCAATGCCTCAGATCCAGATAGCTCTCATTTAAAGTTTCACAATGCTTAACCCCCTACTTTGTTTTAGGGCCCTATTCTGAGCAGACCAGAATGTGCCCAGCAACTAAAAGGATGAAGCACTTCACTGGCTGAATAACCACTGCAGCTGACCAGGGGTAAAGACTCACAGACAGCCTGCAAAGTCATGCTGTAGGTGTGATGGTTAAGCTTCACTTTTTAGATTGTGTCTTCAGAGTGTTGTACATGGGCTTAAAAGCATGCTGCTTTATAGCACTAGTTTTGTTGTGGGAGACAGATTGAGAGGAGCACATTTATTAAAAATTATTTGCATTAGTCCTCTGAGGCTGATGCTGAATCCATTCTGTTTCTACTGAGTAGGAATATCCACAAGAATTCAGAATACAGCTCTTTTCTGCTACTCATCCAAAAGACTTGGCTGCCAGGAGAGAGAAATTTCACATAAGCAGGATGGGAAACCTGCTTCCTCCAGTCCTCTTCCAAAACCCTAGGTCTGAAAGCACCTGAACTCTGGAAACTGGTACTCTTTTCCAAGTAAGTGTCAGTAGGATGGAGTATATGTAGTAGCTCCTGTTACCATGGCCAATTGCTCTCTTTCCTACCTCTGCTCTCTACGGGACAGCACTTGCAGGGTTGTACTACAGTCTGTCAATAGCAGATCATACTTTCTTTCCTTCTCCTGGATAATAATTAACACCATCACCTCACCTCTGTGCTCAGGGCAACCCTCCTATCCCTAATCCTCCCTCACAAGCACAACCTGGGAACATTTCAGGTGTGTTTTAGACTCACTCATGTTACACTCCATTGTTTAACTTCCCCAATCACCATATCCTCAAAGGTCACAAGGATCTCCCACTGAAATTTTTGAAGGCCTGGCATGAGAAGGAGAGAGGGGTTTAGAAAGAAAAAAAAACAATCTAGGCTTGGATGTAACAAATACATTTATAAAGCAAAATCATACACTTATATTCTCAAGGTAGTCTAAGATAGATGAAGTGCCTGTATACTGCATAGCTGAATGTTTAGTTTAACCTTTTTTTTCCCCTCCAGGACCCCATGACCTGTCAAGCTGTTTGGTTATTTGTTTCATATTGTGGTGCTAGGTTTTTACTCTGATCCACTTCCCCATCTATCTGTTGGTATGTCCCAAGACATGTACATATAATATGGGGCAGCCACACTTCTCTCAAGCCAAGTGCTAGTGGTGTGGGACTGACTGACTCTTTGTGGTCTGCCCTCATGACTGTGTTTTGCTGGTTCTCTCTCCCAAATTCATAAAAGGGAAAACTTGTCAAGTCCCTTTACAACAATTATTTGGTAAAAGGTTTTCTTTTTTTTTTCCTTTAAAAAGGGAAATAAATAAATAAAATGAAAAAAAAAGAATTCCATTCTGTTTATATTTTCTGTGAAAGTCCTTGCCTCATTGAAGCAAAGGCTGCAATCCCCTTGTTCCTCCATTTTCATTGCTTTTGTCTTCAAGCTTTTCCACATGTCCCACAGCAGCGTGACTTAAACTGGGAGAGCTGGCAAAGTTTGAGCTGCTTCACTTTTTCACAGTACCTTGTGGTGTCTCTGCACTCCACTGTTGAAGGGGAAAGAAAAAGGAGAAATGATGATGAAGCAGTGAAAGAAGGATTTCTTACTTGAGGACATTTCACAACTTTGTGTTGGGAGGCCTCACTATGAGTGTAAGCTTGACTCGCTGCAAAGGGTGAGCAGGGACTTCAAGAAGCCAAAGGCCCAAAGGAGAACATGGTAGGCAGCCTTTGTTTTCAGAACCTGGGGAGAGGACTTCTGAGGCTGCTCCAACATTCTCTCAGTTTGTCATCTTCCAGCATTTTAGGGAGGCTCTAGGAGTTTCATGACAGTTGTTAAACCAAAGATGAAGTAGTAAGTGAAACTAGAAACTTATTTTAACAGAGTAGCTCAAAGGCACTTTGGCCAACCTGTTGCATTTGAAGAGAGAGTGTATGAGAGTGCCATTCCAGCTGTCTGGGTTCCGTGTTCTGCTTTTCACATGTGTGTTGCAGACACTTGGACAGTTTTTAAGGCCCACAGTCTCCTGCCTTTGAGCTCCAGGTTGGAAATCTGCCCAGTTGCCCTGCAAGATTTTGAGTGTGCTGTCGCCTGAGGGACTCCCACTGTCCATGCTAAGTAAGGCTGGAAAGGGCATCATCACAGAGAAGTTGTACAACCCTCTCCAGTAATGTTTGTAACAAATAACTCCACTGTTGTTTAGATGTGGGACATTTCTATAAAGCAGGAAGAGGCTGGAGGGACACCAAAGGTCTTGTTTGGTACCTGTAAGCTCCCTCAGCCTTTCCACTTTCATTAGGACACTTCAGACTCAGCTCACAGGTTTGGACCTATGGAGTCTGCTTTGCCTCTACTGATAGGGATTGTCAGAGCTGATGCAGCCATAGGCAAGTACAGGCAGGTTCTGTTGCTACTTCTGCCATGATTGCACAGCAGCCAGCTTGAATGCTGGAGGATGAGATCTGCCCATCAAAATCAGCACATGAAGTGGGAGCTGAAGCAAATGAAAATATAGTGATTTAAACTTGTGCTGCCTGGTGTTTCCCAAGCAGACACTGCCATAGAGGGGCATAGTTTCCAAAGAGGCACATAATTGCATAATCAGTTCCTTTTTTTTTTTTTTTTAACTATTTGTAGCTTTCCTGGTCCATTGGCAGGCCAAATTAGTTGCTTATAACCTGAAAGCAAGCAGCCTCCACTTCAGAAATTCCCATCATTAACCTACCCACCGGATTTAGACTTACTGTACTTTAACTATAGCCAGCAGTCTGTGACTCACATTTTTTTTTCTGTCTGTACCACTAATGGAAAGTTAGGACTGCATCATCCATTTCACACATTGTTAGCAAGGGGTAGCATTCCCAGCACTAACATCATCACCAACAAACCACAATGGGAACCATTCCTCCTGTGGTGCTGAGCTCCGGACAACACATTTTGCTCATACTCAGGCTGGAGGTTCCCCCGGATGGCCAGCTGTGAAGTAC
>VZRW01010210.1:19143-57460 GCA_013398125.1 Aegotheles bennettii | reverse complement strand
CTCTCCTCAAATCTTCTCTCCTCTCCTCAAATCTCCTCTCCTCAAATCTCCTCTCCTCTCCTCTCCTCAAATCTCCTCTCCTCAAACCTCCTCTCCTCAAATCTCCTCTCCTCTCCACAAATCTCCTCTCCTCAAATCTCCTCTCCTCAAATCTCCTCTCCTCTCCTCAAATCTCCTCTCCTCTCTTCAAAACTCCTCTCCTCAAATCTCCTCAAATCTCCTCTCCTCAGATTTCCTCTCCTCAAATCTCCTCTCCTCAAATTTCCTCCCCTCAAATCTCCTCAAATCTCCTCTCCTCTCCTTGAATCTCCTCTCCTCTCCAACGTACTGTTTTCACAGGGCGTGATGTTGCAGCGCTGCCAGTTCGCTGGCCGTGGCCTCCAAGAGCAGTGATGCTCCAGCACAGACTTGTTGGTGCGGACGTGCACGCAATCCACACGCCGGGACTGGAAGCCGTAGTTTCCACACGTAGCTGTGCAGACAGTCCACAGGCTGACCCTCCAGTGAACGCCGCAGACATCCGTCCAGCAGTTCTGGGTGCTCAAAGGCCTGCAAGCAGGAGGGAGGGAGGGGTGACCTGTCACCACGCTGCTCAGGGAGCAAGAGCATGCCACTCCAGGTGTCATTCAAGCTCCAGGTCAGCAAGTCCTGCATATCCAAACGTAATTGCTCAGAGCATGATATGGGTCAGGTCTTCAACGGGTGCAAACAGGGGTAACTCCAATGCACTGAAAGGCAGTTTGTACCTGCACTCAAGGATGCACACTGGTATAGCACTGCAGGAGCTAAACAATCACTCGAACTATTTGAGGATTTGGCCAAAATATCCTCTCCATGAAGTGCCAAACCAGAGATCCACTTGCAAATATGCAATGAGTGAAGTGGTGACCAGTAATATCCAGCAGTGATTTGTAACTTTTTTATGGCTTTACAGCCAGTGGGAACAAAACTGATTCTCTGAAACTGTCCTTCAATGCAGCCTCACAGAAGATGCATAGGCACACTTGGTTCCCACCTATTTGTCACATAATGAAAGTACATGGGTGGGAGCCGAAGAGACAATTATATTAATTTTCAGTCATGATCAGGCATGATTTACATATCTAGGTCTCATGTAAAGTAAATACATCTTTACAGTGTTGACAGTGGAGTTTATCTGCAGGAAAAAAATAGCTGTGGAGTCTTTTTTTTTTTTCCCCAATTAGAGCTTGAGTTTAAATAAGAGAAAAGGAGACTGGTAGCTTAAGAAGAGATAGCACAGCCTTTCAGTCAGGATTTGGCATGTCTAGAAGACTTTCTCATTGTTGCCAACTAGCATTTTTTTCTGGGTCTCATAGGAACAAAGAGTGAAGCCTGGGCTTAAGCCTGGTGAGATTTGTACCACGTAACTGTACGGGTTGCAGCATGACCTCTGTTACGTAATGGATACCCCAAAGTTGTCAGTTAAGTCACTAGTCCATTCAACATTCCCTGCAAAGGGTAGTGGTTTCAGACATAAGAGATTTCTGCTTTACCTTGGTAAGGCACTGCATTGATCTGATGACGCAGAAGTCCCATCTTTGGTCTGACAAAATATCTGTCTGTGCTGTACAGCCAGTTGTGGTCCAATGCAAGGCCCATTACACTGTGAACACAGAAAAACAGCTTAAGGGAGGTAAAAGGCAGGACATACTCCCTTTGTATAAGACTGCTGGAGAAATAAGGTGCATACTGCCCTGCAGTGACTGTTGAGTTTTTGAGCACTTCCTGCAGTGTTGCAGGCTTTGAAGGCTGAGCCCATAGTCACCCTCTGCCATACCTCACCCTCCTCCAGCAGCATTAAAACTACATTTCTCTATCTGCTCTGTAGATCTTCAATCTTAAATACATCTGTTAGGCCAAATAGAATGCTCTCATGTCATTAGCCAAGAGCCTATGATCCATAAAGGAAATCTCAATACATTCCTTTTACTGTGTATTTTGCAGCTTGTACTATCACAATTTATGGGCAAATAGTAAATGATCAAGAAGAATGTGTTGAATCAAGAACATATTCCACTCCATTTAATAATTTAAAAGCAATGCAGGACAATAAACAAAAGCAGCAAGCATGATAAACTCAGTAGATCTGCAAGCTTGGTCCAATACTGAAGTTGTCCTAACCCATTCAAGCTTATCAATCACACACTTACTGCTTAACTCTTCTAGCACTCTTCTTTGAATAAGTTGTAGTTGAAGCGTTTATTTGCGTTCTTTTAAAATTATATCAACTGCTAAGAAGCAGTTCGTTTTTCCAAGTATCTGGAAATTACCTTTAAAAACAGACTGTGGGTTGAAGAAAGGAACATTAGTGTAAGTGAAAAATTTTTGCCAGGGGATGACTGCTGACTGATCCCTTTGTCCCCTCCATGCTGACACCAGTAGGAGCCCTATTTCACACTACCATGCACTCCTCACACAATACTCCCTTCCAGCTGCTATTTAATTTCTGTGATATCTGCAGGGGCTAGCAGTCCCGATCACCAGCAAGCCTGAGTCACTGGTTTTAAAACACCATGGGATTACATAGTGGAGGTCAAAATGCCACTAACATTAAATGAAAGAATGGAATTGAGTTGGGGATGGAGTAGAATGGAATTAATAGAGTGAAGAATGGAATTAATAGAGTTGGGGGTGGAGTAGATTGCCTGTTTATTTTCTCTGTGGGTTGGGAAAGTTGGTCATTACACTTGGGCAATGAGAACCTGATAACTCATGCTACCTCCGAGAAGGTCATTGATTCACTAAGCCACTGAGACAATGTTATGTTCCTAACTGTAATTAGATAATAGTTTTATGGTTTGGAGACTCAGCTGTATAGAATCATGTGGGGATTGTTTTGGGGTTTGTTTTGTTTTTTTTTTTTAAGCGAAGTAGAACAAATATTATATTATAATGCACAGAGGTTTGGTCTAACAAATCAGCACAAAACTCTTTGATTGTCTCAGCTGAGTATGATGTCATGGGGAACATTATAGACAGTGGGGTCGAGTGCACCCTCAGCAAGTTTGCAGATGACACCAAGCTGAGTGATGCAGTTGGCACACCTGAAGGACTAGATGCCATCCAGAGGGTCCTGGACAAGCTCAGTAAGTGGGTCCAGGGGTATCTAATGAGATTCAACAAGGAGAAGTGCAAGGTCCTTCACCTAGGTTGGGGCAACCCTCAGTATCAATACCGACTGGGGGATCAGTGGATTGAAAGCAGCTCTGCTGAGAAGGACTTAGGGATACTGGTAGATGAAAGACTGGACGTGAGTTGGCAATGTGCCCTTGCAGCGCAGAAGGCCAACCGTGTCCTGGGCTGCATCAAAAGGACTGTGACCAGGAATCAAGGGAGGTCGTTCTGTCCCTCTGCTCTGGTAAGACCCCTCCTGGAGTACTGCATCCAGTTCTGGAGCCCTCAGCATAAGAAGGACATGGACCTGTTGGAATGAGTTCAGAGAAGGGCCATGAATATGATCAGAGATCTGGAACAGCCATCCTACAAGGAAAGGCTGAGACAGTTAGGGCTGTTCAGCCTGGAGAAGAGAAGGCTCCAAGGAGACCTCATTGCCACCTTTCAATATCCGAACAGGGCCTGTAAGAAGGATGGGGACAGGCTTTTTAGCAGAGCCTGTTGTAATAGGATGAGGGGTAATGGTTTTAAACTGAAGGAAGGTAGGCTTAGGTTGGATATAAGGAAGAAGTTTTCCACCATGAGGGTGGTGAAACACTGGAACAGGTTGCCCAGAGAGGTGGTGGATACCCTGTCCCTGGAGACATTCAAGGCCAGGTTGGATGGGGCCCTGAGAAGCCTGATCTAGTGGAGGATGTCGCCATGCATGGCTGGAGGGTTGGACTAGATGACCTTTAAGGTCCCTTCCAACTCAAGTGATTCTGTGATATAGCCCATAAAGATCTACAAAGTAAAGATGAGGTAATTGGCTTTTTGCAAGGATAATCCAGTCCCTAACTGGAATTCCATATGCAGTGAGAGTTTGCTTCTTTCATATAAAAGGATAATTTCAATCTTTACTCATAAATGTAATAAATAACTTAATTATCTTTCATGAGAAAAATTTCTAAAATACACAGACAAGAGTTAAATGAACAATGACAAATTCTAGTAGCTGAAGACAGCTTTTACTACCAACATTGTAAAAAACCCTGATGCAACGCACTATATTGTGCATATTACCCCAAGTGAATCAGAATGCATGTGGTTATTAATAACAAACTTTTGTATTACTGTAGCCTCTAATACAATGACATAGCATTTGCCATTATTTTCAAACTGATTTATGTTAATTAGAAAAGGAGGCAAAATATTTCATCGTAGCTCACTATATATCAAGACTTAGTTATTACTCTGAGTAATTATTTTCTTAGTTTCTTCTTGCACAGTAAGAAGTTTTGCTTCTATACCTTTACTTGACACATCATTTCAATTAGACTTATGACTACTTTGGTTTTGTCAAACTGCTATTTCTTTTTCCCTTTGAAAAATGTATTTCACCAAAAGTGAAAATAGTACTGGTATCTGGCTTTAACCTCTAGCAAAATTGGCTTCTGTGGTTTTAACTGTCTCTCTCATTCACCCTGGAATGCTATACACCAGTGGGAGATCTTTGGGACAAAATTTGTGAGTTTCTACCCCTAAGTCTGGATTGTAGTAGACTCATCAACCTTCACATATGGCTCAGTCAAGCTGGAGTGCAGAGAAAAGGGAGGAAAGCACATAGTAATGACTGTTTCCAGGTTATAATTGACTACATATTGACAAGTGACTTTTCAGAAAATCTCATAGTTCCCAGAGAGACAAAAAAATCCTCTTCTGTGGAGTCTCACAATAAAGTGATTTAACTCTAAATACTTTTAACTCTAAATAGCTTTTAAACATCTGATCATTGTGTGAAGCTGCAAGGAGAGACTTTGAAGATCTGCAAAACAGCATGAAGTAGTCTGAAAATGTTTTTGGCCTTCCATGCTGCTTTTTGTCGTGAAACAAACCAAGAAAACTCACACTTTTTGGTGTTCCCAAGCAACATCATCAACTTTGTAAAATGGGGTTATTACATAACCATTCCTCCACCCCACCCCCCACCCCAAACCTATCACAATCATCAGTCCTGACTCATGACGGCCAAAACTAAAAGACACTCACTGGGTGGTAAGCAGAATTAAGACTTGGAGAAGCCTATTTCCCAGATGTGTCACTTGTAAAGAGGAGCTGCAGACTCTCCCACTGTAGACCATACAGGGGCCTGCAGTAGAAGTCCTGTTCACAAACAGCAATTCTAGGGATTGTGGTAAGCTACAAAAATCCAAACATGCAGTACATAAAATACAGACTTGAAAGAGCTAAGCAAATTAATTGCCTCCTCAAAAGCCTGCAGACCATAACCTAAAGATACTAGGGTGCAAAATCACTTCTCTGATTTTCTGTCACTTTTTTCTAGTTCACACTATTGAGGCTGTTCTTGCACTGCTGGCTTATTCCTTACCTGACCCCAGGAGGAGGCCACCCACTCAACACAGGGCTGCCTGTTACAGTTCTGTGTGTCCACAGGGCGTTTGGACACCTGGGCACAAGCTTCATTTGACACTGGGACGGAGCTGCCTTTTGCTGTCAGGCGCTGACATGTCACTCGCCGCATCTGAATGCCTCCACCACAGCTCCGTGTACAAGGAGACCACAATGTTACCATCCATCTGTGAGAGAAAGGTGAACAAGTCAGGGAGAAGATTTGTGCCACCATTTGCCATCTATTGGACCAAAAAAGGCCATAGTAGTCGCTGAAAATTCCTGAGAGGATGAAAGCTGAGAAGAGAGAACATTTCATAGAATTACAGAATCATAGAATGGTTTGGGTTGGAAGGGACCTTAAAGATCACTTGGTTCCAACCCCTCTGCCATGGGCAGGGACACCTCCCACTAGTCCAGGTTCCTCCAAGCTCCATTCAACCTGGCCTTGAACACTGCCAAGGAGGGGGCAGCCACAACTTCTTCAGGCAACCTGTGCCAGTGTCTTACCACACTCACAGTAAAGAACTTCCTAATATCCAGTCTAAATCTACCTTTCTTTAGTTTGAAACTTTCTCCTTATCCTATCATTTCATGCCCTCTCACAAAGTCCCTCTCCAGCTTTCCTGTAGTCCCCTTCAGGTACTGGAAGGGTGCTATGAGGTCTCCCTGGAGCCTTCTCTTCCCCAGGCTGAACAATCCTGACTCTCTCAGTCTCTTTTCATAGGAACACTGCTCCAGCCCTCTGATCATCTTCACGGTCCTCCTCTGGACACTGTTGGCTCATGTTGAGCTTCTTATCATCCAACACCCCCAAGTCCTTCTCCTCAGGGCTGTTCTCAATCCATTCTTCACCCAGCCTGTATCTGTGCATGGGATTGCCGCAATCCAGGTGCAGGATCTTGCACTTGGTGATTTTTTCACTAAACTATCTTTCTCAAGGCTCTTTGGGCCCAGAACTCATTTTATAACCATTAAGGCAGTTTTTAAACATTTAGTAAATTTCTAGCTCAGACACAAGGGTTGGGCATGGCTGCTCTTACACCACTGTGCCATAGAGGCTCAGGCTACAGTCACAACACCATTCATGACTAGCCCATTTAGACCCTTAAACAGGGAAAACTATCTTAGTTGCTGTGGTAGCTCACAGGCCACTTTGAACTTGCTTCTGACAGAATAACCAAAAGCCTGCTGGGTCCTGCTGGTGTCTGCCTGCTCTGTTATGCTCCTGACAGCTGGGACAATCCAGAAAAACCTGAAGGTTGCTCAGGGATGGGACTGGTGCACAGTCGGCCCATGGACAAAGGATACCTTTCTTTTTTCCCTCTTGAGCTCAGACCATGCATTCACCAGCTGAGGCTGAGGCTCTGAACCCCTATGTGATGGGGTTTATAAAATCCAGTCTAAGTAATAAAAAGCCTGTAACAACATAAAATAATAGTTCAGGTCCAATCGCCTACCAAAATGAACAAAACATTTTTTCTCTTTAAGGATCATTAAGTGAAACATTCCTGCAGTTGGATTTGGAAAGGAGGTAGGTTAGAATAGGAAGGATAGGACATATTACTAGTTTCCTGAAGAGTTTTATGGTTGTCAGCAGTTTGCTTCATTAAGTTTTAGGATACTCAGCAGGACTTGTGTATTACTGGGAGGAAAATAGTGCCTATCATGTCCCTCACCAGAAGCATGCATGATTAGTTTACAAAATAGATAAGTCATTCTCCAGTTCCATGGAGAGGCAACCTTTGCTATTCCTCAGTCTTCTGCTGGTGATTAACTTGTGTGGCCACAGAAACAAGTATAAAAACAAACACAACCCCCACATGGAAAACAAAAACATTGCTACTTTTTTTCATGAAGTTTGGTGAGGTTGAATCTGAAGTTTCTGCACCTCTTGTAAAGCTCCACTCTGCATTTTGATCAACTTTCATTTCCAAGTGTACACCTCAGCAGTTTCTCAGGAGATGAGGGAGGATTACGGGTTGCACTACAGTTCAGGGAAAGTGTAAAAAGACATAAACCATTCCCACAGAATTTACTGCCATCACCAAGTAAAACTGCTGCTAATGAGTTTGTTTCATATTTCATCATATCTCTCTTAGTTTCCTTCTTGTGACTCAGCTGGCAACGCTGAAAACATTTGCCTGCAAAGAAGGTTAGGAATATATTTTAAAAGGTAATTGAACAGCACCTTGCCATATACCCAAGACACAGCAAGTATGGCAAATCTAGCAGTTTACTTCTCATCACGTTGCTTAGCATCTCTCCTTGCCTCAGCTTAGACTCTCTTTTTAAAATCAAATCCCAAATCACCATCGAATGAGAAAGGTTGTATTATATTTATCTTGAGATCCTGGCTTGTACACTGAAATGCACCGTGTCCACAGTGGAAATAAGGGAGAGGAGGCAGTAAAAACACAGAAAAACATGGAAGAGCATGTTTACACATCTCAGCTAAAGAGTCATTGAATTGCAGAAGTAGGAAATTTTTAACATGGAAAGAGTATAACACTACACCGAATCTCTGGATAGGCACTTAGAATGTATCCTTCTTTGCACCAAAGGGTGTCAAAGATGGAAGGGGTTTTGTGTGGGTAGGAAGTAGGAGAGGAAGACTTAAGTAAGAAGTCTTTCAAAATCTCTTGGCTCCTTTGTGTTTAACAGTAACTGAAAAACTGGGGATTACAGGGACAGAGAATCACAATTTCAAGGAAAGCACATTAGCAATCTCCAAAAGGAGTCAGAACTCAGTCTGGCCTCCCTTCACACCCACTAGAACTGATGGGATGTGCCTATTTTACAAAAGTCATTTCCACTCTGGTAAGGGGATTCTTTGCAGCTGCATCTACAATCCTGCCAGTATTGATGTTCAGGCAACACAGGAACTCAGAATAAACCCCAAAACAGCTACTAAACCTACTTTCTTGCCTGTTATATTGTTGGGATAAATCTGTATGAAGCCATGTGGAATGCAAAAGAGATATCACCCTAAAATTCTTGGGTGAATAAACTCCCATACGTAGAGCTCAGAACAGGTATCAGAACATCTAACACAGGGTAAGACTGGAATCACTCAAGACTGCTTGAGCTGTGAACTTTGTTAATAAAGAGTAGACAATAGCCTCTCTATTGTTTTCTAACCTAATCACTGAAGGAGTAGACTCTCTTTCTACTGAGTACTGTCAAAGTTTTCCACAAATCTTGCTACAAATTCCCAACTGCCTAGGTTAAGCACTCATAAATTCCCTTTTAGTCATGATTTTTCTCCAGGCTGGCACCGGAACAGCAGCAATGGCATGATGTTTAGTGCAAAGAACTCTTAAAACACATCTTAAATCATGAATGACATTTTAACATGAGACAGACGAACCTTGAAGGGCAGTCTCTTCTGTTGCATGCAATGGGCTGTAGGTCTGGCTTGGGCTTCTCTTTGCAGTGGGACATGTTGACTTCTGCCCCATCCAATAAGCACCTCAACTGGGGCAGCTGCACCCCTTTGTGGCCACACGAAGCTGAACAAGACATCAGCTTGTCCACCGACCATTTGTATTCTGTCAAGAAGTGTGGGAGAGGCACGTTAACAAACAAAAACTGCCAGCAGGAGACCCTTAGAAAAGAAAGAGTTAGAGATGTTCTCCAGACTGAAGCATTTGGACTCAGTGTCTCATGTGAAGGAGAGCTATCTATGCATACAAGGCACCAGGCAATGAACAAAGAAGGGATGGGATTCCAGCTGATGTAAGCCACTGACTGTCTTTGTTATAATAAACCAAATTTTTTGGTGCTTAGAAGCATCAGGCATAGAAAGTGAATGACATAGTAGAGCACTGAAGTGAAGCCAAGTGCCAGTGATGCAGGACATTGAATCTATATTTTTAAAGGGGTGTGATTTAGTGAAGATGTGGTTAACTGCAGTTACCAGCAGTATCTATGATTCTATGATCTTATAACAGTATGTTTCTCACCAGGTAGATCATACAGATCATCCATTCAGAAGATGAATAGACTTGTAACACTTAAAATTTTATGGTAAAATTTAAGGAAAAGTTAAATTCTTGCCCCACTCCATCCCTGACAATCGTAACAATCAAAGCTGCATATTCTGTTCCAATCCATCCATACTGCTCTGTTCTGTGACTTTATCACCTTTGGCTTATTTCTAGGTTAAATCTAGTTGCAGCATAAATCTAGTTGCAGCATTTTTACAAGAGAAGGATTTTCAAGCAAGAAAAGAGTATGAAACACTGACTTTAGCAGATTAACAGCAGGATATCTATTTTAAAGGTCCAAACTGTGAAACTTCTGTCTTGAATTTCTGGACAAGAAAATTGTCCAGATTCAAAAAACATAAGTATAGCTTGCATCACTAAGGTGTGTTTTATGCTCAGCAGGCCAGAAATATCAGGTCTCATTTTGGTAAAGTAAAACCTAAGACACTGTAAGGTATCTGGTAGTCTTGTAAATCTATATCCATGGCAGTAAAAGATCAAAATATCTATTTCCTGCTGATGATTTCCTATACTGACATGACAGTCCTGGCTTCATAGAGGAGAAATCCAGGATGAGAAAGGCAGTGCAGGGAAGTCCATAGCAAGAGCTTCACAGGGCACCAGGACTGAAACTGGAAAGTTACCTTGTATAGCCAGTGAGGTTTTTTGTGTGAGAAAGCCTGCCTCATTCTGAGCAAGGCAGCTGAATTCACCATCAGGAGCATCACTGACGTTGAGTATCTGAAGAATCTGTCCCGCTGCCAGGAGGCGATGCCGCAGACTGAGAGGCTCGCCAGAGTAAAGCCAGGTGATGTTCGGGGTCGGATGACCATCCACAGCACAACCTAGAAAACAAGAACAAAAAGGAAACCTGCTGAGTACTGAACTTGCTGCAAAATCGCATGCTTTTAAGTGGTCAAAATTAGGGGAAAAAGATGATTCCATCCCATTTTCTCCTCATTGTCTTATAAAAATAGGAATACTGTGGTAATGAATACCTTCTCATCAGGTGAAAAAAAAAAAATACCCAAACATCATTTAATCAACCATATGAAAATCTCAGATTAGTTTGGAAATATTTACATCAAGCCTTCTATGGTTCCCGTTATTTTGGATCATCCTCATTTCAGTATTAAGGAAAGTGGAATAGGGAGGTTATACACCTAGCATAAGCTCAAGAAGCACATTTGAACAAGAAATACAAACAGAACTTGGTCTCCAAACCTCCTGTTTAAACCACAGAACCACCTTCTTCTCTTGATTTTTTATATTAAAAATCAGAAGGTTTTGTTACACAAAAGTTTATACAAAATTTTTATTACACAAGCAGCTGTTGAAAAAACAAAGAGACAAAATTGAGCCTTTAGGGGTTTTTTGTCACAACAATGGGCAATCTAAGCAACAACCAACCAAAACCAGCAACTGAAAAAACCTGCAGTTCTGAAGCATTGTACAGGCATGTCTATGCACAGCTGACGGGGTTTAGGTTCACAGCAAGTTCTTTGTCTGTTGAGCTGAAGGAAAGTATCTGTAAGATACTATTTTCTGTGGTACTCACATCAGCTGGACACTTTGCCAGTTTCATGACTAACTGCAGATTTGAGAGGCTTCCATATCCTAGGAAAGATAGCTAAATTGCTTACGTATTTCTTGGGTAAAAAGAAAGAACTAGACAATTTCCATGGTGCAACTCATCCTCACCAATTGAAGGGGTGGGGAGCCAGAAAAGCCATGTGCAGGGAATGGGATATGCTACTTGAAATGCTTGTGGCTTAGGCTAGTCCTGCACTTTCATGCATCTCGCTGATACATTAAGAACCTAGCTAAGGTTCTGTGAAGGCAATCTATACTGATTGTTAGTTTGTTATACTGCAGCTTTACACTGTTTTGTTTTTAGTAGTATGTATGTGTAATGAATGACTTTATTGTATATAAAATCTCTTCAAAGAAGTGTACTATATAAACAAACATAACTTGAACATTCACACTAGCACTGTTTAAAAGGAATAGAGTAAAAAAAAGGAAGAGTCCAAATTTTAAATACTAAAAGATAGGAGACTGTACTATGATTAAGGAATAATTCCATGATCTAATATTTCTTTATTGTCATCTCCATGTCATTTAATTATTAATTATTCACTGAGAGAAATAAGGATGTGAATATGATACCTTTGTAGCTGCATTACATAATCAACAGACACTGCAATGTGACATTTTTATTACTGTTCTTCCTTTCATTCTTGTCTGTCCACATGAGGAGATCCTCAGCTAACACATACCGAGCAAGTACTGTTCCTCTGAGAGAAGTAATGTGGCTTATAGTTGATGCAATTAAGATTTTATTTAAATATACATTTTTTCCTTAAGCACCTGTCTATACCTTACTGAGGAGCCTATCACTGCAAGAATAAACATATAATTTTCATTAATTTGGTCAGGAAGGCTGAACAGTATGATTTCCAACTATCGTCAAGACCAAATCCCTGAGAACTGAGGAGCACATTACTTTGTTTAGGAATTCTGGCTGATCTTCTTTTGATTTTGGTCACATCCCTGAACTAACACTAGGGATTGATCTACTGTAGTCTTTACTTGTCTGCCTTTTGCCACTGACTATACGTCCAATTACACTATTCCCATGGCAGATGCTGCCTTGCCCACAAGAACTTTAGCTTTCTTGTTCATATGAAGCAGAACAACTCATACAAGATGGAAAAAACCAGTGGTGACTTCTGGCACACCCCAGCTATTTTCATGCTGAGAGGTAGATCCAGTCACTGGAGACCTAATTGGGAGGATAAATACTGGGCCTCTTATTGGTGCAGTGCCTACCTGGGTCTTTCCTGTGTTCCCTGTTGCTGGCAAGCCCTGCTTGCATCCACAGTGGGAAAGAATGTGGGCTGGATAGAGCTGGCCTTTGGGGCTGGCTCACTCTGTGTGAAATAGATATCACAGGGAGCAAGGACTCCCCAGTGGAAGGTGAGTGATGCACGTAGTAGGCTCTGCAGTTGCAATGACAGTTAATGCAGCTAAATAATAAAAAAGAAGGAATAAAGGGAAGTAAAAGGCAGAATGAGAGAGTGCACACTGCTCACAGTGGTCTCCCCTCTTCCCTTTTCCCACTTTTATTTGTAAGGGTAAAGACTCTTTGATATTTGTTTTAATTTCTTCAGCAAGTTCTAATGTAGTTTGACCCTTAGAAGTTCTCTCCCCAATACTCACTTCCTGACCACACAGACAAAACTTTCTTTGCTGCTGAGTCCTTTTTCTTATTGCTGTAAGCTCTCTATTTATTCCTGCTATGTTTCACTTCACTTTATTAATTTTGTCCTGAGTACTGATTTTCCTGCTCTAGTGCTGAAAAACAACTCATCCAATTTCCAAGATTCTCAAATGAATGAGTGACACAAAATATTTCAGCTTCATGGTTTTAAGGCTGCCTAAGTTTAAACTAATGGAAAACAAAGGAATATACAGGAAATGGACAAACTTAACAGTAAGTGGCTGTATGACTTTTGCCTACAGTGTTCTATATTTTTATAGTTTGCTTGTCTTTTAAGATAATTGCAGGGATTTCCACAGGTCAGCATATAGCCATGACAACTGACAGATACATGCTGTGAGCTCAGTTTTACTGTTTACATTTGCAAACAGTCTGCATAGGATAAATGAAGAAAGCAGAAGGGTCAGTCTGACATTAAACACAAAGGAACTGAAATTGACTTCAGTGTGCAGATGGTCCTAGTTCGTGCCTGGTTTTCTTTAGAAAAATTTATTACCAGGCAAAACTCTATAGCCTCCCAGTATTGACTATTTTACTTGCCTTATATAACGTTTCTTCTTCCAAAATGTATATATAAAATATTATCTAAAGGAACAGACAGTAATCAACAGTATGGGGGGAAAATTCCAAAGGCTATTCCCTAGATTTCTTCTACCAGTGAATAATTATTACTTTTTTTAACATTTGACAGTAAAAGTTTATTAACACCTATGAGACTCATATGTAATGGATACTCTTCATTTGTGTATGCAGAACAAGCATCAATCACATTTCACAAGTGACGTTTCCTATATGTTTCCCACTTGTACAGTTACATAAGCTGTGGGGTAATGTTTTATGCCTATTAAGTGAGAACCAGAGCACAATAAAAAATGTTCTGTTAATATCCCCTTCTCATCTCAAAGGAATAATTTTAATACCATTTAATGCAGATTACTATTACCTATTCTCTATTTCCTCTCATTGCTGTGGACCTTGACTGCTTTATTCTTCCAAAGCTCAACACCTGTCCCTATAATGCCTGAGAATGAAAAACTGGATTTGTTTCCTGACAGCACAGCTACGGCAGAACTTTAGTGCATCAGAACCCTTGGAAAGGTGAGGAGGGAACAATTCTTTGGGACTGTTTCTGAGCTGTGAAAGCTCTGGCATGAGAGGGCCCTTCTCCTTCAGTCTTTCTTAAGTAGAGAAAAAAAATACTGCCTTCAGTGTCCTTTCCAAAGTTTACTGTGACTCAGTTCATTCAAAGCCAGGATGAGTCACAGATGTGCAAAAGCTGGGGATACAAACAAAAACTAATACAAATTACATCTTTTAGTAGGGAAAATGTTAATATTTCAAGGATAACAAGTGGGTATTTGGAAAGAGAATGCCAATGTTCCACAACATTGCTAATAATTTATTGAGAGGAAAGAGTAAATGCTGCAGTCCAAGACAAATTCAGCTCCCCATTATACCACTGCAACACTTTCTGTATGACTGTAGCCGCACAAAGACTCTGGAATACTGTGCTAATGCTAAGAGAATTAGATACGAAGCTTGCATCACTCTTTCACTTGCAGACTTGGATGACAGACAAAAACAAGTGCAAAGACTGTTGATTTTAGGATTCATTTTTTAGCAGACTGATAGCTTAAATCAACAGAACTGTGTGGAAGGCAATGATGAAAATTTCAAATAAATTTTGCAAGTACTAATTAGAGATTATACTGCAAGTAAAAACATACAGCATTGCCTTTAAAAAAGACATCTACCCTTAAAATAATAGATTTTCATGCATTTGTATTTGTCTAACAAATAGCTCTCTAATTTACTATTGACCTGCTGATTAATCCCAAGTAATATTTTTAATATTTATTAAAGATGGAATCTTCCTGAAAACTTCAGTTCAAGATAAGGCAGTTCCTTTGAAATTCCCTTAAACAAAATAATCTTACAGTCTGAACTCACTGAACTGCTTAGCTTTTCAACTGCAGCCCTGAAGCTGCTGCGCCGTAGGAGGTAAGCTCACCTTTTCTGTTCTGTCAGCAGCTAAGTGAGGCACTTGGCGCTGCAGGCGGTCTTAGCTGTGGTCAAGCCACATGACAGCAGTGGAATTGAAAATTAAACTGTTGCCTTCTTAGTCTCAGGCCAACACTAACCTTTGGAAATTATTTCTTATTTGCGAGGTAGATCTGGATAGAATAGCCTGGATATAAACACACATTGTGGTATGCAGTTTGGGTCCATTGGTATTAATGTTTAACTACATGCTTGTACATTAAAGTTCAGTTTTACACCCTTGCTATTCACTCCTGGCAAAACAGGCAAATATTTGTGCTGCATTAGTTCTAAGTACCTGGAATCAACAAAAATAAGGCTGAATTTGAAAAAAAAAGTAAGCGTCCGAATTGGTTAGGGATGGCATTACTTAGGACACCACAAGGTAAAATAAACGTAGCACAGAAATTTCACAGAGAACTTCAGCTAGACTTACAAACCAGAAGACCTAGGCTCCTGCCTCTGCAAGTCACAGACATGTATGTATCCAAACATAAAATTGAGAGATGAAAGATTGTTGGGGACCCAGGTGAGGCGATGTGTCAGGGATCCAGGCGAGGCGATGTGTCAGGGATCCAGGCGAGGCGATGTGTCAGGGATCCAGGCAATGTAACCTCAA
Organism: Aegotheles bennettii; assembly: GCA_013398125.1. Classification (NCBI taxonomy): domain Eukaryota; kingdom Metazoa; phylum Chordata; class Aves; order Caprimulgiformes; family Aegothelidae; genus Aegotheles; species Aegotheles bennettii. The sequence continues at coordinate 42,006 of VZRW01010210.1, read as the reverse complement.
TCTAGCAGCAAGCCGCCCGGGAGCGCTGGGTGCACAGGGAGCACAGAGCCGGCTGCCCTTCCAGCACTTGATGTCCTTGCTGGTATTGTAGGTTTAGCAGTTATTGACATCCACCACACAGAGCACACCCTGCTCTCTCTTCTGATGCTCAGGCACTGAGGTACCCTAGTGCCTCTCAGCCCTGCCTTTTAAGGTCCTTAGTCTTGTTAAGTAGTTAACCTTTATTATTACAAAACAATTAACACCTGAGTGTAATGGTCAGTGGGGCTGCTCTATCAATGAACAATCAGTTAGCGCTCTGATCAACCTGTACAAAGATGATTGCCGACTACTATCTGAGATGCCTGGCAAGGGAGGAAAGAAGGGAGTTGGCAGAAGAATTATTAATTATATTAAAACTGAAATAAAGTAAGCTAAAAAAAATGTGTGATTCTGTATATATTTTACTGAACTTTGACACTATACACTGTGTTAAAGTGATAAAAATAATGCAGCTACAGGATTTGAAACCTGACAGTTTTTCCACTCTAATCTCTACATTCAAAGCATTAAAGTCTATTTTCAAAATAGAAACAAGATTGAGAATGAAATGAAGAACAAAATATTTGGAACAAATTGTAGTGAAGCCACAGATCAATCTGAATAGGCACAAGTTTGGTGCTGAACTACTCTGTTGTCCACACTATACTACTGTGTTCACACTATGTAGGTGAGGTCAGACTGGCACAGAGAAATACTTCCCTGATTTCCTGTAATACCTGATTTTGTCCTTAGATAACTGAAATGAGAAATACATGTTAAACCTAAAACGGACTTAAATTTAACTCTTCCCATATCTAACATAAGGAAGAATGGATTTCTTTCACAGGATGTATTCAACTTTTTAAAATGGTATTAAACCAAATGAAGGTAAGATCATGTCTGAAAGTCATATGTATGTAAAACTCATTTTGCTGAAGTGGCAAAACCAAAAGACAAGTCTTTATAATTTGTCTTATGGGGAAAGATTTCTCAGTATAGTAGAGAGTGTAAATTTAAACAGTAACTTAACTTGGGGTGTCATGCAAATTACTTCTCTGTGCCTTCATACACTGAATGAAATAAAACATATCCTGAAAATACCCAGAAGAAAGAATTAATGTAAATATAACCTTTATTTTCAATAGTTCAAAAGAGGTCAAATGAACATGAATTTATGGTAGACAAGGAAAGTTATGTATTTAGGAATTCTTGAAATAAGCCAATTCAGTTGATGAGAGTAGCATTTTAAAAAAAAGAAGGTATTTTAGATAACGATTTATGGCTCCAAAGAAGTAGTTGAAACATACTCTGCTAAACATATAACATGTTTTTAAATAGTTCTCAAAACACCTAAACTGGTTACCCAATGCCATGCATGTTGTTGTTATTAGATATCATTTACATAGCATTGTAAATTTACACCTTATTCAACAAAAATTGAGTTAGGCCCATTCCCTGCCCCACAGAGGTTTTAAAAAATGTTCCCAAATATGGGAACCACATGGTGGGCCAATTAAAAAAGCAAGGGAATTTTCAAACTCTAGTAGTAACACTGCTTTCTAAAAATGAGTCTGACAACAGGAATATTACACACCGAGAATCTTGTATTAATAAGGATTGGGCTGAGAACAACTGCCAATGGCAGATCATGAAACCAAAGCCTATGAGAAAGGACACAGCATGCTGAAACAACCTCCTGAGCTAACTCTGATGGGTTTATTCAGTGTATGACAAAGATGGAAAACGAGTACCCTTCAGTATAAACTTCTTCACCGTTGTTACCTCTCCAGGTTAACTGTGTAAGTACACTTATGGGGGAAAAATAGCACTCAAAAGAGGCACATGGGGCAAGCGCTGAACAACACTAGAGCACAAGGAGCTCAACAAAAGACAGAGCAAGAGCTAGCACGTAATGTGATTACTAGCCAAAGTTGCAAAGGTCAGTGCTGTTGTAGGAGCCTTTCTATATTTCTTAATCCATTATAAGTCTTGCTACATTCTGAGATATCAGCAGCTCAGGCAACTACCTGTGGCACGAGGAAAATAACAAACTCAGAATAGAGGAGGTGGAAGGCAGAAAGGTGCAGGAAAGCCAATGCTGCTTGCTCCAGAGAGGCTGTAACTTCTGTCCAATTAACGAAGTGCTTTAACCATTTGGGAGGGGTTTTGAAAACCAACACAGATGAAGAGGGTGCTTTAAAACTTAGAATGGATAAATCCTTTAGTTAACAGGTCAGAAATCCCACAGTGTTTGATAACTCCCTTAACACTTTAGAGCAAAGCTCAACTTGTGCAAGAGGCTAGAAGATCTTTCATGTGAAGGACCTGGCAGAATGACAGGTCTCCAGACTGGGATACCTGTGGCAAGTCTGATACTCCTAGTTTTTCACTAGAACTTGCCTCAGGGGAGCTCTGAATCATTTACATCTATGTTCAAACAGAATCTGTGCCAGTGATTCAGGAAAAGTTTAGATACACAAGTTCCAGGGCTGCAGCTCTTACCACAAAACCAAAATTAAACAGATGTTGCTCCAGAGGCCAGCGATATTATTTTATGTGGCAGCATTTTGGACCACTGCTGTAGATCAGTGGTTCTCAGATTAGCTCATTCATGGCATCAAACAGCAGGCGGGAAAAAAAGGCAACAGATTGCCTTGAGGACTCTACGCTTTTGACTATGGTTGCAGACCTTGGCAGTGGCAGGACTAGCATCTGATTGTCTGTAAAACACACTGTATCACTGTGGTCAAAATGTGGTCAAAATGTTCCACCAAGCAGAGATATTATTACATACCGTATACACTGAAATGTACACAGTATGCCTATGCAAACGAAAAGCCACACATTTCAATGAAATGCTACGGTGTAGTCTGATTTAGAAGGAAGATACCTCAATGAACTTTATACAATATTTAGAATGTAATTGATGTGATAGAGTCTGATTGGGGAATTAATTGCCATCATAATGGCATAATATTGATATTAATTTTGATTCTTATCTTTATAGAAATGTCACTTACATGACGATTCTTGTAAATAGTGTGACAAGGCAGAATTTTCACTAAGGTAAAAATGGAAGGGAATGGAAAACACAATTAACAGGACAGATTATTCCATGAATGCACCTGATGCTATCAAAGTTGCTTAAAAATATTTGTTAGATTTAGAACTATTTTTCAAACATGATGTTCAGTTTATTACAGAAACTGAGGAGAAAGAAAGTGATGTGCAAAATAACTTCTCAGCTACTCATGATTTTATCTGGCTTGTACTGCACAATTTCTGCGGCTGTCTTTTTCTCTAAGGAAGCACAGACACCGGTTTAGTCGTAATTACTCCCAAGTTTTATGTTTGTTGACTCTGTGTAGATTGTAAATTATTTTATATTTTGTATTTCTGCTTCCAGTTTCAATGCTGTAATAATTCCCAAAACCCAGGAAAATTTAGAGCACGTACATCGTAGAGAGGAGAATGGAGAAGGGAGTAAAGGGAAACTTACATTTCAAGAAGATATACTCTTGCTGTTGAGTGTACGAAACATTGCAAGAGATTTGTACTGGTGAGATCAGTTGTGTTCATCTGGATCAATTATTGCTTTTCACACAGATTCTGAACAAGTATCAATCCTATGTATACAGATGTTACGGCTCAAAAGCAAGATACATAGCAAGCAATTGTAGCACTAGCTTCTCTAGCGCTGCTGAAAGAGTTAGGTCCTAATCATGGCATCAGTCTACCTATATGATCTATTTCTTCTCCTAAGGTAGCCAGCAGCACAGCATTTGACTCACTACAATGCACCCTAAAACATACAAAAAGTTCTAGGTTATTTTTTCTGTTCAGTGCTACACCTAGATAACCGTAAAATCTACAGGTAGGTAGATACTAGCCACNCTGAAAAAAAAAAAAAAAAGATGACTGAAAACCCTTTGGCCTTCAGGCCTTGGCTTTAATGCAGTTGGCCCTTTCAGAATAAGTAATTTATTGCAAGCAAAATGGTCGCCATAATTATGTTTTTCCATTCTGTTTTCTGGGGCTTTGTCTGGGCTTTTAAGTGACCCCACTAGAAAATGAGCGGGTTATACTATTGACAGAAAAAGAAAAATGAGAAGGAACTACTGGTTTTGGTAAGGATAATCCTTTGCATCTTTTAAGCAAAAGATTTTTATTATTACTTTGTTTTAAAAACAGCTTCATTGCTAAATAGCATAGGTGTTTGCAGAACAGGAATTTGTAGTCCAGCTCTTCATTGTCTGAAGCAGCAGTGAAATTGGCAGCTAAGCTGTTCTAAGTCTGTGATTACTGGGGATAGTATATAAAACCAGAAATAAATCTCCTTTCTAGGACTATGTTTGCAGTGCTGGCAGTCAGTAAAATGGTGTTCTGATTTGTGAAGTGAGTAAATTTGGTATGGAAATTATCGGGGAGAACACAATAAATATGGAGCAGTAGTATTTCCATTTTTTGTAATTGACTGTACTTTTCTGATCATAACAAAGAGTACTTTATCATCTAACTTTACAGTTATTTTCAGTATCTCCCACAAATAGGGATTTTTTTTGCTAAATACACAAAATCAGGATATGGTGGCTCTTAAAAATATACATTACAGCTATACACAACAGATAGACTAGCTACCATGATCTCAATATTTTATTTGCTTGAATGTCTTAAAGACATTGCTTAAGTCTTGCGGTGTGCCAGGTAAGAGTTAGATTTTTCTGTTCAATTCCTAGCTATCTTAACTGTTGATGCTTCCATTTCTCTTGAAATTTATGAGTCTGTGCTGCATTCTGTTCTGTTCCCTTGGCTGCCTCGTAAATGTAGTCCAGAACTTTTACTTAATTATCTACAACGTGCAATGGGGCAATCCCCCTTCCTTTGATATGCATATCCTAAAACGCATATTATGTTTTCAGAAATCATCACACATGCAGAAGATTTCTGAAAAAACATGTGTGACATGAACCTGAAGCTTTAGGGAAAAAATTATCAAATGTGTTCATAGACATATTCTGTGCAACTCATGGAGGTCATCTGTAACAAAATATTTAAACAAAACCACAGATGCCAAGAAACATTGTACTGCTATGAGTAGTTGAAATGCATTCTTCTTCAACCTTTTTTCCTTCACTATGACATTTTATAGGTACTCATACATTTCTGTGTTCCTAGAAGTATAAATTTCTGACCTATCTTCCAATGTTCCTGCACAAATTCTCACTTAAATATAATTCATGTATATAAGTCAAAGTCATTAAAGCTTCAGCTTTGACTATGCCACATAACTGCAATAAATACAATATTCTTCTGTGCTAAGGGAACATTTTAATATCATAGTTTGTATCTTTTGAGAAGTCTGATTAGGTTTCCAATAAGGTCATAATCAATTTGAGAAATTGTAGTGAATTCCCACCAGGATTCTCAGACTTTCTCACTGAAATGTCTCCAAATACAGGAAACAACAAGCTTGAATGTGAAAGAAAACAAGTATTCTTGATAGGCCCAAAGCCTTTTCTGCAGGAGTGTTGGAAGTCAGGAACACCAGGTCCTACAACTTCAGTTTTGCCAAAATTAACATTTACAAAGCTCAAGACCCATGTAAATGTGTCCAGCAAGTTGTGTAAAGAAATTAACTGATACTGGTAGCATAGATGAGGAAAGTCTACTTAAAATACATGAACTTAGGAGGTTCCTTTAATTCAAAAACATAGTTCCACAAAGTAATCCAGATTTATAGAAGTAAAATGGTAATGAATATTGTCAACCCCAAGAGTTCTGATCAAGTGATAAACAAAGGAAGGTTTCTAACATAATTTTTCACCTTTTGTGTCTTTTAACTCCTTTAAAATATAGTTTTCCCAAAGCTCACTTATCACTCCTTTTCTTAGCACTTTATTCTCTTTCTTTGCACAAGTCCTGTTTTCCCTCTCTACTCAACAAATCCTCACATCCTTAGATTTCCAAATATCAATCTAATTCAATGCCTTTGGAGTCCCAAGAGATGTCAGCAGTAGCACAGACAAGGGACTCTATACATAGTAATTTATGCACCTAAGGTTATTATATGGAGCATCCAGAGTGTGTAGAGCAAACACCCCAACACTGTCAATAACGAAAGACCTGAAAGGAATAGAGTCAATTGGCTGGGTGGCAGAATAGAAAAAATTAGTGGACAGTTTGTAGAGAATGTTGTGGACAGGGGATACAGACGTGTGTCATGGGTTCACAAGTTTTTCCCAAACTGGTGTTTGAAGCTGGTGTTTAGAAACGTAAGCAGATATCTAACAATATTTCAGGCAAAGGCTGATTATGAATGTATCACAGTAGTCCATAATAAACTTAGCCACTCTACAGGAAGACTGTGGAGAGATTAAATTTAAGAGTAAATATAAAGTCCTCAATTGCAATCCATACTGATATTAGCGTACAGAGTAAACTAGATGTAGATTAAAAAAACCCCAAATATCTGAGAGATGAGGTTGTTATTTTTTATTTTAATTTTTTTTCAGTTATGGGTATTTCATAGTGGGTGAATCCAAATTCTTTGGTACAACTATAGAAAATGTATTTAAGTAACATACGTAGAAGCTGAATGTTTTGTGCATTTGTTTCAGTCATACAACATGATGCAGCACACCGGACTGTAACTTCCTAGTAGATTGTATAGGCCATTCCATGCTGATTTCAATTAGAAAAAATCTCTCAGGAGAGAGAGTTAGGTTTAATAATACAAGCCTCAAATTCAGGTCAGTAAAACTTCAGTGAATTTGAGGGAATTGCCTCAAAAATGAAACTGCTTTTCTATTTTGCTGTTAAGATTAATGGAGCTTCCTTGTGCTGAATTGGAATGGCAGGGTACAGGGTGACATGACCAAATGAAATTAATTTAGAGGCTATATAGAGGCTGTGCAGAACACCCCCTATGGTTCAATTACTGTTTACAAACAATAAAACATCCCTATAACTACTGAAGACCTCTTTTTGGAAAACTGAGAGGAAATGGATGAAACAAGAGTGTGACTCAGTCTTGCAACAGTGAGTACAATAAAACCTTACTCTAAATTATTTATTCAATTCTAATAAATACCCTCAGACATTCCCCCCATCAAGGACTATTTTAGTGCAGTTTTTGTGCAAGCAGATATGTAATCCAGAGCTGCATGCTACAAGACATTGAAAATGTCTGCAGATGTCAGCACTGGGAAAGAGCAAACCATACAAAATTAAAAACATAAATAGAAAGCCTCCACTATGAAACTAAAATCTTAAAATTGCTACTAAACATAAGCAAAGAATGTTTTCGAAGGTAGTAACAAGGCCATTAGAGAAGCTGTTTGCCTATCTGAGCCTGACAGTCAGTAGAGGCTAAAGACTGGATAAGAAATGAAGTTTTAATATAAACACGCCGTGAACTTTAGAAAAGGATGAGATTCTCTTTCCAAATGAATGAGGCCCACAGATCTGAAAGGAGTTTACAGCATGTAACAGAACTTGCAGTGTAAAGCAGAGAAAGTTATATGGATGGCAAAAAAGGATGAAAAGAAGAAAATAATTTCATTGGGAATATTTCCTTATATGGCTTTGTGCAGTTAATGTATGGTTTTGATTGTGTGATATAACAAAGGGAAATAAAATGAACAGAATGAAAGAGAGAACTTGTAAGAGAAAAACATGTCTAGAGGGATAGGCAAAACTCTAGAAAAGGCTTCAAAGAAGAAGGATATACAATATGAACAGCAGACATGTGGAAAGACTAGTACCCAAATGCAGAAGAAAAACACAAGCATTTCTTCTTCTACATCAACTGGCACACCAATTTGAATGTCTCGTGTTGTGTGAGATTGCCGGTCCCCCAGAGTAGGAACTGCATCTTACAGGGTGTCATAAAGTGGAGTCCTTATTCTGCATGGAGCTCTGGAGTGTTACACTAATAAGAGGAACTCCTTTTCATAAATGAGTTTCCTGAGTTCTGAGAACAATTTGGCAGTGATTACGACCGACAGTACACTGTCAGTTTCAAGTAATTTGTCCCAGTGCTCCATTGCTCGAAGCATAACTGGATGCACAATTGTAATCTAAACTCTAAATTCTTTTTAATCTAAAAATGGCTTACAGCACTTGACTTACCTATGAGAGCAGAGCTCCCTGGACTGACGGTCATTTTTGTTCCTGAAGGAGAAGTCAGCACAGAATGAGTGCTGGTCACAGCACTGGAAAGCACTGATGTCAAGTCTTCTAGGTAAGGAAGTGGTCGTGGAGGCTCTGGTAACAGATTGAGAAACTGAAGTGATGAGCAACACTATAGCAGAAAACATCTCAGGGACATAAAAACACCTACCACCAGCTATTGATGCATTATTTGCCGTGCTGCGATATTACCATTTCAGAATGGCAGTTCAAGCAACTTTGGGCAACTACTAAAGGTGTGCTTTGCCTCATCTTAGGTAAGACACTAGAGAAATTATTATAATAACTTCTGGATCTGTACTACCACAAAATACAAGTAAGTCTGTCTGAAGGCTATCATGGTATTCTGGTTGACCTTCTCTGTATGTGGCGAAGGTACATGGTATCAGGAGATGTAGCAGCCTGGATAGAAGAGCAAGTTTACAAAGCATAGATGCCAAATCTAATGCCCATGGCAGTTGGTGGAAAACTTTTTAATGTTTGCTACAACCTGGATCAAGCCCTGATTAAATATGGTTATAACCCTGCCAAATCCCACGGTATACTTAGGCAGAGCTCGAGAGCACTAAGAGTTCAGAACTCAAGAGGATTAGTCTATGCTGAGAACTGCAGGATTTAGTTTTTTACTAATCATAATGCTATTTTAAAAATTGTGTTGCCTACCACTCCCAATTCTGTTTGTCATGGAAATGATGGGATAATTGATATAAGTGAATGTTGGCTTCATCCCCTTGCAATTAGATCATGGCGAAAACAAAGCAAGTTTTCTATTGCTGATCACATTCAGCACCAGAATTGAGAGGGATGGAAGCTTGAACTGTTTCTTTCTATCAAGGAACTAAAAATATCGTTTGCCTATGAACTTAAACAGCTTGCATAACTCATAGTAACTTTTCATGTTTAAAAACATCGCCATTTATAAAGATCAGAAAAGGATTTAAAGATGATGTGGGAGATTTTATTTATAGGCTGAAACCCAGCCGATTTTTTTTTTTCACATTTTTTAAAAATAAGTTTCTAGAGCCAGTCTGGATTCACAGGGACATCACGTGAATGTTCATAAAGGGGGTTTTAGTGTTGTCTGTGAAACTGAGAAATTTCACTTTAAAACTTCCTCTGGAAGCTGTATCATCCAGGGGACCTGTGCTCACTCTAGTCGTGAAAAATGAGAGATGTAATGGATGCTTTAATGGTGTTGCACCAATAACAAGGACTGGGTTTCAAAACTTGACACTTTACTATCAAATGTACAGAAGCACTTACAAAGTCTGGCTGGATCGTTCATCTGCCAGGCATGGAGAAATGACAGAAGACGAGTTACTAGGAAAGGAAACCTTTTTCCCACACATCCAATTACCAGTAGGTAACACTTCCACCCATACTTTACAGCTGACATTGTCTTTCCAAATTGCCCAGCTGGGCTTTCTGTCTGTTGTTTAGAAACCCAAGAAAAACTAAACCTCACCCTTCATTGAACTTGGGAAGTGCTTTTTAAAAACACACTGGGTTTAAGCACCTGTTAGATGTGAAAAGAGTCAGTATCACACAGCCATGTACGAAAAGGTTGCTCAGCAGAGGCAGAGCACTTTACAGGGGAAAAGTGGCATCATTCTGATTTCAAGAGAGCCACTTTAAGATACGGTTCATAAATGCTTTTCTTAGCTAGTAAGACTGAAAGACTGAAATTGAATATCTCAGAATTGGGAGGTGCAGTCGTTGTGCTTAGACATTTTCTCCTTATCTATCTTTCTTTTACCACCACCTTGTTTCAGGTGATGCTGCCCAGAGAACAAAGGCAGACTGATTCTTTTCTCAGAACAGGGCTGCCTGTATGCCAGCAGCCACATCACTATAGCTGCAAGTGCAAAATACCCTGGACTTACCAAGAATCAACAGCTGGGAGCTTTCAGTTACCTCTCCACGAAGATTGGCTGCCTTGCAGGAGTACAACCCCTGATCTGACAGAGAAACATTTGCAATTAGCAGTAACCCATCATGCAGATGGTGACCAGAGGACAGCTTGACATTGTTCTTAAACCAAGTAACTTCTGCTTCAGGGACACCTGGAAAAATATTGACAATACATAACACAAGTAAGATACAGTGGTTGCTAAACAGTATTACGGTTGCTACTGACAAAATTGTTGAGATAGAACAATTAAAACAAGGTTTTAATATGACTTCCAAGTGGCATTTCTTTGCCATTTAGAAGTGCTGAGTCAACTCCTCCACATTGCCTACCTTTAGGTTTCTTAGATCTCTCTGAAGTGGACTGGAAGATTTAAAATGAAATTGAAGCCTTCCCTTTTAGTACCCAGAATTGTACAAGTAAACTCTGACTCATCAATCTTAAAAACAAGCCTCTTTTGGATCAGACCAAAGGTTAAACTAACCTAGTATCCTGTCTCTGGAAGCAGCCATAAACTGGCGCCTCTGTCATCATCCCACCAATTTCAGCTCAGGAACTTTCTGAGCCAGGAGTAGTTTTTGTGCAGTTAGGAGTCCTCCAAGGACTTCTCTTCTATAAATTAATCCAATCTTCTTTTTTGAGATTATGCAAAAAATTAGCATTTACATCTTCAGAAAATCAGTTTCCCTGGTCTCACCAGGAGTCTTCAGACAACAGATTGTTACAGATTCATAACCTACTATAGGAAGAATTGTTTCCTTTTGTGTGCTTGGACTTGAAGTCCAGCTATCTCTGTTGGATACGCTCTTATAGGAATGGGTTCTGATGCATAGCTAGCAAGACCACTGGTCTTGCAGTAGATAGTATTTCCTTTACATAAGGATTTCTACCTTGATTTAAATGCATACAAGATCAGGTAATTTAGTGTCACTGACTAAAAATTGGTTTATGTGAAATGGTGTTGGAAGTCTCAATAGATACGATAGACATGTGGAGCTGTGCCTGGGTGGAAATGATACCTTGTGGACCCATGCTGTAAGGAGTAAGCACATCACTAATCCTGGTAACTGCTGGAGTGTATCCTCTCCCATTTGTGGTACCCTCTGCATGTGGAGGGCAGTTAATCTCTTTTGCACAAAGATGCAGTTTCCTTGTGTCTACTGCTGATTAAGAGGATGAGTACAGGCAGTTATTCTTAAGTATATCCTGTGCACCTAAATCCTTCCCTGCCTTATGTCACAGCAACATGTTCCTCTGCCCATTGCCAGTACCTATCTGGTTGTGCCTCCATGTCAAAAACCAAAACTCACTCTGTTTGACAATTATGTGACCCTGGCATCAGAAATACCTCACTTAGGCTGTGCTCAATGAGCATGACCAACCATGAGTCTGTATTCATAGTGACCGCCTGTTTGCAGGTGCTTTGCCAAGCATGTGCAAATGGAAGTGGGAAAGGGAGATTTTCCCTATTCTTCCACATCAAAGCATTGTGGCTTTTTATTCCACCTCTCCCAGAGTCACCTGGTGACTTTGCCAAGACATCTGGAAAGAGTATGTCTGAGCTTGGCAGCCAGGAAGGAAAGCTGAATCCCTGTAAGGGCAGAGGGTCTCATCTACATTCGGAAAGCAGCAGGAAGCAGGCTGTAAAAGACTGCAGGGTTTTTCTCACCTTTATCTGAGGGTAAATAGCACATGCTAATCTGAAGCCTGCATGACATACCCAGAAACTAATCATTCTTGTATATGATGCTGTTCTCCAAAGGCTTACCCTTGTTTGTGTTGCTACAACCCAGCTTTTTTAAAAGGATGGGCTGTTGTCCTGTTTCTGACCCCTCTGCTGGGACAGGATCAATACACAGCTCTCCATCTGGCTGCTACTCTTTGACCTATATGACATGGGTGGGCCGACCACCACTTAAAACCTCACTCTGATTTTTTCCAGAGCATTCAGGCAGTCATCTCAGGGGTTTTCAAACAACCCCAGCACCTGAGTTTATTCAAGCCTGCATGTTTACTGTGTTTCCATTCCTGGGACAGGAAATTTGAGGGTTGAGCTGTGGAGAGCAAAGGAGAGAAAACTCTTCTAGTCCTGCAGTCCCTGAGGTGAAAAAACACTCACATCCCAGCACTTGTCCCCTCAATGCCACCCTAGTGAAGGGATGATCTATTGTCTCTTGCAGTCTAAGTTACTTAGAGTGCACAGATTTTCGCATTATGGCTATTGCCAAATTTAGGCATGGAAACATCAAGAAATGTACCTCAGAAATAAACGATCACAAGATTATAATATTGTAAAGCTTTCTCCAATTCCAACTAGGGCTCATCTTCTTCATTTGTTTGGAAGACTAAACTTGAACAAAGCTTTCAAGTTTTTATTGAAAATAAAGGAAGATAAATGCAACTACTGGAAGAAGAGGGAGGGATGAAGTGTGCTGAAAAGGTGAAAGAAGGGAAAGGGACAATAAGGATTCCATATGACCACAGTCCTCAAGAGCAGGGACTGAAATACATAAACAAATAAATAAATACACAGAGACAGACAAAACTAATTTTCCTCTTGCAGACAGCTGCTCAGATAGCCTTAGTCCAGAAAGGCAGATTACTCTTGTATACAATTTACGAGCAGAAGAAGCAACAAAGGATTAACGGTAGGACCTCTTACTGTTGAGGTACTACTCTTGAGCCTAGGAAAGTTGCATTGTACCTACAAAACATCCATCAGCTCTATAAAAAACTTTTTCTGATTGCTACTTTACAAAGTGTGTCTTTCCTCTGTCTTTAATGTGAATTTTTCACACTAACAGAAAATTTCTTTAAATTAGCCTGTACAGCTGTTCCTACAGTTTGGTTTAGTGAAGATAAGCAGTACATGTCTGTGAGCAGTAGCTTCATTTTCCTTTGTGCTTCCACCTTTAGCGACACATACAAGCCTAAAGACAGAAATGGGAGGCTGCAAGCACAGGGATGAGCTAACACATCATTGCTCATAATTGCCACAAGGGGTAGCAAGAGTATTTCAATCAGTTTTGTTGGGTAACAGGGGACAGAGAACTGAGTGTGTTTGCCTTGAGGAAACAATCGCAGAGACTGAACGTCTAAGAGATGTCAGCTGGAAACAAAACTCACTGCTGGGCAGGGAAGACTTTAGGCGGTGAATAGTTACTCAAGTCTATTTTTCTTCAGCTTTGCCCTGTATCCAGCATAAAAAGGCTGCCTGCAGGCCAATCAAGATAATTTTGCTGAACGGGGAGCTTTTAGGGAAAGGAAATATGACAATACAAGGATCTAGCAGTGGTGACTTATTTCCAGTGCCACAATATTCTTGAAATTGTGACTTGCATGTCACAGTGTGGTACAGCTGATGAACAAATGTGGGTGATAAAGCAAGGTAAGAACTAGAAATATATAACCTCTGGTATACAGTTGAAATACAGAGAAAATAAATGTTTTGGAGAGTTGAAAAACCTGCAAGCTGAAACGTGAGAGAGAGAAGGATATACAGCACAGGATGGTAATATATTTTAAGTCATTCTTCCAAACTTGTTCTGACTCCAGTGTGACTAACAGCACATGATACTTTGCAGGTAGGTGCCTCTGTTTGAAAACTTATGGCCTGAAGGATACCATGGAGAAATACCCTAAGACTAGATTTTAAAAAATGGTTCCTCCTTTCATGTCCAACTGTATTTTCCACAACAGTTTGGCTCAGAATGATTGAGGCTTCTAGTAGCTGAATGCATATCTGCACACTTTAAGTTCTGAAGTCAATAGAAATCTTCCTAGTGATACTGATGTGACTCAAATTGTTTCCACATCCCATTTGGAAGTGAAATTGCCTGCAGCAGTCAAACTGCTCACACCAGAAATGATTCTGGTTTTCTGAAGCTTGGAGAACGATAATCCAGCTGGAAGTCACAGGCATCTGCAAGACTCCTGAGTGATTTTTAGGTGGGAGTTAACTTAGGATTAGTTTTGGAGAAGTCTGGGATTGACCACAGTCACGGAACAATATTTAAAGAATATTCTTTCACCTCTATTGACAAAGTAGTGAAGTTATGTCAAGTGACATCAGACTGATTTTCAAGCTTGAACAAAATCACATAATCTTTGTTGTATAACCAAAATAGAACTTCATCCTGACATAATTCATATCAGGGACCAATTTTAATGCATCCATGATGATTTTGTTTTCCCTCATTTAACAGCTAACATCTACATATTTCAGCTCAGAACACAGATTTTGACAGTATTTATGCCTTTCATAAGGAGTTAAATAACAATATGAATCTAATCCCTAAGGTCTGATAATATTCTCTTTCATTATCTCCCATTTTAAAGAAACCTTCTCCAGGCTTACCACTCCGGGTCAGCAGCAAGTGTATATTTCTGTCCCTTGACAGCAAGAGCAGCTTTAGAAAATGTCATAACTGATCCTCATACTTAATATTTCTCTTCTAAATATTTATTCTACTGTCCTGCTGAGTCTCAGTAAAGATGGGTCCTTATATGAGCCAAGACACCAAGAGCCAATGCATGCAAAATCCTATACTACATACTATACAGCTCAGTGATAGCAACACAGCTTATAATAATGAGAACAACAGGCATGTTCTTTAACACGTTTTATGAGATGGTATGTTTTCCAGGCATAGGTGAGACAGCTGATAGAAAGCACTCTGTTCCTGGATCTCTTCCCACATGTAGCTTTTTTTTAATTGCTGTTGAATTATTAACACTATTTGTATGAAAATAGGATTCTAGTGCCCATAAAATATTTCTACCCTCATTACTCACTCTCTTATTCCCTGTGTAACATCACAGCTTGTGTTTTATGACTTTATCATAATTTCAACAGTATTAATTGCTGGTGTCAAACATACTTTGCATTTTCTGTGGAGGCAGTAACAGAAGATAAACACTCATGAAGAAAACTATGATTTAAGCAAATTTCTTCTGTATCACAGAAGAATCCAATACACAGTAATTCTATTAGATAGCAAAAAGCCCTCTTCTGGGGGAGAAGACAGTAGTTCTGCTGTGACACTACTAAAATTTGACATTGTGGACATACATTGTCATAGTAGGCATGTTTCATAAAATTGCTAGAGGTTATTTTCCTCTCTGAAAAGGCACTGAATCCGTGTCCCTGTGTTGTGGTCCCCTCATGTAGTTTTCTGATGCCATAAGAGCCATGGCAACTTCACCCACCCACGTTCTCTTCTTTTCATGTCTTTATACTGAAGTGAAATTGCTGCACTTCTTAAATCAGCAATCAGTGTCTATATTTGTGGGGCTTCCATGTCAGCAACTGAGAGAACCCAGAGAGAGAAATCCAGAGTAACTTATGTTCATATAACAGTGTCTTTCACAGACAGTCAGTGCAGGTGGCCATGCAGGGGCCTGGGGAAAAAGGCTACGGCTTTCATCTCCTTCTGCCTTGAAAGACACTGGACATCAGCCTGATTGCAAGGGAGAGTTTAATGTCTATATTTAGAAGCCAATAGAATTACTAAATTTACTCATTTGAGAACCACTAGGAAAAATGATACTGCATTTTTCTCTCATTAATCTCACTGAGAGTAATTAATAAATTGGGATCATAGTCTAGAGTTTGCACAGCTCTTGTGTGTGCTTTTCTAAAGGACAGATGACCAAATAGTTAAACTTGAGCCAAATACTCTTTTTACTTCAGAATTTGCATAGGGGTGTGGCTGGCAGTACTTGAAGAAGGAAAACTGACACCCACTAAGAGCTTAAAGTGAGCAGGAAGTGTAAAAAATGAAAAATGTGTATATTTACAGTGCAGATGCTTATTTAGAGCCATTTGAAGTAAATGCTGAGGACAAGAAGCTAAAGCAAGGGTCTAAGAGACTTCATACAAGTCTCTACCACAGGTATTTGTGTAACACTCAGTATGGCTCACTTTGTGTTTTATAAGCTGCTCCCTTCCCTTTCTGTTCCTCCTCTTACTATGCATGGCAGTGTAATGAATCAAAGGTCTGGCCCTGGGTCTTTAGAGATTTCCCAGACTGCTCTCTTCCCTCCCCTCCCGATACCAACACCATTCCCACCAACATCTGTAGGATCGCAACATGCAGATAAGGTCGATCGTTTTTTGGTTTACCACTGGAAAGAGGCAAACTGCTGTTGTAAGACTGAGGGACAGTCAGTCTCTGGCTGGAAAACAGTTTTAGGGAGAACCCTTTTTCAGTGGAATTCCTCTGAATTCCTGCACTCCCAAGATGAAAAAAAAAGAAAACTCAGAAAAAGAGTGTGCTAACATGCCATTAATTTGAAAAAACAGATTTTGGCAGGGAAAGAAAGAACTAGCAGAATTGGACTTTGAAAACCCCATCAACGAAGAAATGAATCAGTCCATATATCTATATTCTCACCAAACATCCTCAGCAGGTAGAAATGTGTATCAGTTTTGTTTTATTCATATCATACTGTGTATCTCTAACAAAGATGTCTGTCCTATTGTCCCAGACCAATTTTCTTTAGCCACTACACTTTTTTTGTTAGTATTGATAAAAGGAGGACAATTTCCATGCTAAGAAATAATGGAAGCAATGAAGTTTGCCTAAGTCCTAGGAAAAGCTTGCAGTTTCACCCAGCTGCACCTGGAGACACCAGTTTAACAAAGAAACCCACTGAAATTTATAGCTAAAGACATCTGCATGGGAGACCAAGTAATTTCTCACCTGCAACCTGGCAGCTAATAGTAACATTTGCTCTCTGGATGGTTTTCACTGTGCTTCCAACATCAACAGTGACAGCAGGTGATCCAGTGTTGATCACAGCAGCTCTTGATGCCTTTATCAGTGGCTTTCCTGTATAAAAGAAGTACCACAGTTTATCAGACCAAGCACACTGGACTCACATGGGATGGATAGCCTGGGACACTCTGTATGAAAGTACCTACACAGGACAGGTCGATAAGGGAAAATTCTGTCTTGGAAAAAAATTAGCATACTTAGAACAGAGGTAGAATTGCATTAAAGGCATATGGACCAGCTGAATCAATAGACACCAGTACAATTGGAGCTGCAGCAGGATGTTTGCCTCGTACTGCAACCAAAATATCACGTTTCACCTAAGGCCAAATACGTGGGATCAGAGATGGACTTTGCAAATTCAATGTGAATCAGGCAAAATTTACTTAACTATCCCTTGTATACATTTGCATCATGCGCCCAATATGTGCTTTCTGATTGGTTAACGTGGGGCAGTTATGTGCACTAGCAACACTCCCATTGGTCCAATTAGCAACACTCCCATTGGTCCATTCTCTTCCTGCTAATACACTGTCCACGTCAGTCGGAAGAAGTGTTGGCTTACTTCCTGGTGTCTCTTCCTGTGTCCGACTTGGAAACAGTTGATGTTCTTCCCGTTTCCTGCTCCTCGAGATGACCTTTGGTATGTGGCTGCGTGTTTAATCACAAGGCTATCAAGTGGCTGGTTCACTATATGCCATTGTCCTACCCCAACAGCCAAACATATGAAAAATAAGCCTGAGCTATGGCTACAGGCACATTAATAGTCCAGGAGGCTTATAGCAACAGGCAAGCTGTTTCTATGCATCTATCATGTTTCCTTTAACATACAGTGGGAACACTGGGATTGGGAAGACCAGCCCATAACCAGAAAGTTTTCTCATAATGTCTAGCATAAGAAGATGAGGGACATAAACAAGCTCTTTTCTGTCAAATAACTTGTTTTGTTTTATCTAAAGCCTGCAGTAACAGTGTTATGCTTTAACACTGTTTATCTGTGACAGGTACCTGCTTTGCCTGCAACAAACTTTTCAAATTCTTTTGAGTGTGTTTCCAACACTGAGGACAGTGAGCAACTGGGTCAAGGTGCTCCCTTCCTGTTGTGCCTGTGTGGGGTTAGCTATAGAGTTATCCACCATCTGGCACTCCTTTTGTAGGGGCACTGAAGCATGCCTACCTGACACAAATTTGTTTGGAGATATTTGGGTTTAGCTCTGAGAAAGGGGAAGGAAGCAGCAGAAGTGACAGAGCTGGGTTAAGGCAGACCCCTGTTCCAGACAAAATGCTCTGCAGACAGGATACTGGCAGGAGGGGCAGAATATGACGTCACTGTAAATGGTATAGGTCTTGGGTTTTTTTGACCCAGTGTTGTATTTTCAGACTATCTTTACCCAAAAAATTATAGACACTTTTTTTCCCCCCTTTAAATAAATGGTCAGATACAGAGCAGGTTCAAATATCATCATCTGCCTCCAGAACCTGCAGTTTTAGGCTAATGTCTACCACTGGCTTCATTTGTGTGTTAATCTGCAGGTGACCAAGGAAAAAAAGATGGAGGCGAGAAAAAGAACTTGGTTTTACTAAGCTCAAGGAGAGTCCTGCAAATTTAATTCAGCCCTAACTATAAATTACTCCTTATAACTGTATTTTCATAGCTTTAAAAAGATGCCTTTAATCTGTAATTCCTGTCATATCAGTTTGGGTTTTGTTTGGCTATTTTTAAAAATTTTTAATTTGGTGGTTTTAATGCCTAAAAATAACAAAGTAAAATAATACATTTTATTGTTGAAATATCTCCAAAATTTTGATGCTTTGCGGCAAAGCCTAAAGAAAAGAAAAATTCTTCAGCTATCCATCAGCCTTTTATTTTCTTGATTGGTTTCCACAATCTCATCAGAAGATTAAAATATCTACTGGTTGTTCAACCCATGAAAAAGAAGCAAATCATTAAGAAAAATGGAAGTATATTCCACTGTCTTTTTTTCCACACGTTAAACTAATCAGAAAATTCTTCAATGAAATACGCTTTAGGCTCCAGTTCTGCTCTCTCTAAAGATGGTCTCAGTTTTCCAGTTTTTTTGGAAGAATGTACTTCCATAATGCCAAAAAGGTTGTTGCTCTGTTCCAAAAACTGCTCAGAATCTCATTTTGATATTTATGTCCTCATTTTATAAGACATTCAGCTTTTTGTCTTGAATGTGTGATAGAAATGAGTATCAGTTCCTCAGCAATGCTCAGCTTGAGTCTGGGATGCAGGAATGTTAATTCATCGAAAAAGGTTAAACTGCAGCTTTAATAATTAATTATGATCAAAAAGCCTTCCTGTGTCACACGTATATCTAATGCTCAAGTTTATTTTTTTATAGCTTCACACAGAATAGTCTCCACAAATTACATTGTACAGAGACTACGGCTTTTAAAGCCACTGAAGCAGTATGGACAGAATAGCAGTTGTAACTGATCATTTTTTAACCTCATGCTCAGCTTCTTGGTGGTGCAATACTAGAAGATTACTGTGAAGTTGCTCCTTATAAAATACTACACTGCCTTAGCCGCAGCAACATTGCCCTGTTGCCTGGGATTCAACTAAGCTATTCCTTATATACAGTAGTGTAAAAAGGATCAGTCTCTTTGTTTTTGCCCACATGAAATATGTAGCTCTGATGCAGATCTTCCTTTTCCACCCTGGGGTATTCAGCTGTTCTCTTTCTAAGGGACAGACAAAGCCTCTTTACAGTTGGTTTACTGATCATCAGAGCTCCACTGCTGGCCATTACTGTACTCTTAGATATTCTTTATGTTCCTCTTAGCTGAAATTTTCTCTGTGTTTTATCTAAAAAACTCATGATCATCAACAGCTATTCCTTCCTCTAACCATGTATGGATACATTAACAGCTGACAGTCACTGCCTGTATATTGGAGGCCTCCAAATGCTTCCATATTCTGAAGCAGTGAAATGGAGAGGTTGAAAAATCAATAAATTTATAGCATTCATAATGCGTTTCCTTTTGCCTTTGAGGTAAACAGGATGCTCCTTCTTTAAGACCTCTCTACCTTATGACAATCTTCAGCTGTCTATTCTGTCCCTTTGTCTTACTCACAGCTCCTCATTCATGTTTGCTGCTCTGTCCTTCTACTAGTCCTGTCATAGTTGTGAGCCTGCTAACATCACCTACCAATGAACCTCGAAGAAGCTGGATTAATGCACTCCTTCCCATTTCCCTTGGCTTTTATTTGGGTGAGTTTTCTTTAGAAAAGAAATCTAAACTAACAAAGGATGTTTAGTCTGCTTTAGAACTCAATTATTACTACGGAAATATAATCATAGAAGTTAATTTTTTGTGAACCTCTGTTCTCCAGCAATTGAAACAGTGTCAGCCATGCCTGTGTCACAATGGATCAAATAAGATACAGGGCCTGATCCTGCAAGTGGCTAGATCTTCAGCGCTGAGGTTTTTCAGGCTTGCCTAATGTACATTTGAATAAGTCCTTCAATCAGTCTGTTAGACTTGAAGAGAACAGCAATAACTTGAAAATGAATCATATGAAATGGGAGGCTTGGACTGCACTGTTGATGTAGGCTGTGAATAATCAGGATGAACACTGTCTTGAGAACACATCAGACACAGCAAGTGAGTAAAAGCAATGATTGCTTGCAGAAATCCACAAATCTCATGAACTGTCTGTGAAAGTTGGACTACGCCTCAGTTCACACCTTGTTTTTTCACTAGTGTACCTCTGTTGACCCACCTTGCCCACCCAGCATCCACATTCATCTGTTCCCCCACAAATGATTACTGTCCAGAATCATACAAGTGGCAGGGACCATCCTGCAATCACAGAGAGTGAGCTATTACCTGCTAGAGTGACAGCAATGGAGACAGAGTCAGATCCTAGGGCATTGGATGCATTGCAAACATAGAAGCCCACATCAGCTTCCACGGGTGCTAGAATCTGCAAGGAGTCGTCAGGCTGAAGTAGTATCCTGAAGTAAAGCAGAAAGATGTACTAGTTGCTTAGTTTGTGTGAACACGAATACATTTACTGGGATTTTTTCAGGTTTAGATAGGTTTTTTTACAGTTCAAGCCTTTAGGTTATATTCCAAAATATATTAAGAAATTAAGGTCTTACATTGAGACTATGAGCTCATTCACAGTTCTTCTACTGCTGCGTATGTGCTAGAGAAAGATTGCTGAGTACTTAGGACATCTGCCCATGGTTTGTGAAACCTTCTCCTCTTCTGTATCAACATCCTGTATGATGTTGAATGAGTTGCCTAGCCTCCCTGTCTCCCAGTCCTTAGAAGCAGGAGGTAAAGAAAAAGCCAAATTATTGCAAGAGAAAATCACAAAACCTGCTGAAGCTATGTAGAAAGAAGTGAAATGAACCACAGGCTCAGTGTGAAAGCCTGAAATAGGCTTCAGATTCTCTGTCAGTAAGAGGAGTCTACTGTGATCTCGGTGTATCACCCGTGGTTAAATGGGATAAATAAGACTTTAGATCTCTTACAAGCTGCTTCTTTTCCCATCTGGTTTTGCAGTGGTATAACTCCATCAGGTCCTAATGTATACCTGTTTAAGCAAGAATTTAGTTCCTGGGCTCCTGTCAATGCTCATGTTGCCTTATTTTCAGCACAGTGTACTTCATGATTATTGTTCTTTGCTCTTATTTTTTTAACTGAAACTGTTAATAAATCCTAGTGATAAATTGCTTTTCTCATCAGCAACTTTTAGCAGCTGTTGTATGTAAACTCTTAGTTGAGGCTATGATTCACTGTCACAAGGGTGAAAGTAGCGGAGGGATACACCGGTAAAACACATGCAATAACAGTCTGCTCACAGATCCTGGAATTGATGAGTTTCCTTCCACTCCCACCCCTGCAATGAAAACTGTTATCTCATGGACCAAAAAGCAGCTGATACTTGATCTCGCACAGAACTATGTGTGGTATATCTCTAAAACAAACCAGATTAGGGCCACCCATCAAAATATATTATAGGAAAAAAATCAGAGTTAAAATTCTTATTTGGCCCTTTTTTGAGGAATAATAACAATAATTGTTATTATTATTAATTAATTAAAGGAAAGAGCTGCCTTTTGGCAACCAAGTTTTGCAAGTGTCTAGAAAAATGCACACTTGCAAAACAACCATTAATAATTATTAAACTCTGTCTTTGCTTGCACAGCAAAAAAACTCCAATGGTTGAAAGAATTCCCTCCATTTCCACTTTCAAGTATCTTTTCTTTCTTACCACTTAGTCATAAACAGGACAGACTTCTAGTTAGCCACTGCTAACAGTGCCAGCAACTAACAAATTTCTTTACTTACAAAACTAGTGTTAGCGTGCATCAGTATTTCATAATTTTTTTAGTTTAACACTGGCTGGTTCAATCTCTACATGGAATTCATTAGAGCTTCGGAATTTGTCCCAAATTATGCTAGCATATAACAATTAAAAGTTCAATGTCATCTGCCTGCATGTGTGTAAATATTGTATGTAGGCTGATCAGTCAGCCCTACATCAAACTAATACCTACAACCCCCTAAAAAAAGTTTTTAGAAGTGTTTCTGTCACCCTCAGATTGAAGAAAAAGTCTTGTTTAATATTGAACCTTGTAAAACACAAGAGATCAACATTTGTTTATTGTTAATCAACTCTGTTGATTTAAATCTCTTTGCTAGTTTAAGTCATCTCAAAATCCAGCACAAATATCTTTAGAAATAGGCCAAGCAAGTAAGCATGTATTTGCCTTTAAAAAACAAAAAAACTTCAATGCAGCTCCATCTTCCTGTTTTTTCAACCCAAGTGGTAATATTTTCTGTAGAAAAAAAAGCCAATGTCCTCTTATAATAATAATAAATAATAATAATAATAATTGTTTCTGTTACTTGTGTGTCACAATTTGGCACAGATGCTTTTCTTGAAAGCAGATCTTTTATTATCCTTCTTTGTATAGAATGATT
>VZRW01010210.1:0-18657 GCA_013398125.1 Aegotheles bennettii | reverse complement strand
CTCAATTCCCTCGTCCAGATCATTGATAAATATATTAAAGAGAACTGGTTCCTATACTGAGCCCTGGGGAGCACCACTTGTGACCAGCCACCAGCTGGATTTAACTACATCCACCACAACTCTTTGGACAGGTGATCCAGCCAGTGTTTAACCCAGCAAAGTGTACGCTCATCCAAGCTATGAGAAGGCAGTTTCTCCAAGAGAATGCTGTGGGAAATAGTGTCAAAGGTTTTACTAAAGCCCAGGTAGACAACATCCATAGCCTTTCCCTCATCCATTAAGCAGGTCACCTTGTCATAGAAGGAGATCAGGTTAGTCAAGCAGGACCTGACTTTCATAAACCCTGACTTGGCCTGATTGCCTGGTTGTCCTGTACATGCCACGTGATGTCACTCAAGATGATCTGCTCTATAACCTTTCCCAGCACCAACATCAGGCTGACAGGCCTGCAGTTCTCAGGATCTTTCTTCTGGCCCTTATTGTAGGTGGGTGTCACATCTGCCAACCTCCAGTCCATTGGGACTTCCCCGGTTAGCCAGGACTGCTGATAGATGATGGAAAGTGTCTTGGTGAGCACTTCCACCAGCTCCCTCAGTACTCTTGAGTGGATCCCATCCAGACCCATAGATCTGTGTGTGTCTAAGTGGTGTAGCAGGTCACTGATCATTTCCTCTTGGATTATGGGGACTTCAATCTCTGTCATCCAGCTCATGGGTCTGAGTATGGTTGGCTTGACTATTAAAGGCTGAGGCTAATATCACATTAAGTACCTCAGCCGTTTCCTCATCCCTGGTCACTAGATTTCCCTGGGTATCCAGTAAAGGATGAAGGTTTTCCTTGGCCTCTCTTTTGTAAAACTATTGTTTATTATCTTTTATGACAGTGGCCAGATTAAGTTCCAGCTGTGCCTTCAACCTTTCTGATTTTCTCTCTGCATAACTTAACAACATCCTTTTACTCCTCATGGGCTGACAGTCCCTTCTTTCACAGGCGATAGATTCTCCTTTTTTTTTGCCAGAGTTCCAGCAATATCTCCCTGTTCAGCCAGGCTGGTCTTTCTTGCTGGTTTGACTTTTGGCATGTAGGGACTGTCTGTTCCTGTGTCTTGAAGATTTCACTCTTGAAGAATGTCCAGCATTCCTGGACTCCTTTGTTCCTCAGTACTGTCTCCCAAGAGACTCTCTCAATGAAAATTCCTATAGAGTCCAAAGTCAGCCCTACAGAAGTCCAAGGTGATGGTTTTGCTCACCCGCTTCCTGACTTCTCCAAGGATCAAAAACTCTATCATTTCATGATAGCTTTGCCAAAGACAGCCTCCAACCATCACACCACCAACCAGTCCTTCTCTGTTTGAGAGCAATGGCACCTAGCAAACATGTAATTCAGTATCACCTGCTGTTTACATTCTACTTCATGTCCATTTATAAAATATATTTCTGTTTTGGAAATGTTGAATTACCAAGTACCAGTGGATTCCCAGTGGACAGAAATTATGGCATAAATCCCTTGAAGATTTTTCACTTTTAAAATTGATTCCTAAGGAAGTTAATCTGAATTTTATTTCAAATAAAACATATTCCACCATTTATCTACACCAAGGTCTGGAGATGTCTATACTAGTAGGCTCTGAAACTGCACTGAGAATGCATGCTGATGTTAACCTGACACTTCAACCCTAGGAGAGAGTATGGACACTCATGTTAAATATGCACTCAGACTGAACATGCAGACTCAAGTCAAGGATCTTTTACTGAAACCACAAAGATATTTTCAACTGCTGCAGCTTCTTGTGTCATCTGTTTTCATTCTATTGAGTAACTGAAAACCTACATTTTTTGTGGCCTCTCATCTTTTTGTGACAGATTAAAGCTAAATGAAATTGATAAAAGCTAAATAAATTAATTTTTGCAAGTGGAGCTTGTAGGAGTCATAAATACTTTTAGGTGGATACCACAGCTCGTGGAAGGAGGTAATGGAAATAGAGACACTCATTGCTACATTACTCATCCAGACAAAATCCACAGCCACAGTGCATGAAAGTGAGTGCCTTTACTTTAGTATTTGGTAATACACAATACAGACAGCTATCACCCAACCTAAAACCAGCAGCCTATAATCTAAAAGTCACAATACAAACCAGATACAATCAGGATCTCTGTATACTCAGTAGGGCATGAGCTGAGAGGGACTTCAACACAACCCTTTGATCTTCCTCAACAAAAGTACCTCTCTTTGATAATGGTACAGGAAGACCCATCTATATTAATTTTTTTATTCCCATTAAGACAGAGGTGGGCTAGAAAACTGGTTTCTCTTCTCCATTTAGTGGCTGGCAAGGTATGAAGAAGACAAGCTGCAGAGCTGAAAGACAGCTCAAGCATACTAAACACCACCGCATGCAGATGGCCTTGCAGTTAACAGGAGTAAACTATGAGACTGCTTAAACTGTGGCTTTCATTTACACAGCTGAATGGCAGCCAGCAAGAGCATCCTGAGCCAAAACCAGAATACTGCTGTTAGGAACCCAGAAAAACATCCATAACTTCAATTTTTACATGCACCATGATTTCAAAGCTTTCATTAACTCCGAAGTTACAGATGCTGAATATCTCTGAAGTCCAGAGCACTGCTCATTTCCTCCCCTATCCACCAACCAGGAGGAACCATAAGTAATGAGTACAGAAGGAAGATCATAAGGTAGAAACTGCCTTAACATTTAAAGAAGAGTTGTCAATGAGTAATGCTACTAACTGGCAAATAAACTGTACTTTCCTGAATCTTCCCAATAGAAATTTTGAACACACATAATTACCTGATAATTCAGAAATCCAACTCAGCATTTAATGCTATTTCAGCCAAACTGAATGGAGAAAAAGAGGTTCAAAGGCATTGTAAAATTAAAAAAAAAACCCAAAAACAAAAAAACCTAATCCAAACTAAAATTTCAGGAATTGTAGGACTGTTTTATTGTCAGTTAAATAAACCTGCCTGTTGTTACACCATGGGTGCTTATGTAGCATGAGACAAGCTTGCAGTTTTCTCATGAGTGTAGTGTCTGGCATTAACCACACGTGGACTTTATGAAACCTCCACTCTCTTTCAAGCATACCACAGAAATCACAGTCATTTCAAGTAGAGAAAAAAAAATCCCTTAATGGCACGATTCCAACAGAACGTAAGCACTAGCAATGAAAATCTATATATGAAACTTTTGGAGGGCTAAATAAAGAGATACTATAGGCCCAAACCTCAAGGCTTCATGTGATTTCTACAAGAGATACATTCTTGCTCTTAGTGTCCCCTCCTTTCCCTTGCAAAAGTTACCATTATCCAGGTGAAACCTAAGACACTTACTAGTCTTCACGCTCAGAAAGAGAGACAAGAACCAGGAAATTCAGTACATCACAGAAATTTTGGAGTAATTCAGCTGCCAAAGTGAGAAAGGAGCTAATAAACTCATTGTATAACTATGCAGAAGGAGCAATTGTACCTAAATCAAGACTTTACTGGATGATCCACAGGCACCACACTGAATATAATTCTTGCCTTGACTCCATCTTTTCTCATTTCCCAAGCTGACCTTATGGCTAAATTCAGGTGTCTTAACTGAAGTCAGTATCTTGTGCACAAAGAGCTGCTAGCAGATCCCTGGACAGCTTTGTTGTACCATGTTGGTTAATATAGCTGCCTCTTACACTCTCTGCCTATTGTTATATACCACTTTCTCACAGAACAGAACCAAAACATAAAATCTGAAGTATACACATGAGAAAAATGCATGTTATCAACACAGTTAAACATATAATTAACATTGAAAATAATCTTTTTGTGTGCTCTTGCACAAAACAAAAAACGTGGAATGATAGTCAAGGAAAGGCTTCCTGAAGGAAAACCAGCATTATTTCTGTGGCACACTGATAAAAGCATCTGGTTACTCACATTCTCAGGCTATACCTGGGGCTAGTGCACTGGAATTTGAACAGATAAGGATTCACCAACTCACATCAGAAGACTAAAGCTTAGAGATCAGTGTGTTGGGGTGACAGCATAGCTGCAAATAGCTATGACGTTTTGTTTCCAGCCTCTATTAGAACATACACAGGGAATAGTGACTATAATGCCCCCTGAGGTCTATCCTGAGGTATTTTTACCCAGATACACATGTGGTAGGCCTCACTCTCTCCGTCTTCTTCTACCACAGCCATGACAGACAGATCCTGCTGGAGCACTGTGAGAAATGTAATTCATATCTCCAACAGCAGATAATATTAATAGTAATAATTAATCTTAGTGTTTCAAAAACAATCTTCACAAACAAAACCTTCACCTTCAGATGGGAAAATACAATAAGGCTCCCAGCCTT
Organism: Aegotheles bennettii; assembly: GCA_013398125.1. Lineage (NCBI taxonomy): Eukaryota > Metazoa > Chordata > Aves > Caprimulgiformes > Aegothelidae > Aegotheles > Aegotheles bennettii. The sequence goes on along the minus strand of VZRW01010210.1, from coordinate 14,294 downwards.
CAGATGTGGAATGCTCTGTTGACTGCCATTAGGCACTTCTTTTTTTCAGTACTTTACAAACACTTCTTTTTACTTACTGAAACAGAAGTAAAGCTCCTGTTTGCCACACCAGAATGACCCAGTACCCAGACCTTGCTGAAGAGTTACAGTGTTCTGTTTACCACTTCACATGTGTTAGCCCTTCTTTCCACTATGAAATCAGATTACAGAAAATTACATTTTTGTTTATGGGACTGACAGACATTAAAACAGGGAAATCAAAGGCTCAAAATATCAATTACTTTCTAAAATAATATGTTTTACCTGTTATTGTATTTCACCTCCTGTCCATTCTTGGCCCAGCTGATGGTGGGTTTTGGGTTTCCCACTGCTTCACAATGAAGCAGCACACTCAGTGTGCCACTGGCGAGGACCACTGTCTGTCCCAGGTGAGTAACAACCTCTGAAGCAGAAAGCTGTTGTGCTGCTGAAATCTTTCGGAGGATGGCAGGCTTTTGATGAGGTCTGTGCAAGCCATTTGCCAGGTCTACAGAGGTGGGAAGAAATCCTTCAGCAGATGATGTCCTCAGGGAGCTGGTAAATCCAGAAACATGTCTGTGAAGAGGATACTCCACTGAGGCTGAATCTACTCTTTGCCTAGATGCTTTGAGGACAGATCCCTGATGCTCCAAGTGGCCTTTGAAAACTTCATGAGCCAGCTGCACAACAAGCTGTTCAGTATAGACACCTTTAAGTTCCTCAGGCTGTTGAGAAAAGTTCCTTAAGATATCATCCAAGCGTTTCTGTTCTGTGACCATAGTAAATGGTAGGCTATATTCCCGACTCTGGTCCTCTTCCGAGGATATGTTTCTCTCTGTGGACTCCTTGGCTTCCCAGGACTCCAGATTTTCCCCTGGCCAACCCCTGTGCTGTAGCAGTCTGGAGACAATATCGTCATACCAGCTGCTGGGGTCAGTAAGGTGACCTCGCTTTTCAGCCTTACTCCCATTGAAGAGAATCCCATTGCTATGCTTCTCCTGTGTTCTCAATGCTTCATTTAAGCCAGCCTTTCTCATGGCCTCTTCCTCCCTAACACCAGTTGGCTGCCCAGCAATGATCTTCTTGTTGCTTCCAATTAGTTTAATTACAAAATGCTCCCTGGCTGGCCCTGCTATGCAAGTGTATGTCCCAGTGTCTGAAAGCTTCAAATGATGGATTTTCAAGTACCCATAGGGTGCAATGGTGATGTGAGCTGAGCTGACAAGCCTCTTGTCATCCTTATCCCAGGTGATCATTGATTTCCGGTACCTCCTTGTGGGGCATCGCAGAATAACTGAGGTTTTGGGCAGCAGGTAGGCATACCCACCCACAATGAAGTGCAGCTTCTTCTGTTTCCTTATTTGGATGTAAACTTTCTTTAAGGCCATAATATGGGGGCTTTGCTTATGAGCTGGCCTGTTGTGTCCTGAAATATCATTAATACTGTTAATAAGAGGTACCATTAAACAAAGCAAGCAGTTTACTTTGATGCTGGCAGCATTTGACCCATTAAGCCACCAGCTCCTGCAAATTAAGTTGGATTGATCAAAATAAGAGGAATAACAAGGCACACTTGAGGAATGCAAAAGTAGTCCCACCCAGGGTACATGCAGAAACCAAGAAGCCAGGGAGAAAATCTTTATGGGAGGGAGAAAACTTGAGTGGAAGCCTAATTCTTATTGTTAAAGTATTTAAATGAAGATTGTTGTTTAATAAATACATTGAAAAGGCAAATGTTTACCATCCAAACCCTCAAAGGTGACGTGATCTTGCACCGTATTGTGGTAAGGAAGAGTGAAAGTGCTGCTAGCTCAGGGAGCAGCATTGAACAGAATAAAATTGACTGGACTAGGATTAAAAACACAGTAAAATTTATTGAAGTGCACTAGTTCAGTGTGTCTTCCCAGTTCTCAGATCTCTATGGCAGAGATCTTTGTTATGATGCACTAAATAACGCGGGATGGGTATATGATTAGTAAATACCATGTAACGTTTGGTCCCAGCTTTGGTTCTGAATGTTAGATCTGTTTTTTCTCTCTGATATACCCAACACTTTGCAGTTTCAGAATTCATAGTCAGCTTTAAGCTGAAGCTAGGCTAATTTATGAATTTACACATATCCAGTTGGCTTACTGCAAGCAAGGGAAGGGCATACAGGGAGACTACTGTTCTTGTGAAGGGCAACAACAGATTTATGAAATACCAACATAAAATACATCTAACTTATGTTGCATGGTTCATTAGAAATCCCAGAAAGGATTCTGAGTGACATACTGAAATAACACATTTTGAAATTATTTTCAACAAAATCCCTTACCAACCATTTTAATTTCCAGCTGTTCTAGTAGGGAGTTTGTTTGCAGCTGCCCTCAGGCTGCTGTGCTGTATCTCTGAGCATCTACATTCCAGTTGTGAAATTTAGATCTAGATTTGGGTCAGAATTTTGAGCCAGTTCTTCCAAAAACTTAGTAGCCCCCTTCCAGCACACTGGCTCAGACCCAGCTCCAAAGTAAAATTTATAGCTCTCATCCACTGACTTGCCTTATTGTTAAACAAAGCATACTTGTTCACAGACACAAGAAGTCACACTGTGCAGCCACTCTGCAAGATTGAGTAACAGTAGCGCAGGAGAAGATTATGAAGCAGATGACAGTATGGATTTCTTAGTGATGGACTTCCAATCCCCACTTTCCCCAGACACTCCTAAGCATCTTTTCTACTTACTTGCACATGTGCCTGGTGCACAGGACCTGATCAAGGACGAGAATGGCAAAGGTGGGCACAGTGAAGAATTGATGATGACAGAACCCCCAGTTTTCAGCATCTTTCTGCAAATGGCATTTCGACTCTGGATGCCCTCTCCACAGCTCACTGAACACTAGGAACAGAATGTGAAACATTAGGAACAATATGTATTAAAAGCAAAAGAGCTCTCCTTGTTACATCCTCCCCCCCCACCTTCCATAGCTGCATTGCATAATCACACCACAGTACGGATAATTTACGGATTTCAAAATATCACAGTGGAATAAAGCAGAGCAGCACCTGTCCATTCAGTTACAATCAATGCAGGCACAGTAAGGAGATTAAATATCAGGTATTTTCTGTCCTCTGAGGCTTTGTTTCTTCCCACACTCCCTTTAGCACTTTTTTCTCTCAGATGGTGTCCCTTGTTTTAATGGTAGTGTGCTACAGGACAAAGACTGTCTTTGCACTATGTTTCTATATGTCTGTGTCTGCTGGCTGGAAAACTCCTGTTTATAGCCAAGAGCAGACCACACTGAGTTCACAGATACATCCTGTTCTGCTAAAATCTGGCCTAAACTTAATCTTTGAGTTTTACAGTTCCAGATACATTAAAAAAATTAAAAGGATGAGCGTTTCAGATATCAATGAGTTACCCTAGCCTGGTAGTTACCACACACTGCTTAATCAAAAGAGTATAAACCTTCTAATACCAGACTGTGGTGCTCAATGCACAAGTGGGCATTTTTCAGTGGAATTCAGCATGCCTATTTTATTTCATATTTATTATTCATTATTCATATATTTATTTCATATTAATACAGCATGATAGAAAGTGAAAATACAGGCAGGGCTATTGCTCTAGGACCCAGGCAGCAGTCCACAAAAGTGTTGAGGACCGTAAAGTTGGTAGCACAAAAATAAACATGCACTTCTGTTACATGTATGTGTATACATGTGCTAATGGGAACTGGACATGAAGTGAGGGGGAAAAAATACAGGTAAGAAGAGAAAAACCATGGCAGCCTTCAAGTGAGAGAGTGAAGTCTGATTTTTATGTCCCAACATGCAGAAATATGAGTTGTATGCATGTCAACATAAACCATGTAGCAGCTTCCTGTGAAGTAGGACAGATTGGGAATAGAAGTACTATCTTCACTGCCAGAACAGCTATGCATGTGTCTCCTGGCAGCAGAATTCATGAGAACGTTCACTTATTTGAGTAAAATGTGAAGACAGATCAACATATGAAGGGTGCAGGTGAGACAGCTCCATGGGATGGATGGTGTTTTCACAATTCAGACAATTTCCAACTACTTCTGTGAAAGAGAACTGGGAGAGCAGTGGCAGAGATTGCAAGATGGGGAATGATTTTCATGCTTACTGGCATTAAACACTCAAATTATACTTTCAGTTATATTGTCATAAATATAAAGGGAATTTTTCTTAAGCCATATGAGGCCAGAAAGGGAGCCTGGGAAAGTGAAACGGACTTCAGCAGAGTGAGTTTGTTTTACCATTCCTAAATTGAAAGAAGGAAGTAAGTAGCTAGCTAACATCCCCAAAACAGTATCCTAGAATGAAAGAGGCTTGACATCTGTAATGATATGCTGCAGCAGACCGCAGGAATCCTTCCCTTTTATTCTCTGCATCATAGGGAAGGGTCGGATTGTCTCCAAGAAGAAAAGAGTATTGACATCAGAACAGCCAGGCTTTGGGAAGGAAAGGCATTTAGCCTGGGGGAGTAAAAATTACTTTTCATTGATGTCTTAGATGAACACAAACATAGCCACGGGAAGGATTTACAGAAGCAGGCGCTTATTGTTTTGAGCATGGCTTGTGTTTACCCCAGAAGGGAGGTCTTAATTATTTGACTGGATGGCTAAACCACATCTGCGGAGGCAATCTTCAGAGAGGAACATTAAGCTAGTGATCACATCCCCTACCAGGATGATAAGGACAGATTACAGGGCAAAACTGGGCATAATGTGCATTGTGCAGTTTGAGCTAATTTGTCTCCTTTATCCCCAGTGACCGAGGAACTTCATCGCCAAGAGCAGCACAATAGTCATGAATACAAATAACATACCTGTGTCCAGTCAGAGAGAAGCCACTCATTGGGACAATCCTCATTTTTGCAGGCTTGGTGGGTAACTGGCCTTGGTGTGGAACAGAAGGTTTCTGGCAGCTCTAACAAGCTTCCATCTGCCAGGCGCTGCTTACAAAGTGTATCTCGCTTCTGGACACCACCACCACATGTCTGCGAACACTGTGGGAGATAAGAGTCAACCATCTCACATTACTCTTACACCATGGCAGCTTGCAGCAAAAGTTACATGTGAATTTGGGTAGGAATTAACACTCAGTTTTGGCCAAACAGACAATATTTTGTAAAAAATCAGAGTCATTAAAGTAGACTTCTTTTAAAAGTGTCAAAAATATTTTGGAAAGTGGAAGCAGCTTATTCTGGTACTATTTAGAAAAACTGAGTCAGTATTTCTGAAATGTTGTTTTCAGGCATTTGTACAAAAGACATGTAAATAATGGTTCAGAATTGGAGTATGGAGGTGGAAAGGTTTGCCCTTACTGTAAACCCTGATTGGAAAATGAGACACTTGTACACAATGTACAATGTCCTAATGTCTCTGCCTGAGCTCTGACTGTGCTACTAACAGTGTGAGAGAGAGTGGAAAAGTCCTCCAGCAGTAGATGATTCAAGACCTTCATTTCCAGGAATTGTTTATACATATTAGATAACAATAGCTATGAGCCAATTGAACTAAATGTTTAAATTTAGCTTGTTAAAAAAGGTTTGTTTTAGCAAGAAAAACAAATGGAAATTTAAGAGTGTGGTAAATAAAATTTTTCCCAGTATATCACTTTGTTTTTTCTTTCTTTTGTAATTTTCCAATTTCTCCTTTCTGACCTGCATGAAGTCTATTTCTAGTGCAGCTCAAAACTTAACTGTCCAGAATTCCTGTTCTTGCAGACTTCTTGCATTATGGCATTTCTCTGACTTTTAATCCATATGAAATCTGTATATCAGCTGCAATCTGCTGTTAGTCTCAATAATTGGTTTATAAGGTTAATGTAATAAACCATTAAATATCCATGCAGCCCTTTTATATTTATGGCTGTCATGTTAGCAGTGTGTACTCTTTCCAAAAGGTAAGGAGGAAGGTTTATTTGAGTCAAAATATATTGGGATGATTAATACTCAGAGAACCCACATCCCCTTTCTTTTTAATGTAAATATCCCTCTCAGTATCCATTTTCTACCCAAACAGGGCAGGAAATTTTGAACAAGCAGATTTAAAAGCTTTCCTGAATCTTTTCTGTAAATTTGGTAGCTCAGCTTTTTTCCCTGAGGATCTTTTTTTCTGCAGCTGGTAACAGACTCCTTGTTCTTCAGCTCAGTCCAGCCAACTCAACTTCTTTTCTCCCTTCTTCTAGCAAAGAAAAGGGGGAGCTTGCACTACACTGGCATGACCAGGAGCTGATTATATGGGAACATGGGAATAATGCCTGAGAAGCAAAAAAACATACAAAGAAGTATTAAAACTTATACTCAAGCAGTTAAAAATGGACTGTTTTGGAAAATCTTTCAGTTGTGAAAGGCCCTTCTCTCCTAGACAGAGAGCTGCATAAACGTTAATCCTAGCCCAATTATTTAAGATACACATTTTCCTTGAAAGACAGAAAGGAAGTGCAGAAAGACATACTTACATTCAGTTTGGTTTGCTCTCTAATGAGTAAAAGTAGATTTTGTCCTACTTACTTAGAATGCTACAAAGCTCAAAGGCTTCCAAAAAAATAAACATGTAAAACAATACTTCAGTTTTCAACAAAAGAAAACATTTATCAACTTTTCACTGGAGTACAATTAATTCCTGGGGAGAGAGTAAATCAAGAAAAATGTGATTAAAAGTATAATTTTGAGATTGCCTAAGGATCAGAGCCAAAATGGGTTAGTCACTGTGTGCATACAACAAAAGCTTGTTCTTTCTGTCAATCAATAAAATCCCAGGAAGTCTCCCTGTCTTTCCGTCACTGCCAGATAAGAGAGTAAGAGAAAACAAATCTTTTCTTGCTTCTTGCCCTTCAGTCACTTACATAGCTTTGTTTCACAAAGAATAAATTACTACTCAACACCAAACTCTATTGCTAAGTGCCACAGAGAGCCAAACACAGTAATGAGATTCCTCCTGGTCTGCAGGAATGCTCTTCTAGGACAGTCCTGGATTACTGCACTGGACCTGTGCCTGTACCTGCATTTCACCTCTGGAGCCTTCACCACCCTGGGGTCTCTGTTGATTTTTCTCCAGTGGAAGCTTCCAGCCCCCATGTGTTTCAAAGAAAGGTGGTAAACAATGACAGCAACATCTGCTTGTATTTACAGGCAATATGAAACAGTATTTTTAGAGGATTCTCATTCAAACACATCCCATCTGAATAACATGCTATCTCTTTCTGCTGTTCAGGAAGATCTTACAACACTGTTACAACAGAGAAAGGTGCTTGTATCACATGGTGGTTTCACCTCAACCACCCAAGTAAGTAAAGTATGGCTGTTTGAACTATGTCTCCTGATATCCCTGCTTTCCACAGCTTCTGAGCAGGGACAAGCCACATGTATCCTGACACTCCTTTACAGGGGATCTGGGACTTTGCCAGGGTAGCAACTTCCAGAGTGGCATCTCCCCACATTGCTGCCTGATTATCCTAGTTCAACAACTAGCTTAAGCAAACATGAGGCAAGGCCAACACCAAAAAAACAACCTATACACCTGATTCTGCCAGTCAGTCATTCCCAGCTTTATGTTGCCTTTTCCCATATGCTCGTGTAAACATTTACATGGCTGCATAATGAAAATTAATCTAGGCCAAAGTTAATTATATTTCTGGCTAGCTCTAACCATGATTGCACAGTACTTCTGGAGGTATAAGGGTGGGTACTATAACTGCAAGAAAGAGATCCCTGCAGCAGCTATTTTCTTCTTTGGTAGAAGTGCTGGCATATGTAATCCTAAACTGCTGGTGGAACTGTAGCCTTGGCCTCTTTCGCAGCAGTTACTGCTTGAGTATCTGTTCTGCTCATATAGCAGTCTGTAAGTAATAATTAACACAGAACTGTTGCTCATCGTGGAAAGCAGAGAGGGAAAACAGATCATCTCTCTGCCTCAGCACATGCCTATAAGCATCTATACACAAGAATACAATGCACAGAATTAAGGAAAAACACCATTTCCATTGTTTGGAAAGCAGGGAAATTGAACTTCTCTCAAATTTGTGGAAAAAAGGCAGCTAGGTAACAGTTGCTCAGCATCATCACTGTTACTGGCTTGGGGCAGTAGCTTAATGTTTGAAAGGATGTAATTTTCAGGTCAATCCTGCTTACAGGGACAGTTGAGGAAGGGGTTATCCTACCCCTCAGCTCTCCCAGGTGGTTTAATTTTGCACTATTCTCCGCTCAAGGTGGTGAGACTACAGCAGTACAACTTTTGGCCTTACTCTCAACAACGAATTCCCTGCTATGACTCTAAAGTAAGATAAAGCATCTGCAAAGGGAGGTAATGTTTTTCTCTCAGCATATCTATCAGTTGCTTTCTAAGGTCTGACACTTGAAGATTTAGAATGCACTTTTTACCATATAGAGAAAAAATAGGAAAATATCTGAAAATGTTACCAACTTTCCCATGCTGACCCTGTTTTCAAGCCAATGTTCTAATTATCTTTGGAGCAAAGATAGCACCAAACAGCTAAAAAAGAATGCTGGGACTGAGACTATGGCACTTATTCAGTAATAAAACAAAGACAGATGCAGATTTACTAATGCATGTCTTCCATTTGAGGTCTGCAGAGAAGATATTTACAGGGCCTTGTAAAAATGAAAGCTTATATCCACTTTCCTCCAGAAGCACACTACTGAAAACAAGATAAACATCCTAATGGATTTAGCTAAGAAACAGAACTATTTAAAAATAAATAGTCCTGAATCTGTAAGGAGATATTTAAAAACTCACTAGGAATGTTACAACATTGGTAATTATGGTGTGTTTATCTGCCAGGAGCACTGGGGCTTCTAATGGCATTTAATTCAGGCAACCTTTCCTTAGCAAGCAATAAAAGGCCTTAGAAAAGAAAACATTGCTCATTGTAGCTTAAACCTTTTGTTTGTTTGCTTGCTTGAAACTATTGTAAGAGAGTGCTGTGAAAAGCATGATGAACTCCATGGATGAGACCAAAGAAATGGCTTCAAACCAGGCTGTGTGGAGAACAGATGTTGCCCTCTAGTGCTGGTGAAGCTTTAGAGGACCTTAGGGTGAGGAAGGCACCTTCCTGCAGGGCCCATCATCTCCCTGTATGTGGGAACCCTCTCAGGCATTCAGGGAGAGGGGAGGTGTTATGGGTTCCTTAATGCAAGAAGAGAAGTCCTCCTGCAGGATTTCTTCTGCTGGAGGGCTCCATGGCAGTTTTGCTGCATGACTGGAGCTCACCTCCAGGGGAAATCTCAGCCACTCCCATCCTGTCCCATTGGTCTTTTCTCTCACACATACCAGGAGCCAACAGTTGCGATAGTCTCTAAGTGCAGTGCACTGGCCTGATTGTGCAGGTTTTCACATGCAGGTCATCCATGGGAAATCTGCATGAGACTGAACTGCAAGGCCTGGCTTTCCTACAGGATGGAAATAACTGTACAGAGGTTGGTCGTGCAAAGAAGGAAGGCACATGTCTTTAAAAATGAGAGAATGGAAAGTAATTTTGATGGATTAGGCTTGTTTTTCCTTGTTCTATACTCATTGAAACAGAGGCAGAAGACAGTAGGTAGAGAAATAATTTTTTATGCTATTTTCTCCTAGGGAAAGGTAAGCAGAGGAAATATTCAGTGCCCATATAGTGAGCAGCTACATACACAGGTGGCCAGCCTGCAAAGCTTGTGGAAGTAAAAGTGCAGAGAGGTGTAATGTGACCTTCAACCTTTGTTAAATTGCAGCAACAAATAACAACACAGGTTCACTCTCTCTTTCCAGCCCAGAGAAGACAAACAACACAAAAGCTATAAACTGAGCAGTTTGGTTTAATTCCTGATTAATATGCTTGTTAAAGCCTTTATACTTCTAAAAAAGGCTCTCTAAAATCTGCTACATCTTTTGAAAAGACATCGTATTTGAGAGGTCCTGGGCAGATACAAAAATGGCTAAAACATTACTTTAGACTGGCAGAAATATGCACATTTACAATGTTGAGGAAGATGTTAAAATCTTGAAAACAATCTGTTTGAAATCTGCTCTAATGGAAACTGTTTCAGTGCCATTTTAGGGTGGGCTATAGCTAATGGTCATTGTAACCAGAAAGTCAATTTTTCAGCATATTGTAATGTATGTCACTTCTGACTGTTCAAATAAACTTACAGAAAATTGCTTTCTGTAAGGACTGTAGCCAGTTATAGGATTTTAACAAGCACAGGCACTCCTTCTAGCACATCCTAACCTTGAAATTCTTGGTTTTATTACGTTATGTGATAGTAGAATACTATTTGTTAATTACAGATATAGCATTTATATTTGAACATGTCCTAGAAATACTCAAAAGTACAACTAAGCAAATATGTGTATGTGAATATCAGTAGACAAATTAAAGCATGAAATATCACTGAGTTGTTTTAAATACAAGGCTAATGCCATAGGCTAGTTAGCTAGCTTTGACAGAACATTAGGCTGCTATAAATTTTTGTTACTGGGATGGCTGCCCAAACCCAGAGCTCACTCATGTAGTACAGCTTCACAGGCATACCAGCTTCATTAAGTGAGTACATTAACATCTTCTTGGATGTTAAGTAAGGAACAGATTTTATAGATGGAGACTGGGTAGGCATAAGTAAGCACTGTACCAAGTGCTCATAGTTTTCTCATAGGATGGAACAAATCCTTGCACCCACCAGCAGTGAAAATTTAAACAGGCTTTTTGCTTGCAAATCCACCATACAGCAAATTTTTCCTTTACTCTTGACAACAGGGCAGGATCATTTCTTCCTGTGCAGTACTATGTCCAACAGAATCATCTTTAAGATTTTTGAATTGCACAAATGCATCCACGTGGCAGCAAATTAAACTAATTTCACATTGCTTTCCAAAGACTGAAAGCCTTGTACAGATGCATTGTGTAGATGGCAATTTTCAGCCTTAGTGTAGTAAGGCATCCATCTACCAAAGGGAAGGGCCTAACACTCATTTTTGAGTCTGAAAGACGAGGAATATTTCTTATCCTAAACTAAACAATTATTTGCAAATATCGAGAATACTAAACATGTTTTAGATATTCTTTCCTCCTTGATCCTTACACCTTTATATTCCTAGAAGCTTTGACATTGTTAACTCAAATCTACTCACTATAGTGGACCACCACATTCCAGATATTTTTGTCTGGAATCTATAGCCAGTTGTTAAGAGTTTCCAGTAATTTTACATTAGAAATAGTTATAGTCATTATTTACCTCTGAAAATGTTGATACAATTTTAAAGAGCAAAAAAGGCACAATTTTTCAGTTTTTTAATGGCTCGTCGAAATGAATAATGAATCCTCTTGATGGGCTAAAGCAAAACGATGCATCAATAATGCATGTAATGACTAGTTTTAGCAGTCATAAAATGAGATTACATGTACATTCTTACCTCTTGCCATTCTGTAGGATACCAGGAGGGTGGGCAGTCAAAGCGATTACAGGCTTGCACAAGGGATGGCTTAGGTTTATAGCACAATTGATCTCCCAAAATCACAGTTTCATTAGTCTCTCTTGATAGTAGATGAGAACAGAAGACATCACGTGTCTGCAATCCAACTCCACAGGTAAGACTGCAGGAGCTCCATTGCCCTATCTCCCATCTGTGAAGGGGTCAGAAGAGAAAACCTTTAAGCACAGAATAAAGTTATCTTATTTTTTCTCTTTTTATAATAGATGAAGTGAAGATGCAATAAATGAAAGGGAATTCTCCTTCTCTGTTCACCTTCATTCTTTTTGTAGCTAAGATATTAACAAAGTACATCAAAGGACTGTATCAGTGAATTGCTGAGCAGGAATTCCTTCCAGAAGATCCAGTTGTGGTGTTCCTGAGTGACTTTTCCTTGTTGTGGAGGTAGGGAGTGCTAAGGCCTCGAGAGATGCAGCAGAAGAACAGGGTGTTCAACCCCTGTGCGAACACATATCACTGAGTCAGCCCTTTTCTGCACAAGCTATGTAAATCCTGAATCAATAAGATTGTTGACAACAGAATTTCAGTGTTCATCACATTAAAACCAGATTTCTGCTGTTTGAGCTAAATACAGCCCCTAATTCTGTCCACCATACATAGAAAATTGTGTAAAACATTATGTCTTCCACTCTTGTGAAAGAGTGCACTTTCAGAGATATGCAGAAATGCATTCAAAAGAATTCAGAATGAGAATATAAGAAAGTAATCTTCCTATCAACTTTACACAAAACACCACCCTGACTTGGACATACTCCCACAACCAAAATCAAAGTATGAGACCCAGATAATGCCATTTTTTCTGATCCTGAATAATAGTTTCCTTTCCTGCTTGATTTTATTGAAACTGATTGCTGAGGGAGTAAATGAAACGTTCAGGACAAGGAAGACTCAGAGAGAGAAACAGCCCTTGAAGAAAGCAAAGCCAGGCAGAAACTGAAGAAGGATCCAAGAAGGATGGAGGCAGACAATGAAGGAAAGTTATGATATGTTAGCAGCATGAAGAAGAATTTGTGGAAAAAGCAAAGGAAACACACTGACAGTCTGAGATCAGCAGTCAACGGAAACTGCTCAGCACATGTAAAATGCATCATGTTAGTAAACACATTATGGGAACAATTATTCAAGGTTGTGCCATCTTACAGTCACAGAACAATTCTAACTTCTCTATTTATTTTAGAAAGTTGTTTTTAGAATGTGTTCCCTCCCCCTCAGTAACACCCATAACAAATTGAAACAGCTAGTAGGTACGAGATATTTCTTCTCCCTAGATGATAATGCTGATGGACCAAAAAGCAACATTGCTGCCCTTCTGTGCTCCATCTGCTGATGACATTCTTTGATTTTATAACGGAATGGGCTATGTTCTGAACATCACCATAAGCACCAGTGACACTGTAGTTTGCTTTTAAGATAACAGCCCTGGTTCTGCTAGAGGCAATTGACAAAAATCTGTTTAACCCTTTCTAACAATGAATACATCTTGCAGACTGATCTAGAAATTGCCATGGTCACTTTTCAGGGCGTAATACACTGAAAGCTACTAAAGCCTGATACCTGTACTGAGAGCTATTTAACAGTGAAATAGGAGTTACATCTGGCAGCCAGTTAAGCTAATCTGAAGTATGTACTCTATACAAATTATCTTGGGGGAGACGTCTTCCCAGATTTTCCCATAAAATTGTCAGTCAAGATTAATGAGGATATCAGCTACCCTTCAATTTTGGCACAATCTAAAATAAGATATTTGAGTAGGTGCTGAAAAGAATGCATTTTCTTATTTCAGAATCTATTTTGATACACGGTTAGTTGCCAGAGTTTCTTTTATTCAAGTGATGGTAATAGCTGTTGCCTCCATCAACTCATTGTTTGTTATTGGTATAAGTGCACAATGTTTCTGTTGGCAGTTAACATCTCAGTGGCTATCAGGCCACATAAACTCTTCGGAGATCTTGGTTTCTGCAGAAGAGGGTGTCTGTTTCTTTTTCCATAAAGAAATGCTGTGTTTCAGTAAAGAGAAAGAATTTGTTTTCCCAGTGTTTGAAATTTCTGTTGCAGTTTGCATTTGTTATATTGCCCATGACATCGGTTTATTCACGATTCTTTCCAGATTCTTTAAACAGGAGATTTCTTAGAGGTGCTCAGCATATCTGAGGTCAAATTATCTCTTACCCTTGTACTTTCATAGCCCCCAGTGACTTTCATGGGTTTTCATACACACAAAGTAGGGAATATAGAGTAAAACAGAGATGTGCAAAGTGGAGTAGGGATGTGCAAGTAGCCAAAACTATAAATTATATATATGATTGGAAGAATTTTAAAGTCCTAAAAAACACAGAGAAGATCAGTAATAACCTTATAGAATAGGATCACTGGGCTGTAGAAATATTTTATAACAGTTAAAGGTCTTGCAACCCTTTCAACTGATATTATTCTAATAATTTTACAATTCAGTTTTTAAACTATTTGTACTGTTGGAGATAATATTATTTTTTAAAAAAATACTGGTTTTCTGTGCTAACACAGTATTACCCTTACTCTAGAACGTCATGTGATGCTAACTGAAATAATTCCTGTCATATTTCATACAGTCCCTATCTTTGCATTGAGCACACGGAGCAGCGAGCAGTACACAGGGCTGGCACCGGCTGTCGTAGTGGCTTGTAAGCTGTAATAGCGGCTCTGTGGGAGAGTGCTCTGCCACTTTAAGGCTGAGCATTCCTGTAGGAGCCGAGCTTCCCGGAGCTGAGCTTCCCGAAGTCACCAGAAACAGAGGCTGACGTG
>VZRW01010208.1:586974-641186 GCA_013398125.1 Aegotheles bennettii | reverse complement strand
CTTCAACAGATTTTTGTGAAAAATCATGGAAACAAATTTTCTCCGAGATGGACCTCGAAGAACAATACTATCTGTACCCCGTTTTTAAACCAGAAGCGCTAAATAAACACTGGATGGATCATATAGCAATGATTATTTTCACTTGTAGCTTGGCTGTCCAATGCATTTTCTCATCATTAATAGTGGATAATTTTATCTCTAATGAAAATTCTCCCTCTTTTTCATAAGAAGAGTCTTAACTACTCACTTTCCAATGTCAGACTTTTCCCAACAGAGACTTGCATTTTAACAAAAGTACAACAAATAGGCAGACAATCAAGCGTTCCAAAGGGGTTTAAGTATTAGCCCAGGCACTGTGCTGATAGATATTAATACGTACGCTTTCATTGAACTCCAGTACAAGCTGTCTTCTACTCCACAGTCCTCTGCGCGTGTCCTGCTCTCCAGTCTATTCTAATAGATATGACCAGCGTATGAACAAGTTGATTAGCAAACAAGGACCAGGAAATACTTTAGTCCTGGACATGGCCCCACTACAATCTGTTTTGAAATACTGCATATTGTTCCACAGAGGGCATTTACAGTATTTTTGTTTTGGCTAAATTTTAATTATCAGTATGAATACTTTTTTATTTTCAGTGCCTCTCTCTTAATATCCATAAAGCCATCTGCTTGCTTTTTCTTAAGTAAAAGCTAACAACAAACACAATTAGCTGAACCCTTTTTGCACAGACTAGGGGTTCATTAACACCCTCCAATGCGTGGTGTTCTCAGAGAAACTGAATGGATTTGTCCTCTCAAAACCTAGTAAGTGGGGGGAAAAAACACTACCTAAACTTGTCCCAAGGTTGTGCTCCAAAAAAGGGTATCACATTGTGTTTTAGCTACAGAATAAATTTTGAGCATCTTGACAAATACAGACTTTCCTGAAGTACATTAAATTTAATCAAAAGCTCTATCTTTGTTCTGAGCATCTGGCCATCCATTCTCCCTCTTTTTAATTGCTTTCATGAGTATTTGCTGACTTCCAAAGGCACTATAAGGGAAAGAAGGAGAATTCTTGACTTTCACAATTTCTTTATGGTTGCCTGTGACTTTTTCCTTACCTCTCAGTTTTGCTTTCTCTCCTTAGCTGAATTATTGCCTTTAAAACAAGAAGGGGCAAACAGTGGCCGAAAGGGAACTGTCTTGCATGCACAGCACTCAAGAACAACAGACGTTCCCAAAGCATTCATATAACCAAAAGAGGGAGAAATTAAAATGTCTGTTTGTGATGAGACGTGAGATGCAATGAGTGTTTACAGAAATCTTCTGCTTGGGAGACATGAAACAGCAGCTATGAGAGAATTTCAGCTAACTCACAGCTGAGTTCTTGGCCACTGTGGCCTTTGCACAAGGTGGTGGCACTTAGGGTGCTCACTGAGGGTGTTTTTCAAGGTATTTGAAAGGTAGCTTGGTCAAGGTAGCTTGCTGCTGGCTGGGCAGGAGAGGTTGGACCTCTCTAGGATGACCCCACTTGGGCAGGGAGGTTGGGCCAGATGACCCACTGTGGTCCCTTCCAACCTTACCGGTTCTGTGATCTTCACTGTTGTGCCGTGTACCGGAGTCTCTGACTGGGACAATGGATGCTGAGATAGCTCATGGTGGGTGCTAAGGACCTCCTTACAGCCCTCACCACAGACACCACTGCTCCATCTATCAGAAACTTCAATTTGAAATGTGTACTCTGTTACCATATAAAACCTTACAAAACTCGTGAAGTTTTAGTCCCTTTACATTGTCTGTCTTTAAGTCACTAGAGGGCAATGTCTCCCTCAAACATGCACAACGATCCAGGATCTCACTTTATTCTAAAATCAGCATCTTGTTAGCTATCATTGAACTGAGACAAATGAACACAATTAATCTAATGCTAAATTCTATTGCTAAAAAGGAGAGAAGGAAAGAGACCATGAGAGAGCTTTCTAATAAATAGGAAGACTTGGGTAAAAATGTCTCTAAACTCCAGGAACCACTCCAAGAGTCAGATTATGGATTTATTGCTTTCTGCAGCAAAAGAAGGGCTTGCAGTAATTCCCAACAGCTTTGGTGTGGGGAGGGCACCAACAAGCAGAGTGCAGGCAGGGTTCTGGGAAGGAGGGAACTTGCGGGAACAGGCACCACCCTGTTCTATCAGAGCATACATCCTGCCCTCTGTCCACAGGGCTGGGCCATGGGTGCACTGAGGAGGCAACATGGCTGCAACTCCCACGTGTGCCTACCTCCCAGGCACCTCTGCCTCCCTCTTTTTCTCCTTCTGCCCTCTGCAAAGAGATTTTATCTGAACAGGTTTTCTGATGCCACCCCTTCGGCTCTGGTGGGCATGGTCATTTCTGAGTGCACATCATCTCTCCTTTATGTCACGGGAACCAGGTGTATACAGAGACCACTATGGACCACCTACCCCTCCTTATGCTCCATCTTTAGTTTGGAGTGGTGCCCAACAACCTTGCAAACTACATTCCCAGTGGGA
This sequence comes from Aegotheles bennettii, assembly GCA_013398125.1. Classification (NCBI taxonomy): domain Eukaryota; kingdom Metazoa; phylum Chordata; class Aves; order Caprimulgiformes; family Aegothelidae; genus Aegotheles; species Aegotheles bennettii. The sequence continues at coordinate 638,674 of VZRW01010208.1, read as the reverse complement.
GCAGCCTGGCCTCAGAGCAAAGCTGGGGCATGGACAGCGATAGATAAGATAACAGGCTAATTCTGCCTTCACACTAAATATTTTCCTCCTTACCAATTCTAGGATTCTGGTTTTGAGAATAAACATATTTTTTATTATTATTGCCCTCCTGCACACCTCCCTTTCCCCCCAGGCTCTCATCTGAGGCCCTTGCAATGTCACATGAGGCAATAATACAGCACCAATACTCAAGACATGGTAAGGGAGGGAGGCCTGTCAGGCCAACCATTGCCATGGGAGGGGTGTGTGGTGCCCTTGACCTCCTTGGGGTCTGACTTCTCTGGCTGGAGGAATACACGCAGTGTCAAAGGAAATTAAAACAGCTCTAGGATGCAAATGTGTTTTAGCCTGTTCTGACCCAAGACGTTGCAACACAAAGAAATGGAGAATGCTTTCATAAGGATACAGGTGTTTGTCAGTTCTGCTCCAAGAAACACCTTTGGTCTGAAAGAAAGGACAGGATCAGAGACTGGTTTTGAAAGCATCTCCTGAGTGGGTGATGAGGAATACACAGATGCTACCAGAGACCAGGCCTGTGGAGAGTGCAGAATGTATTTTCCACAGGAAAGATTCTCTAATTTACTCTTAGCATCCTCACAAATAGAAATTACAAGGAAATGCCTCAAGGAAAGAATTAATCAGATTGAAAGGCTTTGTAGTAATTAGAAAAAAGAATGGCATCTTCTCAGGTTCCCCTGAGTGTTGGTAATTGCCAGCTGCATAACTGCGGCTTGTGCAACTTAAAGTTTTCTGGATTACAAAGATAAATATCTTCTTGTTTCATTTCTTAGAGAAGCCACTCTTGAAATCAGGCAGCTACACAGGCCAACAGCTCAGAGAAACGTGCATTGAGCCTCCTTCAGCCTCGCAGGGTGCCACTTGACATGTGGAGTGGTCCAGAGCCTGATCCCAAGCCATGGTTCAGTTGCATCTGGGTCATCACATTTTTGCTGTTGCCTTGGAGGAGATGGGTACCATGTGTTGTCCATTAATCCAAACAGCCAAAACCCTTCTGCTGCAAGTGCAGGCAGCCCTAGAGCCATCTGCTTCTGCTCTGCATCCCATCAGCAAAGTCAGGGCATTGCCCCTTGAGTTGCTGATAATGTCAGTGACATGGCTGGGGGACCTGAGGGGCAAGGTTGCACATGTTGCAACTGAAGGGGGCTAGGTAATGCTTTCCAGGGAAGGAGTTTTATTAATTTAAGAGAGCTTATGGAAGTCCACTTCCAAGCTAGTAATGAACAAAAAAGAAAATGCAGCTCAGGGGAAGTAAAAAAAATCCCTCACAAAAAGAATTTTTAAGGAAATGAACATCAAGTGGTGAATTCTTGTGATCCCCTTTTAGAAGGGTAAGGACACCAGGGCTGGGAGAGATCTCATCAACCACCAAATCCACGTGCTTTTCTTTCTAGTCCTTTCCCCAAGCAAACCGACAGCTGTTTCAAAGGTAGTTAGATACTTTGCCCCTGGCTCCTTGGGCAGGCAGGCTGTTTCGGACCCACAGACATCATTAGGAGCCTTCTTTGAACTTTCAGCCTAAGTGTGTTCACACGCAATGTTGTCTGGTGTGTACCAATACAGATCAAGCTGGGTTTGCTCTCTGTGCAACTATCACAAGGCTAATCATAAGTTCCTTTGGCTTTAGCTGAGCATGACTAGGTATGCCAAATTTTTATGGTCTCTTTTTCTTTGATAAAAACCTCTGTTCCAGTCCTGCTCTGCACCTTTTCCAAGTGTAATTAAACTCAGCATGGATGACTAGGATGGTTTGCAGCATTCCAGATGGGGTCTCATTAGTATTTCCTGTAATGGCGTGTCACAGATAATGCTAATCTATACAGCATAACCCCTGTGCTGAAGAGGAAAGCACACCAAAGGGCCAAGCTCCCTTAAAAAATAACTGCAACTTCAAAGGAGGAGCTACTATCATCAATTATTTGCTTTGGCAAACCAGGTTAGGCTGGTTGAAAGTCTTGCTACGGTGCAGTTGTCTTAGAAGTGAACCAAATTACCAAGGCTGTGAGCCAACAGATTCATCACCTCCGTGAGACCCGAGCTCAGGCCAGAATCAGTGGGTCTGTTTCAGTGTGTTCCTCTCTGCCCTCCCCAGCTGACAGCCAGCTCTGGGCTGTGTTTCTCCCCCACTCCTTCCCCTCTAGTCAGTGGTAAACACTGTCCCTCCTTGTAACACAGATCTGGCTTTTTCCCACTAAGCTGAAGAATTTGGCTGTTTTCTAGCTGTGTCATTAAACAACAGATCAGGGACCGGAGCTAATAGCAGCAAAAAGTATTAAATGAACAATAGGTCTTGAGCATAAATTATGAATGTCATTAGCCGCCAAGAGAGAATTGCATTATGGCCGCGGTTCTGAGGGGGAAGGGTGGGTCTTATCTAGGCAGGAAGAAAAAAAAATGTCTGATTGCATTTGGATTAACAAACAACAATATCGATTTGCCATGTGATGGTTCTCGGGTTGTTATGTTTAGATCAGATCTAATAACATCTGAGCAAAGACAAACTGCATTTTCTGTGTCTTATGTTCAGACCTCCATGGTCAGTGAACGTTGTGTTTGTACCTCAGGGCTCCTGGTCGTGCGGCACCAGCCACCCTGCCTGGTAGAGCTCCGTCAAAGCTGTTGCAGAAAGGCAGCTTTTCTTCTTCTCTGAAGAGGCACAACATCAGTTGCACAAGCATTTCCCTGCAGCCTGAGCAACACGTCCCAGGGATGGGACTCAGCAAGCAGTGCCTCAGTTCGCAGCATCTCCTCTGCCTTTTGTTTGAAAGCCAACACAGTATCTCATTAAACTGCTTAGCTTGGCAGCTGGGGCCATTTGTTAAAGTGTAATATGAAGGATCATAATCAGATTAAACCTCAGGATCGTATTGTGGAGGGAGAGATTAGACTGGAGAATAAAGTGAAAGTTTAATTTTGTGTGACAGTGCAGAGTTGCCTCTACTTGAGGCGGCGAGGGGGGGTAGAAAGTGATTGCAGAGGCTCGAACTGGGGAAGATTTGTTTTGCTTGCTCCCTGCTTAGTTTTGAGCAGAAGGGTTTTAGCACCCACTTTGAAATACAGAGTAGCTCTGCAGCCCCCAGCTCCCCACAGTGTTGGTTCACTCTGCTTTGCTTCTCATATGGGGACTTGAATTGAGGGCTTGCGTGGGCAAGGAAAACCGAGGGGCTGTAAATTATGTCAGAAGCCAAATCTGCATGTGAGCTGAAGCATGGTACTTCTGGGAGGGGGATGCCCTTGGCATTATCCACTTAATTCTCATTAACTCTGTGCTGGAGGCCCAGCTCCTTGAGCTGAACTGCTGTTCCCCAGCTCCTTCCCATTCCAGTGCAGTTAGCACAGCATCCTATGAGTCCTCCAGCAGTCTGGGAGCACGAGGCACCCTCCAAAATTCAGCAGAAGCCCTGCAGTGTGAATATGCAGCTAGGAGGTCTTCTGTGAGCTCCTCTAAGCAGATTGGGCTAGTATTAAAATTAGCAATAAGAGAAAAGTTGGCAGGCTGGGAAAGCAACACACAGATGAATTTCTGGCATCTCTGCCACCAGAGAGAAATGTGATTGTGGGTCAGAGCAGCTCCAGTCTCTGTCCTTAGTTCATTTAACAGGCAGATCTCATGGAGATACTCCAGCTACCACCACCTTCAGAAACAAACTCAGCCCTCTGCAGCACTCTTCATGAGCATTGCAATGAACAGCAAGTATTTTTTTAAATGTTGGCTGCTGTAGTGGAGCTCGGGAATCTCTGTCCTGTATTTTTTTCACCTTAAGTAGTGGACAGCTAAAGTCAATGAGGGGGAAAAACCTGTAGAGAGAACGGCTTTGGCTCGAGGCAGCTCCAGGTTCAGAGAAGATGCGTGCACTCGTATAATTGCAAGTGCATCCTGTCATCACCAGTGAAACCAGTAGGAACATATAACTATGCCCACTTTCAAAAACAGTGGCCAGGCTGAGTCCTATCCCAAATGAAGTAAACAGTGGAGATAAAAATTGATATATGAATTTTTTAAAACAGTACCTAAGACAACTGTAAGCTCTGTTCCCACACTGCCACTGCTACTTGTCCTGGAGATACATTTAATGAATAACATAGTCTCTCATCAGCTTGATCTTTTGCTCAGATATTGTACCCTTTTCCTTCTCTTTTGTCTGCTCTCCCTTCCCTAGAGACTAAGTACTTTAGGGCAGGAGCCTGGCATAGAAAGATCTTCAGTTTCATTGTGCTTCCTGAAACTAAACACAATGCAAACCCCTAGCAAAACCTCAGTGTAATGAAGGAAATCCTGATCTAAACAGCCGGAAAGCTGCCAGAGCCCTGTCAGCCACCCAGGACGACTCTGGGGTGATGAGGAGGCACCTGGGGGCAAGCAGATGGACAAGAACCTTGCACCCTGCTCCACATGAGTGCTACAGCCGTGCAGATTGCTAACGACGTCCCCTGGTTTGGGATGATGAAGAGCCAGTGCGCAGGGCATGGCAGTGCCAGCTGTTCAGTATATGGCTTCAGGGAACTTGCATCCAACATTAGCAACCAAAACAGGGCGGCAATAGACTGCCTTCCCCTCCTGGTGCCTGACCAAAGCAGAGAAAAGGCACTCACACAACGGGAAAACATAAATCTAGCAGTGACACTCTTTAACCTTGCAGCAGGATGGGAGGATGCTCACTGCTCCCCCTGGCCAGCTGGAGTCCTGGGCCGCCCCTAGGACCTCCACATAGCATGTTGACTTTGGGCAAGCTCCTGGCCCCGTGTGGAGTTGAGAAGACTGCTCTGGAGGCAGAGCCCTTCGGCAACACTTGAAGGCTTTTCTGCTCAGCCCACAGCAACGGTAGGAGCAGAGCAGGGGCAGAAATCTTGCTGGTTGAGCCCACCTCAGGTGCAGCAGCAGTTTGAGCCAGTGCTGCATGGGGATGAAAGCAGCTATGTGCCCTCAGGAGCTCCTCCCTCTGTGGCATCACATGTTCCCAAAAGCATCTCTGATGATGAAAGAGGTTGCTCTCAGCAAAAGCATCTCAGGTCTTGCTGAAGGTTTTAATGAGTGATGATGATCACATGCAAAATGGATACAATATACGTTATATAGTGTATGTACCAATCCAGCCACACCTAGGCTGAATTTTTGTCCAGCACTTTCTATAGGTACATAGGCAACATGTATTAGGGGCAGAGCACAAGCTCTCCCTGCCTGTGCACCCAGCTGGAACCGAAGGCAGCTGCCCCTGTAAGCACATTGCAAAGCATGCTGCCAGGGGATGAGACTGACCCCATCAAGTGTTGTCCTCCTGTTGCCCTGGTGACTTTGCCAGATGAGATGGCCTGTGCCCAGGCGCTGTCTGTTCTTATATTAAAGGCTCTCAAAGGCAGTGATCCTGCTAAAGCCCCCCATGCAGAGAGGTCTCAGTCTTTTTATGCCTCTTGGATCTGCTGCAACACAAGAATTTAACGTGAAAATGGTTTCCATTAGGTTCCACCAGGCACTGTCCCCTTAGAAAGGGGAATCTGAGGCATAGTGGCGAGACATCAGAGGTAGTAAAGTCAAACCCCACGGTACACCCAGACTTGGGGCCTATGAAAAGGGGATGGCAACACCTAAAATATGGGTAAATATTTTTTATTTACCTCCTGGAAAATAAAGTACTTCAAGAGTTGTTAAAAAGGCTCCAAAACAAAAGCAAATGCCTGGGGTGATCCCTGCTTTCCCTACTGCATGTGCAACAGCCACGTAGTGAGATGGACTGACAGAGGGTGGGATTTGAAGAGGGTCGGGAGGTGAGGGCTGTTGGGATGAGAAGGGGGTCGGGATGTGAAGGAGGTTGGGATGTGGAGATGGCAGCAGCCTCATCAGGCAGCCTGGGCAAAGCCAGTAATGTGGTCACAGCATGGAGAAGCTGTAACAACTGGTGGCTTTCACTTGCTAGGATTTAAGGAGAGCAGAGTATTTCCACGCAAAGGGGAGGACTGCATCCCTGTTTGTGTTGCAGTACTTACTTTCCTCTTTTACTTAGGAAACCATAGCAAATGCCACTCTTGGTGTTCTCAGATTGAATCCCTTTGAACCTTCAGCCTACAATCAAAACAAGAAAACAGAAAACAATACTTCAACAAACAGTCACTGTTTACATCGAAAATATGTGTAATTTATGAAAAACATGCTAGCATCCAAACCCAGTATCTGAGCTCCACATGACATGTGGTTACTGAACAGGAGGGCACTGGCGTGCGGGTCTATTTTTCTGAACAGAAAATATCTCAAAAACCAAACAAATTTTGGCAACTCTCAGTAGTTAAAACACAGCCTGAAGCAGCCTGGGAGAGCCCTAATACACATCATTGTTTTATCCTGTGTCACAGCACTGCAGGCATTGCTCTTTGAGAGCCTGCTCAGGTATCCACAAACTTGCTGTGATAAGCCTACACGAACATTTTGCACACAACGTGGAGGCCTGAACGGGTGCGGACCTTTCTCGTTTCACAGAGAGGCTGATCCGGTCTGTGCCAAATTCTGGGGCTTAATAGACAGAAACACTAATGAGCCCAGCAAAGAGTCTTGTAATGCTATCAGCAATGTTATGTGGGAACTATGTGATGGTTTTTACCTGCATTCCTGGACAACAGCTCAATCTATCACTATAAGAGGCTGCAATTCAAACTGTTTTTATTGATCTTTTTCCAGTGGTCTGCTCTTACAAGCTGGAAAAGCCCTATAACATAACCCTGGTCAAATGATATGCAGATACCACAGTCTCATTTGAAACACTTGTGATGGTAGTGCTTTGAAAGAAGATGACCATTAAAATCACCTGGTCTCCCTCTTGTTCTTCCTTCTGTTTCCATTCAATTTGTTAGCACAGCATCCTCAAAAGCATCCTCAGACCCACTTTTCTCCCTGGCCTGGGCAAGATGTGAGTGCCCTGTGAGCATCATCCCACTGCCAAGAGCCTGTAGAGGCCAGGTAAGACTTGAACTGGATTTTGCAAGACTTCTTAGGTGGGGGGAACTGTAGTTTCTCCTTCTGAGTGTGGCCACTTGACACAGGTCATACTGTGCATCATTTTGGAAGGGAGGTGTGGCTGTGGTGTTGCATATTCTCAACTTCTCATTTGTATTGCTGCATGGGGCAAAAGGATGGACACTGGCTTGCCCAAGGCAAGGTGATACAACAGAGGGTGGGAGAGGCAGAGCTGGACCCTCTGGCCTGACTCCTTAGCATGTGCTGAGCTGAGAAAGTCATCCATGACTGTACGGCTGCTCCTGTATGCATAAAAGCTGCTGCTGTCAGTGTTGCTGTTTTGTTTCTCTCTGTTATTTGATAGTCTTATTGGTACAGTTTCTTTTCTATTTGTTTGTTTAAATCCTTCTTGGTAATTATGGAGCCATTTCTTGTCAAATTGCAGTGCTGTGTCTGCAGTGTGTCCTGTGCCTTGGATGTGAATAGCTTCGACTATTTTCAATAGGTTCTGGCTAGGCATGCAGGAGTGTCATGAGGAGAGCATTCTGGATGCTGTTGCCCTGGATGCTGTTTAAAGGCGTGTCCTGCAACAGGGCAGGAGCTGGTATTTCTTAGACTGACTGGAAATAGCAGTATTTGCAGGAATTCCATTTCTCTAGCCCAGACAGGAAGCTTCTGGGCAGAGTATCTGGACCACAGCCATTGTCTGCCCAGGAACATAGTGTCAGGGTGCGAATGGATGCTGTCCTGCTTACCTGCTGCAGGGAGGCAATGCTGCTTTGGTCCGAGTAGCTTAGGTAGGAGCCGTGACATGGGCTGCCTGTGTCTCAGCTCCACAAAAACACTGGGGCCTAATGTTATGTTTGGGGACAGTTTCTGCACTGGAGCTGCATCTCCAGGTGCAGGGGGACCTCCCCATGTTTATTTCCCCCCCCACCAGTGGCAGGGCTCTGACTGTAGCTGCTGCTCTGGTGTCCATCAGGGTGACAGTGGGTGTGCAGCTTGAGCTCTGCCCATCGCCTTCCAGGAAGAGCCCTCCCTGTTCTCCTCCTCCTCCTCCCTAAGCTTGTAGGGTCTGGTGTAGGAGCAGCTTGCAGGTAGGTGTCTGATGCCCCACAGCCTGCATGTGCCCTTTGGAGCGCTCCAGTGTGATTTCCCCCCCACTTCTCCCCCTGGGAGAGCCGTGGGCGCTGGTGAGAAGGGGCTGGTAGGGCTCCAGGTTGGCTCGGTTTTGTTCTCCCCATTCCCCCGTGTCTCTCTGGGGGAAGAAGCTGCTGCCAAGGGTCTTGCTCCATTCACTGACTGTTACACACAGACACAAGCCAAGCCCTCGTCTGCTGCGGGCAGACCCTGGCTCCCCGAACCCTGCGCCCGTGGGTGCCTGTGCACGCTCGCCCCTCGGCTGCAGAGCTCGGACTCGGGGGGGAACCGGACCCGCGGCACCGACGGGTTTCGTGCCGGAGCGGTGTCGGCGGCGCCCGGCGAGGGCTGCGGGCAGCGCTGGGGGCTCTGGCGTGGGGAGGGCGCTCCAAGGGGTGCGGGGAGGGCTCTTCCCGCCTCGGGGCTGCCTGCACCGGGCGCCCCGGGGGCCTCGGGTTGCGGGGAGAGCGGCGGCCGCTGGGGAGCACTGCAGGCCCTCCGGGCTAGGCTGGGGCTGGCTCCGGGCACCTGCTGGGGCTGCGGCCACCAGGTCGGGCGGCATCTTCCCTCCCCGGCTCCTGCATCCGGGAGCCCTCGGGACGGGCGAGGGCCGCTTCCGAACAGCGTCCACGCACACGTAAACCGCGTCCTGTTCCCCCGTAAGCTCCCGTTCCCGCACAGCCCGGTGCGGGGCAGGCAGCGCTCTGGGAAGCGTGCCGTTAGGGACAAGCTCCGCTTGCCGGGAGTGGCAGGGGGGGNGAGTGGCAGGAGGCTCCGGGGCTGGCAGCTGATCGCCTGCCCCCGCTACCTGTGCTTTAGACAGAGGACTCCTAGATTTGGGGGTAACCTAGCACCGGAGCCACCACTGCCACGGCTGTCCGGAATAAAACCCGCCCTCCCTGGGCAGAAGCCGCAGCTGAGTGTGCCTGCACCCCTGGCCTGAATTTGCCCTCAGGGTCAGGTAACGCAGAGCATTGCTTCAGATTTGACCAGCTCCATGAGATGCCTCCCAAAAAGCTTCTCATGCATTTTAATTTCACCCAAAGGTGCGTACATTTTTTTCCCTCGCCTGCTGTGATCCAAGCCTAAATTTTCCTCTGTGCTAGCCCTGCCAGCACAAGCGAGCAGGCTCTCCCCAGGCTGCAAACGAGCCCTTGCCCTGTGCCAGCCCCATTGCCCCATGCCCCTCCTCGGCCCCAGCCTGGGCCAAGAACATCATGTACCTGTGGGTGGGTGGTGCGTGGCAGAGCCTCCACTGCACTGTTATGTTCCTCAAGCCAACACAAAAAGTGATCCTTTTTTTTTCCTTTTAAATTACTGTGCTAAATTTATTGGGCAATGGAAACTTTTCATTCCAAATGACTCAAGTTATGCTGGAAACGGAAATATTTAAATATTCCTCAGCAGCCTTTTACACAGCTCCCTCCTGCTCTTCCTCTCAGAAGAGCTTTTAAACCCTCAGATGAGCTGGGGGAGAGGGGGGCCCATTGCTCTCCCATTTCCCCCAGACTGGTGCCGGCTCCAGGTTGGTGAGCCCATGGCCCTCCTTGCTCGGAGTGAGGTGCCCTCAGCCAGCGTGGGATCCAGATGCAGCCAGGCACTTTGGATGCAGTTGCTACTAGTCCTATCATCAGACTCTCAGCTTGTTAGCACTGTGATGGTGGCAAAGTGCCTCCTTAACAGCAGTGCTCTGCGCTGGCAATCCGGTCCACTGGGTCCAAATTCCTTCCCACTCGCCCAGATACCTCACAGAGGCAGCTGCTGCTTGTGCCAGCCCACGGGAAAGTCCATGTGTGAGGGCAGCTGGCTTGACGTGGGGGATATTACTGTATTACTTAGCATGGTGTTTCTGCCCTCCTGCTCTGATTTGGGGTACCCCTGGGATCCTGTGCAGCAGTCTGACAAAGCTGGGGCGATGCCGTGTGGGAACTGTGGGCAGTAGCTTGGTATCTGCTTTAAGCCTGATCTGTCTCAAAGAGCTTGTCTATAAATGGAGTAGGGGAAAAGCACTGGCTCTCCCTCAACACATGGTGTTACTTAGGCAGAGTAATTAACATGCACATGCCACTTGCATCCAAATTAATTGCTGAGCAGGGGCATGCCCTGTGTCAGCAAGTCAGCCCAACCCTAGGTGATGTGAATTTTGAGGGCAGCGCTCTCTGGGACAGGCAGCTGGGGCACAAGGAGCAGCAGGCTGTTGGTGTGACTCCCTCTTGGCTTGGCCCTGGGGATGGCGCCTGGGCTGCTGCTCCCCTGGGGTGTGCCCCATCAGCACTCCCCTGCCTTCAGCCCCAAAACCTGCAGCAACCCTCGGGGGNCAGGGGCCAGGCAGGGGGAACCCCCGCAGGGATACATCTCCTCCCACATCCCCCTGCAGCACAGCAGCCAGCCCTACCTGGTGAGCAAGGCGGTGGGGTGTGGGAAATACAATGCTGAGGGGCACCTGGTCCATGTAGGTGCCCCCTGCTCAGTGGAGTTGCTCCCCTGCTGGGGCTGGCTGCTGGCGGGGAGATGCTCACTTGCCGTGAGCATGCTGGCAGGCCCCTGGTACACACATCTCCTGTCCCACGAGGCAGACTTGTGCCTAGGTCACAGCTTGGTGCTTGCAGCTGCAGGCACAGGGACCGCAGGGGACGAGTGTGGCTCTGTCACAGCCGGCAGGGTGAGGGTGGCCTGGGCAGCTGAGCCAGCTGCAGGAGCCCAGTGTTCGGCCTCACGCCGCTGTGACCAAATCACTCGTGTCACCCTGGTTTTCTGAAGGATAATGGGCGTTGGCAAGCCGGGGTGAGGCTGAGTCATTCTGGCTGGAGTGGGTGTATGCAAAGTGCGAAGGGCCATCTCAGATCTGTCTGCAGCGGGAGCGCTGCCATGGTCAAATCTGTGTGGCCGTGGGCTGGGTGGGACCAGGCACTGGGCTCAGAGCCACGCCACAGCAGTAACAGCATTGGGTCAGCGTGCTGCCTGCTGCAGCATGGCTGGAGACTTGGCTCGGGACGGGAGGTTAAAATAATCCCTCCCTGTCCTCTGGGGAGGTTGGATTTCCACTACAAGAAACATCAGCTTGGACAGGAGGTTTCTGACTGGAGTGCTGCTTTGCTGCAGCTCTGCAGGACAAGGAAGGGTTGTGCCCATTGCCCTCATGCCCCCTCTTTCTGGCTCTATCTGCTCTCTTCCCCTCGGTCTGCACCCAAACCACCTTCTACATCCCACGCGGTCTTGTGTGTGTTACCTACAGGGAAACTTTGAAATCTGGGTAGTTTCCCTCTTGATAATGATAATTTTTTCAGAAAGGAAAATAATTTCCAATTTGTACTGCTTTTGAGAAAAATCACACGAGAGACCAGAGACACTTAGAATTAAAACAGGGCTCACATAACATGAATATAATGAGAACTGAAGAAAAACAAGTTGTGGTAGTCGCCAGCCTGTCCTTGAGACGCAGGCCTGCCAAACGGATAAAAGGGATGAAAGTATTCCTGCTCCTTATCTTGGTAAGAACCGGCTGTGGGCTGGTTATAGCCTTGAGCACTAAATTGAAAGCAAGCTTTATTTAGATTCCCCTACTAAGGTCTCATTAACATATTAAAAAACATACCCACAGACTAGAGAGACCCCTACTCACCAAAGCCCCCTCCTCTCTGAGCAGATGTGGTGAAATCTTCAAGCACTGTAACTTTAAATGGAAGCAAGAAATTAATTGAACAATCGTGTATATGAGTGATAGAATATAATTAATGTTGAAGTAGGATTACACCACTTCTGTGTATAAAAGCAGCCTCTGTGTCTTGGAGAGCTGAGCCAGCACCAGACCCTGCTTTGGGGTGATATTTCCCTTCTTAATAGTGATAATTTTTCCACAAAAGAAGATCCTTTTTAATTTGTACTGTTTTGTACATCAAACCTGTATCAACAATCACAATGATTTGTAAATCACTTCTGTAGTTTTCATATTAAATACTACTTCTCAAAGCCCTGAAGAGAAGATGAGAGACCTTGCTCTTCATCTTAAATGTGATGGAAATGTCAAGATTTATGCACAGGTGGCTGCAATGGGCAGCACTGACAAACACTCACAGTAGTTACTTCAGTAAAGCTCCAGAGCTTGTAGCCATGTAATTATGAAAACCACCACATTTTCATTTAAAAATAATAATGTATCCTTTCAGACATGGGAGGGGTGTGTGGGGAAGTGTGAAAAATGAGCCTACAAGCCTCACATTTCTCAAACTAAGCAGCAAATAAAAACTCCATGGATTCCTCTAAAAAAAAAAACAAACACAACTTGGCTTTTTTTAGCCATCTTCATGACACTTGAAAGGCTTGCATAGGTGGTGGTTTTTTATAATTACCCCACCCCCGACCCCCAAAATCTGAGAAGCTGACAAGAAAAAGGCAGCCATTAATCCACCCATCAAGTGATTCTGAAAATGCAACCTGTGGCAATGTAGCTGAGGTGGATGGTGGTGCCAGCTGGCTGTGTAGGTAGCCAGGGAGGAGCCTTCTATATTTAAAAGGTTAATATGGTGGCTGGGGCAGAAAATAAGACAAGAGAGTCCATTAATTAGGAATAGAAACTCTCAGTCCCTGCAGCTCTGGTATACATCACACTTTCCTCCAGCCCTTGGCTTCCTCTATACTCTGGTTATTTCATCTTTCTTGTTCATCTTATATTTAATTATGAGGTCTTAAAGCAAAGGCTTTCTTGTCCCAGCGCAGCACCACAATCAGCTGTAACATCCTCTCCTACTCTTCAGGTCCCTCAAAGCATTACTCTGCAATCCCTGTAATAAGTGGCAACAGTTCTCTCAAGTGCTCTATGTTAGGTGAGATGTCTTTGACCTCAGGGTGCCATTTAATAGCAAAGGATCACCTGGTGCCAGTGTCAGCAACCAGAAGATGATGTTTCTTCGAGGTATTGACTTCCAAAATTTTCCTATACCCGGTGTCATAGTGATGTTCCGCTCATGCAGCCTTGAAAGTGCCAAAATATTTGACATTCAAGATTTCAAAACTGGTGAGCTTTATAACTTGTGGCTCTGTGTGGGATTAAAGGAGTTGTACTAAAATTTAGAGCAGGCATTGCTGTGTTGGTTTTGGCCTGGTATTTGTGGCAGAAAGTGCCTGAGGTCTCAGGAAGCCAGTTTCCACAAGTCCAGCCTAATTTTGGCAAATTCAGGAGGCTTGGAAATGACAGCCAGTTCTTACATGACCTTAATCATGTGCAAGCAAGAGGATGGGAAGTCTGGTTCCAGGGTATTTGAGAGTTTCCTCATTGCTGACAAATAGCCCAAATTTTCTGGGACAAATGCTGTGTATGCCTGTCCCAGCGGGTCAGAGATGCTCAGCCTCAGGCTCTGTGCGTGGTACTCGCTTGGACCGCTGCTGCGTGTGAATGTTAAGAGTAGCATGCATGGCGATGGTGTCTCTCCATGCCTCCATGTTGGGTGTCACTGGTTGGCCTTACCTAGTGTGCTAGCAAGGCCTATTTCCCTGCTCTGGTGAGGCAGGGAAAGGGTGTCTTGGGCTCATCTAGCAAAAGAAAAGACTGGTTTGTGGATATTCTCAAAGAACAGGGTGGGAGGGGGTATTTCCCTGTCACATGCTCACTATAATGCTCCCAAAGGCTGGACTACTGAAACCAGTTCCCTGAGGTGATGATGATCTGTACCACATTGACTCTGGCTGCTTTGTGTTGTTCCACAGCTGAGAAACTACCCTGCAGCAATCAGAGAGGTGGTTTGCTGTCTGAGGTCCATTACACTTAATGCCAACCATCTGTAAAGCTCTTTGCTCCCCCTGCAGCCTTAAGATATCTCTTCTCCTTAATAATTCAGTGCTTTTAGATATGTTCGGTAAAGGTTTGGCTCCTTCCCCTGGAGACTTTGCCTTCCAGGTGGCAGGCCACTGTAATGCTGCCCTTTCCCTCTGAGACAGACTTGCCTCAGCAGATACCAGAGGCAGACATGCAGCTTTCCCCTCAGCACTTGAGAGCTGCCGTCCCTGTCTGAACTGCCCTGAAAAAGCTGGTTTTAGCAAACCTGTAGCCCTCTAGATTTGCTCTCCTGCTGCAACTGCTTGTGGAATCCAATGTGGGGCATCCCGGGGCTTCCCAGCAGCAGCCAATGTGGGGCTGCCCCACCAGCCCCACACCCATGGCAGCTTCCTATAGCTAGTGGTGCTGAGCTGATTTATCATCTGTGGTTCCCTCTGTCCTGTGACTGCTCCCAGCTGTGCCAGTGCCCGGCATGAAAGAGCCTGTTGTTCCTCATGAAGGGTATAGTCTTGCCAGGTGTATCATGTCCTCATTAAGGGAGGGTTGCTTATCTCCTAATCTGCGATGGAGATTGCAATGTACCCTTGGTTACGTCTCCATCCAACTGTGCAAAGCAGCCAGGGCTGGTGTTTGGACATGGGGGGTACATGCGCTCCTTCCCTGTAGCTGGCTGAGGGCTGGGTGACCTGCACACCCCCTGCACCAGACTTCTGCCCTGAAACACAATCATCTGAGGAAATTTAATTAGATAGCGAGAAACAAGCAGAAGGCATGGGGAGTTGAACGGTTGGTTCAGGGAAAGAAAAGCAGTGAGGTTTTTTTTAGCCTTCCCCAATGGTCAGTGAAGATCTTGCTGCTGTATCTGAGAGCACTCTCAGCTGCAGGCATCCCCTCTTGACCTGTTGTGTTGCCCACACTGATTTTTTTCACTTCTCTTAAATTAACTGCTAGTCATATGTGATGAAAGGCCAGAAATCAGCTGAAATTCCAAGCTGCCTACCAGCTGATGTGTCCAGTGTGAGCAGGAGCCTGGGACAGGGCTCTTGAGCCTGTTGGAGGGGAGCCAGGCACCACTGCAAAGCTCTGTGTGTGACTTCACTGCTTTTACTGAATCCCCAGGAGCACCAGAAGTGCTGCACGGCTGGGAGGAGGGACAAACAACACTTAATGTAGTGTCCCAGATGAAGGAAAAAGGCCAAATCCTGCTGCCCTCTGTGCCAGGTGGCCTCGCAGGCCGGTCGGCAGGCAGGCACCCCTTCAGGGAGGATGGGATGTAGCTGCCAATGTGCGTTGAGAGGGACCCAAGCAGAGGAGCTGGCTGCTCCCGGCTGAGCTGGCCCCACCTGTGGGGTCAAGGGATGCCTGGAAAGCCGTGGAGGGAGGGAGGTGCCTGGCATCGCCAGGTCAGAGCAGTGCCTGGCGTCATAGCCCCTCTGCCCAGCATCACGGCTGGTCTCGCCATCCTGCCTGGTGTGTGGCCGTGCTTGTGACTTCTACTGCAGTAGTTTTCCACTGGGGAATGTGTGTGAGGCTGGGTATTTTCCAGAAAGCAAGGCAGAAATGTTGACATCTTCCAGGACCCCCCAGTCATCAGCTGATGCAGCTGACTCATTTTCACCTTGTTTTGAGGGCTGCGCCGGTCTCTATACCTCTTTCTCTCTCCCCACCACTGTATCTCACCCCAGCACAGCTGCTGCTCTTGCCTCCCTGTACATGTGAACGCCGCTGGCACTGCCAGAGCTCCAGGGTGGCTCTGACCACATGAGTGGCCTGTGCCATGCAGGAGGAGAGAGCCAGCCTGCTCCATTCCTCCTCCCAGAAACCTTGCTTGTCCCTCCTCCCCCAGGGTTTCTCACCTGGCCTCTCTCCATCCTCTGACTTAGCTCACCAAGGCCCTCTGCACATTCCAAGCTGCCCATAGCTGCCCTAGCTGCCCTGGCCTTTGCTAGTGCTTTCAGATGCTTAATCCCTCCATGTCTTTGCTGCAGCATCCTCCTTTCTCATCCTCCACTCTTGCCCCACCACACCTGCAGGCAAGGTGAGAAAGTGGGTGGCAATTCAGCTGGTGCATGGTGTGATGGTCAGCATCATGTGTGGGGCAAAGTTTTAGCCAAGGCTCTGCAGGGGTTCTTATAAGCTAGGTTGTGCAGTCCTGGCTGCCCTTGCCCCCAGAGGGAGAGAAGTAATACTGGAGTATTTTTGTTCTGTCTGCCTTTTCCAACCCCCTGCCCCCTCCCCTTTCATCTGAGCTCTGGTGTGCATCTGTGCCCCCCATCCCTGACCCCCATGAGCCCCAGAAAACTGGCAGCCTTGGGGCACCCTTGCCCGTTTTTGTTTCAGAGGGTGAATGAGAGCTGCGAGAGCTGTGGCACTTCTCCAGCTTGGTGGCTTGCAGCTCCACTGGGTACCCAGTCGTTACCTTAACGAGCAGGCTTATCTCAGGATCTTTTCCATAAGAGCACTGCGAGGCAGCAAGAAGGCAGGCTATCCCCTAGGCCTTTTCCAATTGCCCTTTTGCTCCCCTTTATGTTCCCACCCCTCCTCCCCATCCCTCTCTCCCAGTGCGATTCCAGCGGACTTGGGTGCACGTCAGTGAAGGGAGTCAGTGAAGGGAGATGTACAAATGCAAGTAGAGATGCAGGCAGGTGCTGGAGGGTGGACGTGGGGAGAGGCACGTGAGTGTAACTGAGCAGAAAAATACAGATGCACATAGATGTGCATGTAGCTGCTAAGCAACCTGGGCAGTTACGGAGAGCAAGACATGCACTGGGGCTAAGGGAGACATGAAAACATGGGTGCACGTGCAGGCAAGCACCTGGGGACAGGACATCTGCACATGGCTAGGAGGAGACAGACACTGCCAAGCAGAGACATACCAGGCAGGTAAAGAGGGACAAGGATGGTGAGAGTTGCAGAGGGACGTGGTGAGGGAGAGTGGGCAGGAGCTGCAGTGCTGGTGTGTGCCCAGGTGTGCCACAGCCCCTTTTCCCAAGGGAAGGGGTGAGTGGCGAGACAAGTCCAGCCTCCTCCCTCCTTGCTGGCTGGGTCCAGGCCGTAGACAGCAGCTGCTTTCAGTGCCAGGACCCACCCGGAGCAGTCGCACTTATTTACAGACAGTTTCCTGCCCTTAGCTGCCTTACAAAGCCTTGCAGTGAAAATTACAGTGAAAGAAGTTTTTTGAATGCTGACTGCTGACCTGCACAAGCCTAAACCCGATGGCCCAGAAATGTGAGGTTATTATCGCCTCCTTGCATAATGAGCCAAGAAAGTAAAATCCTTACTCGGTAGGGTAATTTTGAGGCTGTCTCCAGGCTGGAGTATTTGCTTGGCAGCTCCAGCCTCTTGCTGTGACTTGACCCGACTAATCCTTTTCCTCTTGGCTCCTCGATCTCCCCAACCCATCTCCTCCCTCCCCCAAGAAGAAGAATGATAGTCGCAGTTTCCAAACAGAAGTTTTATGGAGCCCCCTCATAACAGGAGCTCCAGAGCAAGTGAGAGCTGTGAATGGGGCTGCCCAGAGGTGCTCTGCTCAGAGCTCACCTCAACACCTTCTCTTGCTGCTCTGGCACTGGGAATGGGAAACCAAATCCCCGTCACTCACTCTGAGCCACCGTAGTCTGTTCATGATCACTTCCTGGAGACAATGTCTTTATTCCTTGGACCAGTGGATGATTTTTGGCACCAGAGCCAAATCAGTGAATGGAAACATCCTCCCTGCAAGCTGCAGCGACATCCTGCTATTGTTGGCACCTCTTGGCAGGTTTGTTCAGCTGCTTTGTACCAGTTGACATCTCCTGACTTTCATCAGTGTGTTGGTATTGCCATAAGGCGCATGGGCTTCCTGACCTAGTGCCCAAGGAAAGCCTTCTTCTCCTGTTTATGATCAGGATGTGAAAGTAAAGGAAGTTGAAACGCTACTCAGGAATCCACTCCGGGCTTTAATCACTACTGTCGCTGCTAGAAGATGTGGGGAATGTTGAAAAATAATCACCATGCTGTGTAATAGGATGCAGATGTTCAGGTTGCGATCTATCCAGACACTGTGACCTCCTGGCTACTGGAAGACAAGCCCTAATCAAAACTCCGGAGCTGAAAAAAATTTGTGTCATTAGTAGATGCACAGCTCTGGCCAGGACTCTGACTGGGGCAGGACAGATCTCCCTGTCAACAGCACAGGAGAATGGAGGTGGCCTCTCCTTGTTGTGGTTTTGCTGCCTGGGGGGACAGGAGTGAGCTGCTGCCTGATGATGGGGTTCACCCCCAACCTCAGCTGTAAAGAGAATCGTAGAATCACAGAATGGTTTGGGTTGGAAGGGACCTTAAAAATCATAGAGTTCCAACCCCCCTGCCATGTCTTGTAAACTGTAGGGTAGTAAGATACATACACGCATGTGCATACATACACATAGGCATATACCCACACCTCCCTGTGGAGGAGAGGGGACTCCTTTCCCTGCACGGTGTCCATCCTGTGCTGCTCTTTCCCACGCCGCAGTCGGCTGTCTGAAAGTGGCCAGGGTGGCCTCAGGAAGAACAGAGGAGGAAACTGCCTTCTATGGACCATTGCAGTCCTGCCATGCCCCTGGGAGGTGAAGTGCAGACCTCCTTCAGCTGCTGCAGTGACCCTTCCCACAGTCAGGAGAGCGCTAGGGTGGGGAGAAGAGGTGGGGATGGCACCTCCACAGCTGGTTGTACTGTCTTACCTATCCTCTTCCAGCCCTCTGCACTCTTGGTGGTGTCTGCACTAGATGCCTCGCCTGGGGACTGTGGAGCTGTGGTGGGCAGGTGGGCTCTAAGGAGGAAGAGGAGGCAGAGAGGTGTAGGATCAGGATTCCCTTCTGTGTCTTTCCACAGTACCTGTGGAAGCTCTTGGTAACAACTGATGCACTGGCCAAAAATACCAGCCAAGCAGCACAGACACTCTCCCCTCCATGCACACATCCTCAGTGCAGACAGCTACAGCAAATCCAAAAATAGCAAGGTTGATAAACGCAGAAAAGAGTTTACAAACTTCCAAGACAGTGACAAATGGCAGCGCTCACAAGGAGGGAAGATTTTTTTTTTACCAAAAGGCTTTTCCTTTCTGCAGATTCTTTCCCCACACAGAAAAAAAGATTTTTTTTTTATTGAGCTGAACCTTGGAGACTGTTTGACTGACAAAAATTGATGCTGGGGGCTGTGCTGCAGCAGAGAGAAAATTTGTGGCAAATATATGCCAGCAAGATGGAGAACAGACTGAGCTTCCACTCTTCTTTTTCTCAGCTCCATCCCTTTCTGCCTGCTGAAAGCCTGAGTAACTATTTAGGAAGCATATAGGAAAAGAAATAAGTAATCTAACTGGAGCAGGGAACTGAGATGCCTGCTTTTTCTCCTAGCTCTACTGAAAGCTCCCTGTGTGAGCTGGATAAATCACCCTGCTTTGATGTATCTGCACAGATACAGATCGTGGTACCAACTTAATTGGAGTCAGTGAGACATGTCCACCTGCCATTTAAAGTCAGCAGCACCTGGAAGACCTTCACACACTGCAAATAGACTATTTTTAAATCAGTATTTTTGGTCATATCTGATCCTTGCACTGTACTTGATGAGGATGAGGGAAATGTGCTGCAGTGTGCTGCCTGCTGGAATGTACCAGCCTCTGCCCCTGCTACCAGGGCTGCAGCTGTGGTTGGGAGAAGGGGATGGATGCCATCCTCATTCACTGACAAATAGGCACTGGGTGCTTGCAAGCACCCTGGTGGAGGAGCCAGAACTCCTTTCCAAGCTCCTCTGCTTTCAGGACAGGGACACTGGGACAGCCAGCTGCTGCACTGTGTACAGTGCAGCCTGCAGACACTCGTCTGGCTGAGCTGAAGCTTGGCTTTCAAACCAGACTGGGTGCACTGGGTGTACCGGAGGCCCTGCTAGTACCCTTTTCTGAAAGGAGCATTGTTATTCCACGGAAATGACCTTTGGAGTCCAAATGCCTTTATTTAAAATGAAATAAAACCAACCCTAACCGCTCTTTAAGCAAAAACAAATTCACTGTTATTGCTGCACAGCTCTAAATACACTGTGGTAATCTTCTACACTTCTCTCGCTGACAGGTTGGTCAATACATGGTGCTGCCTTAACTCATTGCTCCCATGCAGGTGAGAATGTCAGGCAAGCCAGCAGGTCTCTTCCTGTGTCTTGGATTTAGTTTCCCCTCAACAAAAATGACCAGAAAAAGAGGAAAGCAGTTGTGTTGGTTTAAAACTGTTAAGCAGGAAGCAAAAACCATGGCAAGTCTGAAGTATATTATTTTATATTTAAAAAAACCCACTGTTGTCTCACTAGGGCTCTCCTCTTTCTTCTTTTCCTGACACGAGCTGCTGGCTTCCTTCAAGAATCTCCTTTGGCTGTCACTCCAGTGGAAGGTCGCAGGAGCTCTGCTTCATCTGCTTCTTGGCTGAGTGGTGAAAATGAACTGTAAAAAGCAAATTTGGAAATCGGTTGCTCTGGCTGCACTGCTTTTTACCTTTCTCTCTAGAGCATCTAACTCTTTGCTGTGTCCAGAGTGAAGCCAAGCTTTGCGGTAGCACAAGAGGTGCATACTCCTATTCTTCCTCTGGCTCCCTCCTCCTGTACAGCCCCAGCCAAACACAGTTCGTGTTAAAAGTTTGTGACCCTTGCGTGGTATTTTTTTAAGCTTTTCATAGCCAAACCCAGAGACTTTGTTTCCAAACAGACTTGAATTTTCCATTGGGGGCCGGATAATTGCAGTGCAGAGGAGGACACTAAAACCAGAGCTTGTGCACTGGAGTCACAGTTGTCTGTAGCATCTCTCATCCAGGAAAATCCCAAAGGGCTGCTGAAGGGTGTGTTGCCAGCTGCAAGAGGCAGGTGGTCAAGCAACCTGCTTGCTGTGAGGACGTTGGTGTATGTGAGGCTATTTTAGGAGGTGGGGTGGGGTTGCCCAGGGCTGACCTGGGGAGGGGGCTCTGACATGACCGTGCAGCTGCAACAGCAAGGACGAAGCACCACGGAACACCTCATCCCGGCACTGGAGAGCAAAGCCTGCTCCACCTCGGGGGGAATCTCTGTGGGCGCTGCTTTTGGTGCCCTGGGAGTGTGAGTCAAAGTGGGGCTGTGTGGGGGGAACGGACTGTTTCTGCACCAGCGGCCGTGGGAGCCTGTGTCCGTGGCAGGAGGAGACATCCCAGCCCAGGCAGACCCGCTGTCTCCTCTCCCTAATTGCAGCCTTGCGCAGGGCTCGTACGTCCCAGAGCGGGATCTGGCTCCTTCCCTTCCATCACATTGTCTCTTCCCACAGCCCAGCTCCCTTGGGGCTCGCAGCTTTTCCTCTCCAGCTCCCAGCCCAGCTCTGTCTCACCCCTTGCATCAGAGCATCATCTCGTCTCCCCCCTCCCCCCCTTCATTCATATTTCCCTTTTTTTAGCCCCTGCTTAGTGTCCCCCCTTACACTGTCTCTTGCACAAAAGTCCAAAAAGCAGTGGGGCTGTGCCAGGGAGACACAAAGGTGGGCTGCCCGCTCTGGAGGCTTGCCTCTGTGCCCTTCACCTTGTCATCTGTGCTGCTGGGCTGCAGAGGTCCTGACCATGCCTGCCTGGCAGGGATGAGAGGCCCCAGAGCCCGGCGGGACAATAGCAGCACTGTGCTGGAGAAAGCAGCCCTGTCTTGCTGCCACTGTGCTCCGAATCCACCGAGTGTGTGGGAGGGGAAGGGTGTCCCTCCGCTCTCCTGCGCGCTGGGCAAGATCAGAGAGAAGATGAAGGGATCAATGCCCGAGACCTGCTTTACCCCCTACACCCATGCGCTGCCAAGGCTGGTGCTACTTTGCAGGGACTAGGGTCGCTCTGCGTTTCTCAGGCGTTGGTTGTGTTGGGGCTTGGACCTTTGCTCTGCAACAGGCTCCCAGGGAAGCCTTGGGCAAGTCCTTTGGGCCACGCTGGTGCTTGGTGGTCCCTGCAAGGCACTGAGGCTGCCCTGGCCAGCTGGGTCCCTGCAGCTCCGCACTTGAGGCATGGGCAGGGACACCAGGCACAGAGCCATGTTGGTGTGCCCCAGCCCCGAACTGGCACTGCACACAGGGCCAGGAGATGCACGGGTCTGGGGGTCTCCGAGGCAGCCCCATGCTGTGCAGGTTGGGAAGACTCGCAGACTCTCCCTGTGTCCTTTGCCTGGGTGCAGTGGAGGGGACAGCAGCACGGCTCCACTTCATGGGGGCCATCAGACAGACCTTCTCCACATCCTGTCTGCACTCTGGCATCACTGCTGGCCTGGTATAAAAGGTGGTTTTCCCAGCCCTCTCCTCATCCATTAGCACCTCAGAAAGCAATGAGTTACCACAAAGGAGTGATTGCAGCATCAGAGTAATATTACTGCCACTTGCAAAGCTGTGGTTGCAGCCAGTGCCCCTGAAGAGAATGGGAGGAGGGAGGCTCTGGCTGCGAGCCCAGGAGAGCTGCTAGTCACACCCCGATGGCAGAGCCGGGGGGGCAGTCGGGGCTGACTGCTCTGCTGCATGGCCTTGCAGCAGCCCTGCAAGGGAGAGGCAGTGGGAGCAATGTGGGGCTTGCCCACATGCAGGCGTTCCCAGCTGTGTGCCTCACCTAGAGAAAGAACAGGCAGCTCTTCCCAGGCTCGCTGGTGCATTGCCTGCATCAACAAAGGGGAAGAAATCACAATTTGCTTCCTCCTGAGCTGTCCCTGAAGTGGAGTTTGTGCTGAGACAGAGGCAACCTTGCAAAGAGACTTTCCCATCAGGGCTAAAAACCCTCTTTGAACCCTGACTTGGAAAGCAGTCAGATTTCTTTTCCTTCCTTAAGGTTCCCACTGTAAAAATCCTTTTCAGAGCTAGCTACTTCACAGCTCAGGGCTTTAACACAGTACAGGAGTTTTAGACTCGGGAGGGTTGGTGCCACGCTGTGTTAAGCTGAGGCCCTTCCTAAGCACTGGCCCTCTTGCTCTGGCTTGGCCAGGGAAGCAGTGGGTTGGTTTGATGGTGTCTGGGAGAAGATCTGCTGCTTGGTTACTGTAGGGCAGCTGGAGATCCTGCAGACAGCTGAGCTGTAGGTGCAGGTCTGTTACTGCAGGCTTGTTCTTGAGCATCCTGTCTGCCCACTTGTTTAGTGTGTGACGGTGGTGGTCTGGTGATGGCTGAATCACTGATACTGATCTCCCACATCTTCCTCTTTCCTTCCCACCTCCTGAAGGCCATGGCAAGTGTATTTTGGAGAACAAGGAAACACAAAGGGCTCTGCAAGCCCATGGCAAGGAAAGAAGGGCCTGTTTGGGTTTCCCTGCATGCCCTAACTCCTTCCATTCGCATGTGTGCACACGCATGCCATGGGCACCGTCCCTATTAAAAAAGCCTCCTCTGCAAACTTTCTTTTAGGTCTTGGAAAAAGAGAACATCTCCTTTGCTTCAATTTACATGTTGAATTGAAACTGGGTCTTTCTGCTTCTCCCCTGCAGGGACTAGAAGACCAGGATGGGAGATAGGGAACAGGGAGAAAGTGTGGTCATCCCGGGTGTCCCATCCCATCCATGGGGACTGTGGTGGAGCCAGCCCCTTGCAGCCGCAGGTGTGCAGGGAAGCTCACTCACACAGGGCCAGCATAGTTTGTACTGAGGCGTCCTGGGGCCAGTCCTTCCTTCGTCCTAACCAAAACGGGTCCAAATCCACCTGGCTTCCCGGCAGCAGAGCCAGGAAGGGCATGAGCAACTGTCAGGCTGTGAGCCAGTCACTTTGTGATAGCGTGATGCCTGCAAAGCCAGGTTCCTCAGCACCAGCAAGCCCTCTGACTGGGACAAAAGCCTCAAAACAATGGCCTGGCTTCCCAGTGGCCAGTGACCCAAGGGATGCCGCGTGCTGAGGCAGTCAAGCATGCAAGGATTAATGACAGCTAGAGGAAGCTGCTCTCCGGCTGCACTGCCATGGGATTCAGCAATACAATAGCCAGAAGGAGCACGTGGGCTCCTCAGCTTTTTCTCAGGATCTAGGTAAATAATCCCCTTCCATGGGAGCTGTATGGATTCCCATAAAGCTCAATAGCAAAAGCAGTTCCCAGGCTTATGGGTAATATTCATTGTTTCCCAGGCCACATAATTATTATTTTGGCTGTCAGGAACCTGGGAGAGAGAGCGCAGAGACAATATTTTCCCAATCAGCTCATGGAGAACCATTTAATTCCAGTTAAAAGGAGCCAGCTGTGAAACAGTAAGCACACACCGACCCATTGGAGAGGAGCACAGCCAGTGCCTGTGGCTGGTGCTGCCTCCTGTGATAGCGAGGACTCGGGGTTAACGGCATGTGACAGAAACCACATCTCCACATATCATGGATTTGTCTCCTGGACCCCAATGCCACAAAAATGCTTTGGAAATTGCTGCAGGGCAGAGCAAAGCAGGGAGGGAGGAAGGAATGTGCTCAGCTCGGCAGAAGGCGGCCCTGCAGCTTCTGTGCAAGGGCTAGGAAGAGGCCGGGTGCAGGGCTTTCTGCAGCCAAGGCCCAGATATTTTGCATGACTCAGGCAGGAGGAAGCAGCTCACGTGTGTTCATTTGCAGGCGAGCTGGCAGCGTGGAAGCTGGGTCTCTCCTGGCAGCTTCATGGAGCTGGCAGCTTGGGGCTTTGAGCAGGGAGGACAGCAATTCCAGCAGCTCCAGCACGGGTTGATGGTGCAGAGCACCAGTTAGATCACGCTTCTTGGTTACCAGCAAATTAATTTGCATGGCTGGACAAAAACGATGCTGTGGGCAAAATCCTGCCTTTACAGGTTGGAGCAATTCCCCGGCAGCAGGGGTGGGACCAGCCTCAGACTTCACTCCTGAAGAGATGGGGCAGCTCGAGCTTGTACAGCCCCACCGCATAGCCATTCACACGCTGGCGAGCCCGTGCAAAGAAACAGGATCCCTGCCCTGCTGCTCACACGTGCCAGAGCTGAGCCCAGCTGCCGCAGCTGAGCCCTTCCCTGGGAGCAGCGGGGCTCTGGCTGGCATGGAGCTGGCTCCGCAGCAAGGCACGGTGCAGCACGCTTGGTGGGGCAATGCGTGGCGAGGTTTGCAGGCTGCACATTGCCTGGCACCTTCCCTGCTCTGCCTGGGGTCTCCTGCGTTTGCGTGTCCCCCAGATGGGACAGCACTGGGAGAGGGAAGGCACAATACAACTCCGTGAACCGGTGGCTGATTTGACAACTCTGGATGCCAAAGGTCGATGCTTGAAAAACATGCAGGATGAACAACACCTGTGTGGATTTCCTGTTTGGTGGCTTTTCAGACCCATAGAATCATAGAATGGTTTCAGTTGGAAAGAGGCCTTTAAAGCCATCCAGTCCCGCCCCGCTGCAGTGAGCAGGGACATCCTCCACTAGACCAGGTTGCTCAGAGCCCCATCCAGCCTAACCTTGAATATTTCCAGGGCTAGGGCTTCTACCACCTCTCTGGACAACCTGTGCCAGTGTCTCACCGCCCTCACTGTGAACAATTTCTTCCTTATATCTAGTCTGAGTCTACCCTCTTTTAGTTTAAAACCATTACCCCTTGCCCTAGTCCCTGCTAAAATGTTTGTCTCCATCTTTCTTATAAGGCCCACTTTAAGTATTGAAAGGCTGCTCTAAGGTCTCGCCGGAGCCTTTTCTTCTTCAGGCTGAACAACCCCAACTCTCTCAGTCTGTCCTCAGAGCAGAGCTGCTCCAGCCCCCTGAGCATCTTGTGGCCTCCTCTGGACTTGCTCCAACAGCTCCATGTCCTTCCTGTGCTGAGGACTCCAGAGCTGGACCCAGCACTGCAGGTGGGGTCTCATGAGAGCAGAGTAGAAGGGGAGAATCCCCTCCCTCGCTCTGCTGGTCACAGTTCTTTTGATGCAGCCCAGGATACAGTTGGCTTTCTGGGCTGCGAGGGCACACTGCTGGCTCATCTCCATCCACCAGTACCCCCACGTCCTTCTCTGAGGGGCTGCTCTCAAAAAGGCTGCTCTGTGACTTGGACAGGTCTGTCTTGCCCCCTTTACCAGCACTGCAGTCACTTTGTGGTCCAGATCTGTCCACGCTTCATGGCAGAGATGGTCCATCTCCTCTCTCCTGAGCTCATCGGGGGACATGCAGGTGTTCACCCTAGCAATCGGAGCCTCCCACCTGTATCTCCTTTCACATCCCCCAGCCAGAAGGGTTTCACCTCCTGGGTGTTGTGTGACCCCTCTCCAGTGCCAGCACCAACCTTGGCTGCTCAGGTTACGGGAGCATTGCAAGCTCCACTTGCAGTGGAGGAGCAGCACGCAGAGGGACACAGCTGCAGCCCCAGAGGCCCTGCCTGTGGCAGCACAGCTCCAGAATCTGCTGGCTACATGCAAAGGCGGGGATGTGCTGGGCTCACGGAGGCGTCCGCATTCTGGGAGAGTTAAGATCAGGAAAGGTTGCTTTCAGCAGGCTTGAGGCACAGGCAGCCGAGGCGGTGACTGGCCTGAGGTCAGCAGCAGCAGCAGGCTGTAAACACGGCCTCCTCCCGGCGTTAGGGTCCTGTGCTGTCGGCTGCACCCGGGCTTCAAGGCAGCTCGTGGTGACTGTTGCTCTCAGAGCCATGCTATGGAGAGAAGAAGTGCTGGCTTCTCTGCTTCCAGGTCTGAGTAAATGCTTCTCCAGCTCCAAGACTTTTCTTGTGGCGAAGCACGTGATGGCTCTGAGGCTTGTGAGGGCTGTGGTTCCCCAGCAGCTCTGCCAGCTTGCCTGAGGGACACATCAGGTCCCTGAGCCCCATGCTCATCAGACCACTTGGCAAGGCCTGGGTTTCTTTAGGGGACATCATAGATGCCAATGACATTCAGCTTCTGCCAAGGACAGTTTGGAGGTAGTGCTGCAGAAGATAGGCGCTTGCTATCTGGTTTAAGCTTTGGCCTTCTCCATGCTTCACAAAGATGCCCAGCCCCTCTGAGCATCCAGAAGGGGCTCCCAGCAACACAGATGACAATAACATTCCTGTTGCCTTTAATTGCTGTCATATTTGATACATTGTATCTGTTGACAATACACTGTGGGGAGAGCTGAGGAGCTTCCACAAATGTCTCTTCAGAGCCAGACTGCGAGTGATATAATTCTATGTCTGGTACCCTGTTGAGGCACCAGTGTAAACATCAGCTCAGCACCCTCAGTGGCAGTGATGATGTGATGCTGGAGAGAAAGTGAACTGGAGGGGTGAAAGACAGAAGGATGGAGACTATAACCCAGACCTTCTTTCTTTCCTCTCTCTGACCGTACTCCCCTCTGGTCATGCTTGTGGTGAGAAAACCTGTTTATATTTAGTTTCTGTTCTGTTTCTCTTGTTGGGCTTGATAGAAAAAAGAAAAAAAAGCAGTGGATGCAATGGAAAAATGAAGTGAGAACAGCAATGCTCTCAGGTCACCCTCTTTTTCCTTTCCACTGCGCTTGCCAAGCACAACCCATTTTGGTCTCTGCTGACACTACAGCCTTCTCCAGCCCTCCGAGACACGAGCTGAAACAGAAACTCCTGGCAGCCCCTGGGTAAAAGCAGCAGCGAGGAACTCCACAACCACCACGAGGCACGGTGTCACTGCTGTGAGGTGCATGTGTCAGGGCACTTCCTGAGGGCTGCAAATGCCCTAGGAAGATACCACGTCCAGCGAACATCCAGCTACATCTCTGAGTGCATTAGAAATGGCGTGGCAATTACGATGAGGTTGTGGATGAGCCCAAGAGGGTTTATAGACCAGTCTGTTGTTGTTAATCAAAAAGATACTTTTTTTTTTTTCCCTCTGCCTGTCCACAGTCATCTCAACTCTGAACTGCTTTGGTGTGTCCTGAAGAAGAGGTTCAAAATATAAATTGCTTCCTGGAAGCATAATCCAAGGTAGAGCCCCGGGCAATATCATGTTCAGATGCCTGATCCCTTGTACTCAGTTTTAAAGAGCTTAAATCTCAACTCTCTTTGACAAAGTGACCTTTGGCTCGTGGTCAGCAGATCCCATATTTCTGAAAGGTCCATGAAAGGTAATTAAGGAGAGCAAGCCTTTTGCTGGCCAGTTTAAATTCATTGTATGGGGCCTTCATCTTCAAAGGGAGAAAATCCTGTGAAGACCTATAATCAGAAAGGTTGAAAGCCACCAGGTATCCAAGAAACTGGAGGCACTTACAAGGAGAGATGGCTGCACTGGCCTTGCTGTATCTTTTTGTTTCCAGAGGAGATGTTTTGCCTGCTTTTAGAAAGCACTGCAGGACCTGGTTCCTCTCACAGTCCTCCCTTAAGCACTGGCTATGGAGTAAATGGAGGTTGTTTTCCTTCCCTGAATATCTGTTTCCTTTCTAAATAAGCCATGGGTGAGTCTGTTGTTGTTTTGGTTTGATTTTTAATGGAAAAAACACAAACCTGTAGGCAACTCACAAAGCTTTTAGTAGCTGCATCTGGTCCTGAGGTACCATGAGGATTGGTGAAATCACTGAACAGAGAATAGCAAGGGACCTTGGGCTGCTCCTCTCCAAGGCAGGATTAACTAAACCTAGCCCATGTCTGCCAGATGTTTTTTTTTTACATTCCTTTAACAGCCCTCCAATTCTCCAGCCTACTCAGGAAGTGATTCACTAACCTTATTATTTAGAGATGGTCCACAGGATTGACCTAGATCTTCTCACTGTGTGTTAGGCATGTGAGTTTGACTTTTCCCCAGTGGGAAAAGAGAATGGGTTATTCCCTCCCCTTCTGCAGTGACCTTTCACATGTTTGAAGCCTATTACTGCGGCTCCTTTCAGTCTCCTGTAAACTGGGCAAAAACACAAACCAAGCTTTCTTGACCTCCCATTGCAGTCTGGGGCCTGTGATGGGGAAGCAGCTGAGCAACCCTTTGTGCAATTCTTCCACTGTCTGTGATGGTGATGATACAGAGGGAGTGGATCAAAGTAGGATAGGTTGAATGCCACCCATGCTCTGCACTCACAGAGCTCAACTGAGAGCAATTCATGTGCATCAGCACCAAGATGCCTTTTTGCAAACCATCCAAAGGCCTGAAGCTATGATTGTGCAGAACTCCCCCTGTCCTCATGAGTCACAGGATGAAGGAACTGCTGGATTTGGACCCTGTTACCTGGTCAGTACCTTCCACTAATATGAACCGTGTGATCTCTTCTGCTCTGACTCTTTCTTACCTCTTACACCACTGAGCTTTCAGGAGGGGTGAGTCTCAATCACCCACTCTGCATGGGCAAGCTCAGACACAGGTTTTTGCAAGCAGGTCTTTGCTTCACCCATGGACAAAACCATCCATTGGGATGGTTTCACTCCAGCCCCATCTGTTGTTGTGGCCTCACACATACAGCTCATGGCTTGTTCTCGCCTCCTACTCTGAGGCCTGCCAAAGTCCCATCCTGGTTGTAAATACTGTAGCCCTGAAGCAGCCAGGTACAATGCTCCTTATTATGTTACAGGAAAACTGATCCTTTTTATCCCCAGAGAACTAAAACTGCATTTAGCTATTTTCTGAGGCAGTGCCACTCTTGAAGCTAATGAAGCATCAGGATTTGGTCCATGGTTTCTGCAAGGCTGTAATATGGTAAACCTAGGCTAATCCCTTCCACGTTGGTGAGGCCAAACTTTGTTTAGGACAGTACATTGCTCCATATCTAACCTATTGCATGGACACACTTTCTATCTCTAGTGTTGCTGTCTAACCCTCCCACACTGAAGACCCGGTGTCACCCCATCAGTACTGCAGCAGGGTGCAATACTGTCTTGTGGAATTCAACAAGACACAATCATGTTTGCAGGTAGCGTTTCATCAGCTTTCCTTAGCCAGGCTGAAGCCTGGGGCATGTTTAAGGTGTTTGGCTGACCAAGTGCAGATAGCTTCATTTTGGCATGCTAACAGGACCGAACCCTGGGGCACTGACCTCCAAAGGTCTCCCCTTAGCTGAAGTGCAGCATCCCAGCATCCTTTCTGCCACCACACAGACATACCTGATGGCATGCCTCACGCTTCTCCTGCAGCCAGGACTGTGGCCTGTATCATCTACATGTGCTTGTACTGGTATCATCCTCTTCATACACTCAGAAAGTGGAGTCTCTGACCCACCATCAGTGTGGTAATGAAATGGTGGGTTTGGTCATGCAGGTGGCCTGGGAAGTGTCCAGCTATAGGGTTCCCTCTGCCAGGTGTTCCTTACCTCCATCAGAAAAGATTTTGGCATTGCAGCTAGATACGGCATCCATGGAAGTGCTACTGCTGGGGAGCTTCTGTCTGTAGAAGGGCCTGCAAAGCCAGTACGAGGCCCAAGCACTGGGGCTTTTCCTGGGATACAGTTGTCATTGCACAATAGTTCTTTTTATTTTCCCCCCAGTACATACTTGTTCAAGCTTTCAAGAGCAGATAAGCGCTTCTCACAACCAGAGAGCTGCAAATCAGAGTGTACTTCATGCTGGCGGTTGGGTGCCTCCTCCCAATGGCAGGTTTTGGTTGGTCATTGAGACACATGGGGACCACGCCATGGCTTCAGCGACCAGCACAGCAGTGCCTCTGACAGCAGTGTCTCTGATCATGTATTACTTCTACTGAGGGCACAGCCGGGAGTCCTTGCCCTGCAACGAGAGTTTTCCAGTGGAGATCTGTGCAAACAGACATGTTCTGTGCAAACTGTACCAGTCTGCTTTTCACCTGGAGTCTGAACGGGTCACATCTCTGCTGCGGAGATGCAGTTGCCTATACAAACACTCCTGATGCATACAGACCAAACACTGCCTGTCTTGTTGGGTTCCCAGCTCCAAATGATGATTTTTGGGGTCCCTGGCAAAATTTATTTCCTCATTCCAGAAAAGGCAGAAAAGCTTTGATGACTACCTCCCCTTTAACATGCTGCTTTTGTTCAGAGGGTTTCTTACACGGAAAGCCAGGTCTGATGCTTGCTTAGCTGCTCTGAGCAGTGTGAAAATGTTGTTATGTGGTTGTCAGAAAACCATGATGAGGCTTGTCCACTTGGGAAATTTTACTGACATAACTTCTTTGACTGTACGAATTATGCTGGTGTAGCTAAACAGATGATAGATATGACCACATATTATATGCCATTCCTTAGCCAACAATACCGTCTGAAGAACATGTTGTGGGCAATACTATGTTTTGATGTCTCTGGCCTGCATAGACGGTGGCTTCCTCAGACTGCAATCAATTCCCAAGATTGCACAAAGGTTATGGACTGCCTCCAAGCTTCCAGTCAGGGACCACTGTTGTATGTAGGGATATAGTAATAGCTAAACCATATAATTACTTCTGATCACATTTACAACAGGGGCTTTAGGGCCAGGTCATCTGCTATCATTTAAGGCTGTGAAGAAGCATGATCTTTTGTCTTCTGAGCTGTGTCAGCAAGTCCCTGCTGCGTTGTACATGGAGGAGTTGAAATAAACTACAACTGGTAGTTAGAATAAAGCCCTGTGTGTTTTTCTGTGCAATATAGCAGCGAGCTACCTGGAGAAGGAGTTTTGTAATACAGACCTTGCAGAAGAGTGGCCAGCCAAGAGTTGTGCAGCCAGCAGCCTGCCAGCAGCCTCATCACCAAGCACCTGCATGAAGAAAGGAGCAGGGTTTCATGGTCTGCAGGGCATCAGGGGCAGGTCCCAAAGCAATCCAAGCAGGGCTCAGATCTGTGCAGTGAGCTGTTCAACAGCAAAGCCTGCATCCAGTAACCCTCTGTGTGCTGCCTGGCCCTCCCTGCCCGCTGATGGGGGAAACAGTGAGACCCCTTTTCCACACAGCTCAGTCCCAGCTCACTTAATGGGACCAGCTCCATCTGGGAACTCCAGACATGGGCAAGACTCAAATACAACTCAAGCAGAAACACAAGCCTTTAAAAAATTATTTTATTTTGTTTTGCTGCAAGGAAGGAGCAGCCTCTGGTCTTTTATATTCACTTATATGAGAGGGCTGATTGGGAAAGGGCAAAGCAGGGCGGCTGAGCACCTTGGGTGCAACCGAGATCCGTCACGGCGCCATTTGTTATGCTGCTCTTTGGCCACGCTCCTGCTGCTCAGCCGGTCACGCAACCACCTCTTGCTCTCATTAATGCCAGATTGGGTTCCTGCCGCCACTCTCCCGCTGCTTTTAATTATGTGGCCACCAGCCAAGGACTGCTGGGGAAAACCCTACCCCTTAGGCTGGGTGTCCGCTGATCCTAACTGAACCATAGAGCTCTTGGGATGGGGGGACTTAAAGGAAAACAGCAGAAACAGGGACAGTTCATGGGAGAAAAAGGATGAAGGTCAGAGGGTTAAAAGTGCAAGAACAGGGAGCCACAGGGGACACACAGCAGAGCCCCACTATTTGTGCCTATCTCTTCCTGCAAGCATCCAACGTGCGGGGACAGAAATAGTCACTATGGTCCCCTCTCTTCATCCTCCTCCTCATGGGGCTGCAGGTGGTCAGCCTGACCAGGGCAAAGAGGAGGCTGCCAAGATCTCGTGATGTTGTGAGGTCACCAGTGGAGAGGGTGTGAGTAGAAAGGAGGGGAGAAAAACATGTAACGCTTGGGGGAGATGGGAGAGGGGCTGAGGCATGCCAGGTGCACGTGTGCCAGGATCTCTCTCATGCTGCAGAAGGGACTTGTGTCAGGGGACCTGATAAACCATGCTGTGACCATGCCGGTGCCTGCTGCTTCTGCGAGATGCGGAGTTGGCTCATGGTGCTAGCAGTCCTGCTGATGTCCTTCAACATCTTCTGAGGGTAAGTTCTAACTCCGTTTAGGGGCTGGGAAGAGGAAGCAAGTGGACTCCAACCACTTGTAGTCCAGAAGGGCTCTGATTTTGGTGACACCTATCAGGACTGTCCTCTGGAGCACTAGGGTCTCTCTGCCATCTGCACACAAGAAGTGGAGGATACACGGTGGTGACTGACCAAGGACATCCCCCCTCCGCCTCTTGGTGGTTGCAGGAGATCTGGTTGCTCTGAGATGTTCACTCTGGGCTGGAGAGGATTCAGTGGCAGAGGCAGGCCTGGGCAGAGCATGGAGCTGGTGTCCTCAGACATGGCACAGAGCACAGGCAAAGGGACCCATATGGTCAGCACTCTTGACCTCACTGATGTGGGCAAGGGAGACTGCCGTGTAGGTGACCAGACAGTCTCCACATGCACCAGGTCTGCTGGGTGAGGAGGAATGCTCTTAAGCACATGCCATGAGCAGCACCTACAAGCCCAGCTCTCAGCACGAGAAGTCCCTGGTGATTCAGAAGGTCCAGCCTGGCAAGTCCAGCCCAGAGGTACTTGCTGTATTGGGGTACTGCTGTAGCACTGGTACCGTGGTGGTATTTTTAGGGGCAATGACACTTGTGTCCCCAGCCATACAGACACAAGGTCAGCCTGACCCTGGTAGTCCCTCCTACTCCCCAGCCCCAGGCAGTCCCCCACACTGACCCTCTGAATAGCTCACCAGCCTCCTAAGTGTACCTAACAATCCCCACTGTCCCACCCAGCTGCTGTCTCACTCTCCCCACCTCAACAGGACAGGGGGAGAAAATAGGATGAAAAAAAACCCTTGTGGCTGAAAGAGTGACAGTTTAAGAAGAAAAGCAAAAGCTGCACACAGAAGCAAAGCAAAAAGAAGAATTCATTCACTACTTCCCATTAGCAGGCAGATGTCCAGCCACATCCTGAGAAGCAGGACCTCAGTACTCATAGTGGTTGCTTGGGAAGACAAATGACATAATCATGAATGTCCCCCCATCCTCTTTTTCCTGCGCTTTCATTGCTGAGTGTATGTACACAATATATGGTGTAGACATACAGTATATAACATCCCTTTGGTCAGTTTGGGTCAGCTGTCCCGGCTGTCTTCTTCAAACCTCTTGTCCACCCTCAGCCTACTTACTTGTGGGGTGCAGGGAGGGGGGAGAGCAAGCCTTGATGCTGTGCAAGCACTGCTCAGCAGCAGCCAAAGCACCAGTGTGCCATCCAATGCTGGTTTAGCCACAAATGCAAAGCACAGCACCATACAGGCTGCTGTGAAGAAAGTTCACTTCCTAACTCCACCCTGGCCAGACTCAGTCCAGACAGCAGGCCTGTAGAGAGTGGTCTTGTCTCTTGTGTACACACTCACCTTTTTTTTTTGTTGCACACTCTTGCCATCTCACTTGGACCTGGGTCTGCCTCCCCAGAGATACCCATTTCCTAAATGCCATTGTGTCAGCTTCATCATGTACACCATGAACCATTCTCTGCTGTGCTCCAGAGTGCTCCCACTCAGAAGTGCCCACTTCCCTCATGCATGCTACCATGAACAGGTGGAGAGGGACCTCGGGGTCCTGGTTGGTGGCAAACTGAATATGAGCCAGCAGTGTGCCCTGGCAGCCAGGAAAGCGAACCATGTCCTGGGATGCATCAAGCACAGCGTAGCCAGCCGGTCAAGGAAGGTGATTGTCCTGTTCTGCTCCACACTGGTGTGGCCTCACCTCGAGTACTGGGTGCAGTCTGGGGCTCCACAGTTCAAAAAGGACATCAAACTGCTGGAGCACGTCCAGAAGAGGTGAAGGGCCTAGAAGGGATGACTTATGAGGAGTGGCTGAGGTCACTTGGATTATTCAGCCTGGAGAAGAGGAGGCTGAGGGGTGACCTCATTGGAGTCTATGGCTTCCTCATGAGGGGAAGGGAAGGGGCAGGTACCGATTTCTTCACTCCTGTGACCCATGGCAGGAATTGGGGTGACAGCAGGAGCTGAATCAGAGGAGGGTTAGGTTGGATCTCAGGAAAAGGTTTTTCACCCAGAGGGTGATTGAACCCTGGCACAGGCTCCCCAGGGCAGTGGTCACAGCACCAAGCCTGCCTGAGCTCAAGCAGCGTTTAGATGATGCTCTCAGGCACATGGTGTGACTGCTGGGGTGTCCTGCACAGGGACAGGAGTTGGACTCGATGATCCTAGAGGGTCCCTTCCAACCCGGCATGTTCTATGATTCTATGAACACCTGCAAATGAGCCACTACGCACATTTGCGCTCATACACACCTGTTTGTTCCTACAACAAACACAGCTCAATCACGAATGGGAACCTCTGCACTGGCACGCTACTTAGCAACCTGAACTCGTACCATGCGCTAGACTGACTGCACTGGTGAGCAGCACTTACAATAAAAATCACGTTAGCTTCCCTTCTGGCTTCCCAACCAGACAGTGTGGCAGCCCAGGAGTCATGTTAGGTCAAGAGATGTAGAAGTCTGAACTAGCTGCAGCTGCCTCAAACAGCTCTGGAAGGATCTTTGTCTTTGTTCAGTTTTGATCCTGCTTTAATAGGCAGGAGTAACTGGTTTAAGGCAGCAGGCAGAGTCCCTGGGAAACTCACAGCCAGAGCAGACGCTTGGCTTTGTCCAGTGACTGGGCACCTCACGCAGAATGGGGACTTTGTGTTTGCTTTTAGAAGATAACTAATTCATATAGGAGGTTCATGAATATTCAGCTTGTGCTGGGGGTTGGGGAGAACAATCCCTAAAACAAAGAGGCAAATTCTTTTACCCTTCATTTGGGGGAATGCTGTTCTCAGCAGCCTCTGGGCTGCGAGTAGCCTGCAGTCCCTGTCTGTCACAGTAGGATCCATTAATGATCCGTGTTTTTCCAAGCCTGAGCGTGCATCACTTGTGAAAAACAGATGCAGTCAGTGAGGGCTTGGAGTTAATGTTTCTGGATGAAGGAGAGTTTTGGAGGTGAGTCCAAGAGCATAAGGACCCAGCCTGAGGTCAGTCAGTGTAGCTGTTGTAGCCTCTCTGGCTTTGACCCCTTTCTGTGGCTGTACCTGTCCTGGGAAGCTGTAGCAGAAAAGTGTCCCACCAGTGTGGACATGGCTCTTTCTGCACAGCTACTGTAGCTATTCCTCCTTGAAGTGAAAAACAACCGGTGAAGACCTTGTCTTCACTGAAGGGGTTTGTCAGTAGCATGTTATTCCCAAAGCTGTATATGGCCTCCTCCCCTCTTTGCCTTGCACAGCACGCATTTTAGGGCCTAGACATACTGTCAAGGTATTGATGCTAACAGACTACTAGCAAATAATGATCGTAGCTTGTTTGTCCACGTTGACTGACCCCGCAAGTGCTGCGAACTCAGAATTCCTTCCCTGGCAGTGTCCAGCTGATGAGCAGGAGTTTGCTACGCTACCTGGGTGCATATCTAGGCTCTTGTATGCATCTTCTCCATACAAAGCAGTTGTTGACGTTGTTTCCAGGAATTTCCAAGTGAAATAAACTTTTCTGGTAAAAGAAAAATAAGCAAAAAATAAGAAAAATAAGTTATGCTCTTTTGCAGCATAACAGTACCTGCACTTGGGTTGCCAGTGCTGCCTTCCCTCCTCTTCACGGCCCCCCTTCCGAAGTGATTACACTGGTCAGGCTTTTAAGTACAGTCTTGTTTACCTTGTCTTCACCCGCACAGGGACTCTCCAGGCTCCTGTAATTGTTCCGTGTTGTCCAACTGAAGCGGTAGAGCAAGCTGGGTGATTGCTGTGTGACGGATGGCCACCCTGCAGGGGGCAAGGCAAACAGCCGGGGTTTGAGCTGGTCACAGTGGGCACTGCCTGCACCAAATGAAGGCAGTGTTGCTTTTGTGGATCTCTGGTCTGGTCCCAGAACTCTGCTCCAGTGGTGGCAGGTGAAGATGGTTGGTAAATGTGTTCATCGGTGCTACCTCCTGGGTGTGCAAGGCACCTGCCCGGACACGCATGTTCCAGGAAGGAGGCTTTGTGTGACTTCTTGTCTCTGCTATATTTTCCCACTTTCTAGGAAATGTGTGCAACACCAGCTCCCATCACCAGGCAGTCCTCCATGCTTCCATCTGTTGCCTTTCTTTTGCAAGGGTGTCTGTGTGCTCCTTTCTCCCCTTCCCTCTTTTACCCCAGGATCTCCACTTTCTCCTTCTGCTCAGCTCCGGCTTTTCCATCCCATTCCATACTGCAGCCCTCCATTCCCCATGCCTTCCTCCAACCCTGTCTTCCCCCTCCATCATCTGGTGCTGGTTTTTACAGAGCAGCCCCTCGGTGAAGTCCCAGCATCAATAAGCACGAGGGGCAGCCTCCTGCCTCATCACCCCGTGTCAGATCACTGATCGAGGTCCACCTTCTCCTCTCCATGCAAGGTCATGCGTGGGATGGGCCCAGCCACAGGTTCTCCCCAAGCACTGTGCCTTTTTCTGATTAATGAGGCACAGCTGAGAGGCACTGGGAATTAGAGATGAGCCCCAGCACTGGCAGCACATCTCCTGCCAGCCCTGTGGCATGGTGAGAGGGGCAGATGAATACAGAGAAGTGGATTTCACGCCCTCTGTGCAATGTTTGAGGTATCCCCACCTCTGAAGGAGGACAGCGAGCCCTGAGCACCTGGGGACATGGCAGCCTGACCAGAAGCCCTCTGGGGACATGGGTAGGTGCTGATGCAGCCACCTGTGTGCCGAGTGAAGCACCAGGTGCCCCAGCTCCTGGGGCAGGTGCAGGGATGCAAGGTATCAGGTATGGCTGGTGGCTCCATTCCCTTTGCCAGCTCAGCCAGGGGTGGAAGAACACAGACTTAAGGTGAGCATGGTGCCTGCCAGGTATGGCTTTCTCTGAGCACTACTAGCCATGTATGGCGACCCAGGGTGGTTTTGCTGTGCTGGTTCAAAATGCAGCTACAGCAGTGCTGCTGCGTGCTCCCCTGAGAGCCCTGGGCATCACCCTGCAATTCTCCCTGCCCCGAAGTACAAAGCAGCCAGAGGGCCCCACCAGGCTCCTCCTCTCTGTCCCTTCGTGCACAGTGCCTTCGGGCTGCAGGAGGTAGCTGTAAGCCTGTTAACTGCTTCCTCCCCATCCCAAGAGGGAAACACAGATGCAGTCTGGTGCGCCAGTCTCCCTCCTGGATGCTAAGTTTCAGAGGTCAAGCTGATACCCATGGGATTCAGCTCTTTTGCCATCTCTTTCCTACACGTGGTCTCTCAGATTCTCAGAGACAGGGACACGTAGGTTGCAGCCTTGTTTGGTTTGCATTTATTTTGCTTTGTATATTCACAAAAGGTGAAAGGCCTGCTCTTCAATAGCCTCTGATACGGCTGTACTGACTTCCCCGCAGTGGGATTTGCAACAGGATAGCTGACAGGCTACATGTTTCTTGGATCGATTTCAGCACGCCTTCCTCATGGCTCTGCTACGGCTTCTCTAGTTACCCCATGTAGGTGTGCAGAGAACCCGGGTCAGTGGCACACACCGTGCCTCCGCTGCCTGTGCCTGCGGGAGCGTGGGACGGAAAGGCACCTGGAAAGGCTCCTACACCTCTGCCGCCACAGAGGCATTGTGCAAGCCTCAGTGCTAAGACCTGCAACTCAATCCTTTGCACAAGCAAAGGTCCTTTGCAAAGACCTGCACAACCATTTTTGGTAAATCAAGCTGAGTGCTCCAGGTTTCTAATTCTCCTGCATTATTAATGCTTTGCTCAGGAATTAATGTGGGTCAGCCTCTGCTTATGGGCCCATGTGCTCATTTCAAGTGTAAGCTTATCCAGAGTTTGGAGATGGCTGATGACAGGGGTTTGGCTCAGTCTTTTTTTTTAAAAGACCCTGTGAAGTTCCGACCCCAGGACAAGTATCTTTGTAGATGGATGGGACACGTGTTTCAGTTTTGTTCCTGCTCCTGTACCAGGGAAATTGTTCTCTCAGGGCCAC
This sequence comes from Aegotheles bennettii, assembly GCA_013398125.1. Lineage (NCBI taxonomy): Eukaryota > Metazoa > Chordata > Aves > Caprimulgiformes > Aegothelidae > Aegotheles > Aegotheles bennettii. The sequence continues at coordinate 600,126 of VZRW01010208.1, read as the reverse complement.
ACAGAGTTTCATGCTGGGGTCAGAATTCAGGCTCAGTTTGCGCTATATCAGGTTAAAGACTTGGAGGGGTGAACAAAACTTCAAGAGAAAGCAGCAAGCTGGATGGAGGGCTCAGAAAACACAGCCTCTGAGGGTCGCGTGACAGAGTCTGGTGTGTTTTTCCTCCAAACACAACTGCTGGAGAGGGACCAGAAAACCTGCCCTTCCATAAAAGCTGTGATGCATTATTCTCCATTTCCACAGAGGCAAGGCAGGCCTGGCTTGATTTGCAGTAGGGATGATTTATGGTAGGCATTGGGGAAATATTTTCAAGTTTTTAAGGGTCACCGGTCCTCCGATAAGTACCCAGAGGCTCTGCCACTGGGCTACCACCCTCAGTTCTTAAAAGTCTCTGCAGTTCAGGCAGGGTGGGGTGGGGATCCTTGATCCTGACTCAGACCAACGGCTGGGTTAGATCAGCATGAGCTAACTGGTGAGGCAATCGAGTATGGCCCATGGCCTTTTTCTTTGGAAAAAGGCGGCTTTGGGCATATGCGTTCAGTCAGCATCCCCTTTGTTCAGCTGTGTGGGGCTGGGTGATGAGAGTCAGAGATCTCCCCACTGTGCCACTGTAGGAGAAAGCATGGGGGCACCTTGTATACAAGTTCATGGCCCAGTGGGGGACTACAGTTTTCCATCTAGGATGTAGCTGGAGTTTCCTAGGCTCTGTGGTGAATCCTCACCAACTGAGTGTTTCAGACTTAAGTATGGCTAGAAGCAGGGCAATGCCTATGCAGTGAAGTTTACAGCCTGATCTCCATGGTTCAGCTCTAAGCCCTACCCTTTGGATCAAACTTTTCTTTCTCTTTCAGATTTTGGGATAGAAATCTAGTCTCACAGTCAGACTGGTGTAAAGGTTTAGTAAGAGTGAGTAACATCTCAGCTAGACAGTGCTAAGCACAGAGTTAGGTGCAGGACTACCTTTTTTGTTACATTACAATCTTCCTTCAAGGCATTCCCTTTTACAGTGGCAATGACCCAGTTTCATATTCATTAACTTGGGTGGACTGACAGCAGTGAGCTTGGCTTTCCTGCCCTAGCCACATCAAACAAACAAACAAAATCCTACCCCAACAGAGGCACAAGCACTACTTGCCAGCAGGAACTGGAGGCATAACCTGCATCCACTTGCAGTGTTGTTTTCCACCTCAGCCTTCTCTGACCATCACATTTGCTAATGGTGTTGCATCTGCAAGAGACCTTTTGCAATCTGCTGCACCATTCCTGAGCAGAGGAAATGAGGTTTCTCATGGCGCAACAGGAGAGTGGAAATTTAAAAAGCTAACAGCATGGGGTAGAGTGCTAGTTATGCCCAGGTCCCTCTGCAGTCCTGAAGACCTTCAGGTGAAGAAGGGGAGCTGACATCTTTCCATTGTGCTCCAGCTTGCCACAGCTGCCACATGGCAGCCTGCCTGGAGTCCCCATCTCTGATCACACACTGTCTTTGTTGTGCTGTGATTTTTTTAATTTTTTTTATTTTCCTCACCATTTTATAAGCTGATTCTGGGATTGCTAGATGGCCATGGACCATGAAGGCACCCGTGTTTTTCTGTCAAGTTCTCTGGACGTGCTGCTAGAATCTAGCTGAACCTTGATACATTGCTAACCTGTGCTGGCATCATGGACAAAAAGTATTTCCAAAACTTCAGTGCAGAGCATACTCCCCGTTTGGAAGTGCAATAAACAAATCTTCCATCCTCTTTTACCCAAACAATCCTTTTTTTCTTTTTTCCCCCCCTCCTACTTCTTAGGGGGTTATGCCCTTTTATCACACTGACTGTTCTCTGTGCCTGGGAGAGGCAGAAAGCCACACGTGACAGATCCATCTTTTTAAGGTGGAAGCTCTCCCAAAAGCCTCAGCATATTCATGAAATCCAATACCTCAGAGAACCACCCACCTCACTCATGCTAAAAACATTTGTTGAAAGATTGTGTGAAAGTCTGTTGCGCAAGGCTCAGAACATCAAATAACCCCTTTATTTATAGTATATACACTTACAACAATAAACCTCCCTTTTGAACTGCATTGGCCAATATAGATTTAAAAGGTTTTTTTCCTTTTCATCAACATCTCAATTTGTTGTTTAAGCATTCAGTGTTCTGGCTTGAGAGGAGCTGGTCTTGTGACTTCCCGCAGGACTAGTTGATTAGGTTTGCAAAACCTTCTACTTCCTCTTCTGTGGTTCTCTGGAAGACGAGGGTACCGCTCCAGTTCAACAATGCCAGCTTCTTGCTCATTGGTTTTGGGTTTGGAAGTATACCTGGGAAATGTTACCCCAAAATGAAGGAAGAGGAAAAGGATATTTCTTCAAGCCATTAAGTGAGATTTAAAAATATCTGTAAAACCTGAGAGGCCCTTTCTGCAATAGCTCCAGCCTGGAAAGGCCAGCAGGACAGCACCAGCACTTGCAAGCAGTCCCCTCCATGCCCACTGCAGACTCCTTTAGTCAGTCAGCTGGAACAATGTGCTTCTGCCAGTGCCCTCAGCATAGACCACAGAAGACATGGGTTTTCTCTCAGCTCCGCAGAAGACATGGGTTTCTCTTAGCTCCAAACTGTCCCTCCTGGCCCTGTCAGCGCAGTGGCACCCCGAGCCCATCCCAGGGCCACCACAGCTGATCAGCTCAGGGTGCACTGAGCAAGGAGGCTTCTGCCCCACTCCCCGGTCCTGCTGGCCAGCACAGTGGTTTTGGTATCTCCATCACTCAGCTTGTTTCAGCCCCCTGCTATTTCAGCTAGGGAACAGCCGATCCCCTCCACTTCCTCAGTCTTTCCATCTCTACTGCAGGTGACTTCCTCAGGGCAAGGAAATAACTTTCTTTTAGGTGTTGGCACAATACTTAGGGAATGATTTGTATGCTTTTATGGGCAGTGCGTGCCCTTGTCTGGAGGCAGGAAAAGAGGATTGCATGGGCATGACTTGCATTAGCTTTTCAGAACACACCTCGGGGAGGCTGTCTGGTGAGTTTGGCAATGCCCTTGGAGAGGCTGGTGTGCACACTGTGAGGGTAATAGGCTGCAAAGGATGAAGACAAGGCTGGTGGTGTTTGTTCCTGCCGCCCTTCTACTCATCGGGGCATAAACAACAGAGTGGAAGCTCCAACTGTTTATGTAGGAACTGGAAGCTAGGCACAGCTTTCTCACCTGTCCATTGGGATAGACTGGAGATGACTCAGGCTGTTTTCCTCACTACCTATTTGCAAAATATATATATATATATTTATACATAGTTACTTCTGTGAGGTCTTATTCTTAAAATTTCCAGATGTAAGTATTCCAGATGAGCTACCCCAGCAAATCATCCTTATGGAAATACTGTTTTTGCTGTCACAAGGGAGTTCTGTTGGTTCAGGTGATTTTGATAAATGGATCAAAAATGACTGTGTATTGGCAAAAAGACTTACAAGTGGATTCAACAGCATTTGCAGTAAGGTTTTTGCCATTACGGAAATTTCAATATCTCTGCCAAAAAAGGGACAGGAAGAAAAAAAGATGTTCCTTAACAATATTGCTATTCTGGCACAAAAAAAAGACTTTGACAGACCTGCCTTAAAATTAATTTTCCCATTTATTCACTCAACTTGTGATGAACCTCTTCCCACTAAACACTTTCAGCGTAACTAGAGACCAGGCTTGGAGCAACCTAGCACATCCAGCAGTCCTCCTGAACACTACTGCACGGGAACAAGATCTAAACTCTGACACTGAGCTCTCAAACCAAAAGAAAATCCTCAGGCTCTTTAGAACTGGGAAATTTCGGCTCTGGTGTTTTTGCTTTTATCTTCAACAGAGGAATCTGCTGGATTTGAGCATTAGATCAGAACATCTTGACGCTTAAGGGTGGATCTCAATTATGCAGCTCAGGTCTATCACTAACCATAATGGGCTCTCTGCATTGTTTCTTGAGGACATGCCCGTGCAGACAAAAGCTATGTGCTGGCAAGCCAAGGTCTAAACGTATCTAAACACTATATAATAAAAAAAACCCCAAAACAACAAACCACCCCAGGGGATAGGGAGCTGGGCTGCTGTACTGCACTGTGCAGAGCAATGTCATTGGAGGAGCAATTTCTCCTGGGACGTGCTATTCTGCGGAGCTGCTCCCCTGGTCTACATCTCCACTGTAATTGCCTCTTGGCGTGCCAGATGTTAATGCTATGGCCCCAGGGAACACCGCTTTTTCAGCAGCCTGTGGGAAAGAACAAAGAGGGTGATGGGAGCGCTGGGAGCAAAGCAGAGCGGTAGGCACCTCACTCTTTATCAGGGAAAAACCCAAGCTACAAGTCAGCAGATTTACCACAATTTCAAGCACTGCTAAAATCAAGCACTCATCCTGGTACAAGTATGTGTTGCATGAAAGTAAAGCTGCACTTGGCCAGAGGCAGCCGGTGCAAAGACCACACTGAAAAGAACCATTAGCTCCTGGTGAAGAGCTGGTATCCACCTAAGCAGAGGCTGGGCTTTTAGGTTAGCCTGGAACTGCGATCTGAAGCAGAATATGGGCAGATTTTAGCTCTGCCATGAACTTTTCAGGAAGCCCAGGCAAGACAAGTTTTGGTGTCATTCACTGCCCCTAACTTTAGCTTATTCAGAAGTTGCTTAGGTCTTTGAACAGGGCCAAAGTCAGTGGAGAAACATGGGGACTTCCAGCTTGTACTTCAGACTTGCTAATTTGATTAAACCCAGGACCACTTTTCCTTAATCTGGGTGTAATTCCTCAGACAGAGCCTATCACAGTCTCTGACCGATGTGCAACTTATTTATCTAGGGCAGCCAGAAGCACTACCCAGGGGTGTGGCGGCTGCATGATAGCCTGCCTGGTACAATGGGGTGGAGATGGATGGCCTTGCTTGGGAAGAAAGGATTTGCCACCCTGTTTCCCTCAGCAGCACAGAGGGACCACCCGGGTGTCTTGCTGGTACAGGGGAGCGCCTGGGGTAGCCCAAAAGTTATAATGCAGAAGCACATCTGGACAGATAACTCGGAGCAGCCTTTTGGCCATCTCAGAGCAGGGCTGTAAATCCCCTCGGCCTGCAGAGCCCCAGGGTAAGAGAAGGTGGAGGAAGAAATGCAGCAGCATCCTTCCCAGAGCTTCTCCTTGGTGGCTGGCTCTGCCCTGTCAACAAGGACTGTGTGACATGCATGCCTGGAGGAGAAAACACAGGTCTTTCCCTGGTTTGAGTCTGAGCTGCTGCTGCTCTGCACTAACTTTTGGAAGGATGATGAGCTCCCTGCTGCTCTGCTCTGCAGTCAGACCACAGCTACGCTCACCATGGATGCTAGGCTGGCTGCATCCAGGCATGCTCCAGGTGGGCATGTCGTATGCCTGTGCCCATTCAAACCCTTGTTTTGCATCACATGCTGAAACTGATTAAAGTACGACAGCCTCCGCGTCCTCTGGTCCTTACACAGAGTAAGTGGCAATACAGACAATACTTGCTAGGACTTTGCTCTAATTTTTCCTGGGTCTAACAAACTTCATCCACAGTAACGGTGAAACTGCAGGCTTAGGCAAGTTCTTTCTGAAACTGCAGGGGAACAACTTCTTGTCCTTCCCGTTGCAGTAAGCAGCCATCCCTGTCTTATTTAAAAAATGAAGCAAACATATACGCATGCATTTGTGTGAAACTCTGCTGGAAAAATCTCTGGGCTGGCACTTGTCCTCGTGGACAACAGCAATCCCAAGTAACGCCAGTGACAGAGAAGGGGTTAGGCTGAGCTCTTGTAACAAAGGACAGAATGGATTTCTAAGAATTTGCTCTTGGAGAGATGCTATACCTCGCCACCACACAGAAGAACCCTTCTCACAATCTCAGTTACCACTAGTTGAGGCTGCTTTTTAGGCTTTCTTGTTTGAGTTCTGAATATATAGGTACAAAATTTTTAAAATGACATTTTTGTAAAAGCCAGCAACCTTGTCAACTATGCCTGTCGTCTGAGTTCTCTCTCTCACTCATCAATTATTTTCTGGTAATTAATGTCCCTGTGTTTTCCATGAGGTAATATTACAGAGTGTTGATAAGCAGCTCTTTTCTTCTATCCCAGAACAGTGATCAGTGCAAACAGGAAGGTTTTCAAATCCTTGAAGAGAAAGATGTTCTGCAAACAGAACTTGTTACTGAATTAAAAATGTGTTGCAGATAAGGCAGACTCATAAACTTGAAGCTAAAATCTACAGCCGGTCAGCGCTTCGCTTGCTCCTATTTGAGTTGCTCTGGATAGGAAACACTCTGGGAACACAGCACATCCTTGGGCTATAGCCCGTCTGCACAGAACAACTTTGCTGCTGAATGTGCATTTCTTACTAAGGGTAACTGCTCATCTCAAGGCTATAATGATACTGATGCACTCACGCCATGAACTGCAGCCCACTGTTCTGGCAGTTCCCTTGTTTTATTTCTCTGCCGCAAAAGCTGGAATGAATTGTATTTGCTGGTGAAGCTTATTTTTGCTGGCTTTCTGTCCCAGGCAGTGGAGGATTTTATGGAGCTATCTTGTCTGTTTCAAAACCTTTTTTAAATCATCCTTTTTCCCACAGTTACATTGTCCTGAAATAGCCCCGTGTATAAACACCAATCATGCGTATGTGCTTCATGTTTCCCAGGGTCCAAAACTCCCTCTACAAGCACAGTTTAGGAGAACTACTGTGAGCCTGCACCTCCTGCCCACCAGGCTGGCTGGCTGTGGCTGGTATAGGTGACATCCTTGTTCTTTCCTGTACTTTTTGTGCCTCTCAGCTAAGGAGACAAGTAATTTCTTTGCACATAAACTCCAGGAGTCAGGAGTACTTTTGAGAGTCAGGGATTAGGACCATACTCAGACTGTCCCAAATCCAGACTGGGGTGAGACTGCGGTGTTTCTCAGTCCCTTCCCTGGCTCTGTCACTTCTGCAGGACCCCAGGCGTCCTTGGTGCCTTACCTCTGCACCACAGGGAGACAAGCATTTCCTTACTCACTCCAGGTGGGCAGGATGCTTTTCTCAATAGCTGTGAAGCACTTGGCCACTATAAGCTATGGGACCCCTATAGAAACTATACTGGATTACCAGCGAATCAGGGGGCTCCCAGCTCCCACGCTGTGGGGACAATGCCAGTTTGTGGCAATGCTGCCTTGTGGCACCGATGTTTGTGCAGACCTGATGTGTCAGCAAATCCCCAAATGAAAGACTCCAAGGGAAAAAAACAGGGGATGCTTTCTGTATGTTTAAGTGGGATTGGTTCTTCAACTTGTGTCACAGTGTTTGTCCACAGCACTTGGGCCAACACAGCTGCTGGGAAAAATGGGAAGTGCCAGAGCAGCAGAAGGAAGGGACAGAGGATTATGGTGGTGAGGCAAAGCTTTTGCCCTGCTAGTGCTGACAGATGTTTTGGGACATCCAGGCAGAGCCTCAGCCTCCTGAATGGTGAAATTACCCTCCCTCTCTAGGGAGAAATTCTTTGAATTTACCTGAGGGATAAGCTTTTTTCATTTTGGTTTCCTCCTTACCACGCGCTGATTTTTAGACACTTACATAGAGGCATAACTGAAACATTTGCTCTATAGTGCTTGCCTTACCACAACACCTGGTCTTGTAGCTTTTTGCAAAAATCTTTGTGGGGGGCTGGGCTATCCCAAAAGTGAACCTGCACAATGATTGACTCCATTTCAGAGCCCAATACTTTCAACATTTTCCCTATAATCCTGAGGCTGTATAGATTAATTTCCCTGGTTCAGAGAAAAAAAAACCCAAACCACCCAAATCAGTACCACTTCTAAACAAGAACTAGTTCCTTCCCAGAGCTCAAGCACTCCTATGGCAGTTTGACAACAGATGAAAAATGTGTCTGGTGGAAGACCCAGAGTGAGGGTCTGGGCTTTGACAACAGGGTCCTAGTCCATAACCTATTTCTGTGGGCAGCACTTGCCAAGAGAGCCCACACAGTGAGGTAAGGCTGCACCATGCTCTCTCCTTTCTTGCATAAAAAGTACCTGCTCTAATGAGAAGCAAGTCCCTGATTCAGCAAAGCACTTAAGTGTTTTGATGAACCAGGGCCAGACTGAACATCTTGTGCAGAACTCAGTTGTCTAGCAAACAATATCAAATATTTTATTGATGGATGCAGACTTAAATGAAAATTAAAGACATGGCTATTGAAGGCTGTAGGTGCCCAAACTCATATTGTTCATTTTTTATTGTATTAAAGTAATCATTTGTACGGGAACAGAAGCAGCCATCTCCAGAAAATTCATCCCTGTCATGCTGGGAAGAATATCCTCAGTCCTCCCTCAGTGCCCTGTCAATTTGATGGCTTATGTAGCTTGCTTAGAGACTCAGCACATTCAGGCTATTTCAGATCAACAACTTTCGGTCATATCCTTTCTTTTCCTATGAGGAATGCTCAGCTTTAGTACCCCGATTGGCTGTGTAAGGTATGGGGAAATGAGGCACAGCCTCCTGTAGACCAGATCAAATATTAGAAGGTAAGATTGATGTGGGGGGAGCACCACTAGACAGGTCTTAAGATTCTGCCATCACCCTTACTTGTCCATCAGCCAATGGGCAGGGTACTGAGCTCCTTGAGGTTGCAGCCAGCGAGGGTCCCTACCAGCCTGCACTCCTCTCTCAAACACCTCCAGCCATCCTGCTGAAAGGGGCTCTCAAACTCAGAGAACATTAGCCTTGGAAAACAAAGCATTATGGTGGGTGAAGACAAACCTCAGCCTGTTTAGGCTGTCCCCCTCTTATTCATCGTGCAGTGTTTCAACTTGAAACCCTGGATGTAACAGCGCGTTGTATCTGGAGGCTGCACCACAGCGCATGCAGGCAGGTGGAGAGAGCAGAGGTTGGACTTTGACACATCCTGACCTCATGGTGTTTCTGTTTGGAAATGTTGTACTTTCTAATGCAATTTTTAAATGCAAAGTTACCAATATCTTTCATATGTTTGAAAACAAATCTGTAGCACAGTAAAATGCCAAAAAGACCTTACCTGATTCTAATACAGTGATACATACTTTATTCTCTCTCCTTGTCCACCCTAGAGCAACAATTTTCAACTCCATTTTACTTATCAATAATACACCCGCTTGCCCCCTCAGCTAGATAAAAACACAGTGGAAGTATGGATTAAAAAAAAAGAAATCTGTCATTTTTCACCAGCTTGTATGTACTTAGATGCAATCAGCTCCCCACCATGGAATGCAGGCAGGTGCAAATAGGAGAAAAGAAAAAAAAAAGAGTACATGCAGGCATTTTTTGGCTCAACCTTATGCTCTTTTAGATATTTCCATACAGGCACTAGCACTCAAATGATTTACAGAGAAGGCGTAAGTTACACGGCACTCGGTTTATCTGCTCTGGAACAGCAAAGTGCACACACGGATACACAATATGGTTCCAGGGAGTCTAGAGATTTCAAAGCTGCTTTATCTCCCAGATAACTCACTGCCAAAGAAGGGCAAACTAAAAACAGTGTTGGTGACTAAAAAAGGAATTAAAAAAAAGTGTCACTTAGATATATGTTACAGCTTTGTCCAGAGCAAGAGTTTAGTCCTTGATTTTTTTGATTTGTGAATTCCTAAACATTTTTTCCTGAAGAAGAGCAAATTCTTGAAGAGTGTATTTGAGTCTATTGGTGGTGGAATTGCTTTTCTTGTTCCCAGAGCATCCCCCCCTCCTGGTAGTCTTTGGGGATTTGTGAACCAGTAGTAAAAATCTGTCTCCTAGCTGTCAGAAAGGAACCACGCTCTCCTAGATCCCACACGTTGACCTGTTGCACTGCATGACCCCAGTAAGCCTCCACCTCCTCTCCAGTAAAACACAAAAAACCCTCAGTTTTTAAGTTCTTGGGCTGAGGCACTTTAAGCTTACTCTTGAGAAAGGCTGAGCAGTCCAAGTTCCCACCTACGGAAGTGCCAAGTGCCCAGGAATTTTGTGCAGGCATAGCACTGAGGCACTCGCAATGACAGGAATGCTGCGTATTTCTGCCCCTCACCTCTGCAGCCCACGGCACCATCGCTCCAAAGGAAGGTGATGCCATTTATGAGCTGTGGCAAAGGCCGGAGCCCTAATTTTTACAGGGCCTTTGAGGAGTCTTTGTCATGTTTTTGCAACAGTATTTGAATGACTGGCTTGAAAGGCTTCAGAAAAATGCAAAATAACTGTCAAAAATGCAAAATGTTTGTATCCCTCAGTCAGGGAGAGGAAAAAAGCACAGGAAGAAGCTTAGCCAAGCCTGACAGGACACAGTGGATCTTGATCTTTGCTCTCCCCATAGTTAGATATTGGTTTTTCCCCCTCATTTAATGGTGTCACAGCCTTACCTCTTAAAGTGATCCCATTAAAGGCAGGGGACAAGCCAGCAGGGAGGGTGAGACCTGTAGTTACAGCTGGAAGGGCGACAGAAATGCAGTAACACTTCTGGGTCCCCTCTTAAGGGAATTCCCCTTCAAAAAGCACGAATCCCTTTCGGCTGCCTTTCTGAACCCCACCGATATGGTGGAGCACATCTTGATTTACCTGCACTGCTGCCACTTTTGTCTGCAGGTAACCCCATCCTCTGGAGGCTCTTGAGATAAGGTACAAGTGAATGGGGGAAAACAGCTTTTTTGGGCCCAGCTCCATGCTTTTTTTTGCTGAGTAAGTGGGAGCCTCTGCTGTGAAGGACACTGCCCACTGTCCACAGGCCAACTCCATGTGTACATACTGATTGCCACTGAAGAAGTGGCCGTGGTCTTCAAGGCCAAAGCGTGGCTCTTGTTGCAACACATCCAAAACACTGGTGAACACAGGAGATGTCACAGGAAGAAAAAACAGGTGGGAGATGACATTCTTTCTTACTCTGGGCAGCATCTGGGATCCTAGTTTTCCCCAACAAATGCAGCCCTAGGCTGTGGCAGTCACACAGGGATAAAGAAGATTTGCTTCTTTCTGCCAAGATACAGAGTCTGTCACTGGGAGCAGGAATATATATGACTGAGCAGGAGCTGTCACACCTATCAGCAAGAGCAAAAGGCTTTCAGACCCTTGGACTTTTAACTAGAACCTGCTAAAGCTTTCCTGCACGCCTGCCTTCCCTCCGTAGCTCCATTCTCCTGTCCTTAAAATGGCCATAATAAAACTCCCTGCCGTAAAGCACCCACAGCTTCTCAAAATAAAAAATGCCGCAGAAGGGCCGTGGGATGTCCGCAGCAGCAGGCATTCACATAACGCCCCACACTGTTTACCTAAGGCCCACCCTTCTCCTCTCACCACATCCCGTGCTGCCTACCGCGGAATTCAGCTGCTGCTCAGCAGCCCACAGCCCACCACAAACAGTGAACGGTCCGGAGGGAAGAGCAAGGTATTGCTGCAGGTCTGCACAGTAATGACTCACTGTGACTGCTGGCATGAACCGGAGAGACATGGAAGCCAAAGAGCAGGAATTTTCAGGTATTAAAACCTGATTTAGATCTGACCCGTTGGCAGGAGTGCAGTTCCCTGTACGTTATCTCTCAGTCACCCTGCCAGGGTATCTAAAGAGTTTGTAATTGCTTGTAGATACTGAAAACAGAGCTCTCTCGAGTTTTCTTAAGCTAATCTCACTGATACCTAATACAGGAGAACACAAGTACCTTACCCTCCCTGCCTGGTTTGACATAATAAAATTTCCTTTGACCCCTGTGGATTTGCCCTCTGTTTAAATCACAGAACTCAGCCGCATTCTCCTCCCAAAAGAGACACTAGGTCTGAGTTTACAGCATCACAGTTGCACGCTACAGTTTCATGTTGCGAAGAAATGTCAACACATTGACTGTCCCAAGGGAAAAGGCAGATCAAACTGATGCCAAATCACCTACACCGGTTAGGTGGCACTTCAAGGGGCAATATGGCTCAGAAGTTGTCTGGAGGTCTTCTTTTAGCGTGATGCTTCGCTGCCACATAGAAAGAAGCCAAGTTTGGTATGGTGGCTGGCTGTTAAGAAGTGAAAATTAAATTAATAGGTGATCTCAGGCTCTGAAATTTTCACCCAGTTCCAATAGCTATCTCCTTCTCCCCGCCCACTGGCAAGAGCCAAGCCTTTTGTGGGAAGTCTTAAAAGAAAACCTCAAAGATGAGCCGAGAGCGCTGCCTCAGGGTCAAGATGGTGCAGCTTGGGGGGGAGACAGTCGCCCAGGTGCCCTGTATTTCCTAGTTAAACCGAAAGCTCCAGTCTCCCAGTTTGTCTAAGCAGTGCCAGATCCACTAAAGGCCATCAGAGGCACAAAATGCAGCTGATGCAGATTAAGAAAAGTGTCTCTGAAATGCTGGCCTGGCATCTAAAACTGCATCTGATCTCACTGCTGGTTTTTACTTTAAAGCTTGCTAAGACCAGTCCCCAAAGCACCTCAGTACTGAGAGGGCTGAGCTGTTTGTGAGTCCAGCTGTAATCACGAAGATGGAGCGTCTCGCACATCCACAAGCGCCAGTTCCACCAGAAGCTCCAAAAGCAAGCCCAGGGCACAGCGACAAGAACCAAGTTCCACCACTGGTGTGGTGCCCCCACCACCTTTTAACAAAGTGTGATGGTTGCAGCGGCATCCCTGCCCCTCACATACGTGGGTCTGTGGGGCTGATGAGCAAGTGCTTGTGCAGGACGTTTAAGGATTCCACTCTCCCACCAAGGGGAGGTTCAGCCCCGCTCAGCAGGATCGTGCCATAACTACATTCCTTCTCCGCACAGGAGTTCCCAGCTGGTTTTTGGGGCCCTTGGCAGGTGAAGCCTCCTGTGGGAAGAGGCTACTCAAACACTTTCTCATTTCCAAGCTCATGCGGGGTCCTGGAGGTTCCACTAAACCGTCGAGAATGAGAAAGCACAGGAGCTGATTTCCTGACAGAACTAAAAAGTGAAGTGATCACAGCTCCTGCGCGCATCCCCCCCCGTGCCGGCCGCCCAGGGAGGGCGCACGGCTCCCGGCCAGGCCCCCGAGCAGCACAGGGCACGGGAAGCGCCCCGCAACTCCTCACCCAGTCCGGGGCCACCGGGCGCGGCCACCGCCGCCCTCTGAGGCGGCTCCTGGCGAGTGTAACACAGGCCCAAGGGGTCCCTGCCCCCCGCGGGGGGCGGCAGTGCCGCCAGAGCCTCGGGCACCCCTCGGGCACCGCACGGGCAGGCG
>VZRW01010208.1:552899-585996 GCA_013398125.1 Aegotheles bennettii | reverse complement strand
GGACACGGGGCCCCGGCGGGGGTGTTGCAGGGTTATGGGGGCTGATTAGGGCTGATTTGCCTGTTGTCCGCAGGGAGGGCGGGGGAGGAGGGGGGGGAAGCAGGAGAGGGGCGATCGCCCGCGACTCCCGTGTCTGTCCCCTTAACGGGGGCGACCAGAACCACTCAGGAGGGCCTGGAGTGGCTTCTGCCCTGTCTCAGCCCTGTTCCTACACAAGGAAAAGAAGTCCTTAATTGAGATCACACCGTTTAACTGAAGAGAAGTGGCTGCGAAGGCTCTTGGAAATGGAGCAGAGGCTTTCTGGGGCTGGGTGCTGTGGGGAGCACCCGCCTGTGGAGCAGGAACGCCTCGTGGGTCGCTCGGGTTTGGTTCACGTTGAGAAGTGAAGACCAGGTCTGGGTTTTATTGTTTGGATGTTTGCTTTTTTTCCCTTCAAATACTTCCCCGTGTGTCTTGTATAGCTGGAAGCGTGTAGACCTTTATTTACTTTTGTTTTAGACTCGCTCCTGGAAAATTCCCAAATCTCCACTCCTTGAGGGAGCAGAGTTGGTGGCGGAGAGGTCCCTGCCTCCAGGTGTTCTGGGCTCCCTAAGCGCTGTTCAAACACTGGCTTGGCTCTGCATTGTCCTCATGGGTGCGGTGCCACAGCGGCGGTGTTGACATAACTGTGTGGGTAGCAGGGGAGTTGCGGGAACACGGCTGGATGCACAGTTACTTGGGAAAGGGGCTCGAGGAATGCATGGGGTAGGTTTGGGGATTTGGTTTTTTTTTTCCTGGTGGGTTTTTGAGGCTTTGCAGCCCAGCGTGAGGGCAGCATGCACAGCAAGAGGTCATCTAAGAGATAAAACGAGGGGGGATTCAGTGGTGTTGCAGTCTTCTGGGTGCTTTAAATCATCAAAGAACCTGTAAAAGTTGTGTGTGTGACTGCAGTGCAAAAGGCTTCAGGTTCAGGGGCTTAGGCTGCCGTGGCTGGTCTAGCAGGAGGTGCAAATGTAATATAAAAGGCTGTTTAGCTGTCTTGCTTCTGTTTCACATTTCATAGGTTGCATGGATAGTAAAGCAGTTGGCCTGAAACCGAAGCACCGGCGTGAGGGATAATTCAACAGTGTACAGCTGCCTCGGGCTTTGTGGCAGCAAGTCACAAGATTTGTTTGTTTAGCAGTGAGAATGCATGTGGGTAATCGGGGACCCCCTGAGAAGTGGGGATGTGAGAGGGTGAGACACTGAAAAAAGCACTGTGCGGTACAATGCTGAACAGCGTGTGCCTGCCCTGCGTCAAGGTGCCCGGAAAGGAAACCTCCTTCCCTTGGGAGCATGGGATGGAAGAGAGAGTAAGATTGTAAGTGTGAGAGAACAAGTTCCTTGTTGCTGTGGCTGCACGGAGAAGCCGAGTGGAGCCTCTGTTTTACTTTAAATGGTAACGTGACGAGGGGAGGGCTGTGAGCTGCCTGGCTGTGTGTTCAGCCCAAAAAGCAGATTGTCCAAGGGGGTGTGTGTAGCGGAGGAAAGCAGGTGGGATGTCATTTCTGTTCAGAGCTGCCTGGAAGCTGTCTGCAGACAGCAGCATGTTTCACCCTGTCTCCCTTGATGCGCAGGCATAGCACACAATGCCTTGTGTTGCTTCTGGAGGTCAGTGCTAATGCCTGAACCCCAGTTAAGGGGTTTTTTCCTGTCAAGGAACTAGGAAGGCTTATTGCATAATGGACCAACTGAGGGGAAATTATGCAAATCAAAGCGATCCTTATCTGGTGCAATTAAGAAATCTTAATATTTTACTGCCCCCAACCCCCACATCTCTTTCATTCCCACTTTTTATTACTATGGCCAGAGGATACTCCTTTTGCCAAAGAAAACCCTGGGCCTACTCAACTTGTACTTTTGCAAAAGTGGTGTAACAGGATGGAGAGGCCCTGCCAAGTGGTCTGTACCTGTGGGGTGCAATCCCACAACCCAGTAGGATCCTGACCTGCTGAAAACGTCAGGACGTCATGCTTCACCCAGACATTTTCAAGGGGTAGCTGAAGACACCATTTCCTCTAGGGGAGGACTGTGCCCAGTCCACTCATATTCACATGCTTGACACTACCAGAGATACCTGGATTGATGGTTGAGAGGTACCAATATTGCAGACAAAGACATGTGAAAGATGACACTGAGGCTGACAGAGCAGCACTGAAAAACCAGGAAGGGCTGCTCAGCTGTGCAGTGGTGGCTTTTGGAAAGCCAACTCTGCACTTGGGTCTTCAAGCAGCTCCACAAGAAGTAGAGATGTTTGTCCTAATATCCAGGAAGAGTTAAGGTGTGTGTGTGGTCCTGTTTCTACCCCAATGATGAAAACCCTTGCAAGGTTTAGATCCCTTGTCATGGGAGGAGAGCTTGTCCTCCCATAATTTGGGAAGCGGCGATCTGCTCACAGTGAGCAGTTACTGGCTGTTGAGTAGAAACTGCTTTGTGCTGCCCTAGACGAGAGTCTGTTCAGTTGGTGCAGTTGGTTAGGCTTTTCATTGAAGGCAGGAGATTGAACACAGCTCTCGGGAGGCAGTAAGAAGGATCCAGAGAAGGCGTTCACATCTCTTGCTAAGACTACAGGGTCATGGAGCGGTGTTCCCAGTCCAATAGGCATAGTCTGTACCATGACTCATCTGGTTAATATATTTACTGAAGACTGTGTCATGAGGCAGCAGGACAGTAACTTCTCTGTTTTCTCTGTGCAGTTGATTATAATGACATAAGTACTAGAACAGACCAGGCCTCTGGAGACGGTGTAATTTATTTTGGCTCTTACTTGACATTTCTTGTCGGATTAGGTGATGTTAGAATAGGGTACTTCTGAGCTTGTCTGCTGGTTTGCACCCCTCCCGTTTCCTGGGCAATCACAGCGTGTGCTGAGAACATCAGCCATGAATGGCTCGGTTAGGCCAGGGCGGAAAAACATAAGCTATATCTGAAAGACAAGAGGATCTCCTGGGGGCTGTGTAAAACTTACACTGATGTGTACAAATGTTGTACTTGAGCCAATGGAAAAAAAAATCTTGTATGGAAAAATAAAAAAAAGCTGTGTTATTTTTTCTGTGGCAGTTTTGATGAGTCAGAATTCCTAGGCTAAGTCAAGTAACAGGATGACATTTCTGATGAGACAGACCTTTCTTTGTGCTCGGGTCGTGTGATTATTCTCGATAAGATGTGGACCTGGAGTACCGTGGGCTTTCCTTCCCATTGTACGGAAGGAAAAGGAGGGGAGAGCAAGGAAATCCTACAGTGCTACAGGGTGGGATGAACCCCTCATCCCCTGACAGCCCAGCCAGCACAAGCCTCTGTGGAACAGATGGGGCTCCTCTGGCCAGAGGAGAGGCAGTGGCCCTGGAAGCACAGGAGAGGGACAGGACTTTGACTCTATGTACGTGTCAAGTTCAGGTTTGAATGGTGGAGCAGGAAGTTCAGAATCTGCATGAAACAGTAGCGAGAGCTGAACCTGGTGCTGCTGACACTTTTTCCCTAAGGGTGGGATGTGATACTAAAGCGACAGAGGGGAAGGTATTGTGCTGCTCTTGTTTATTTTTAACGGAGGAGCTTCTAGCTCCTTGGTAAGATGGACTCCACTAAGACCCAAACACTCGGAGTTACTTGTTTCTTTAAGCACCTATCTGCCTTTTCTCCTGACTGCAGCTGATCGCTGGACGTTTTTTTCAGTTTTTTTAAGCAAATCATGCTTGAACAAGGGCAGTGAGCCTTTTGGTGTTTGCCTGCTTGTAGGTCATCTGTGCAGCTGAGAGAGCTGAACACCCTCCGGGCAGTTCACTGCTGCCCCGATAAGCTGGGTGACTGTACTCCTCACAGGAATTCCAAAGAACCTGGAGGTTTTTAGATCAACTGCAAGAGCTTGGCAAACTTTTCTGGGGGAAGGAGGTGAAGCTGAAGGTGATGGACTGCTGGCACCAGCCAGCTCCTTCACTTTCATCAGAAATAATTTTCACCTCTAGCAGTGTTTTGTGCAGGGCTGTGTTTGGGCTTGCCTGCTAGAGTTGTAGAAGTCAAAGTTGTTTCTTTCCGAGGCTGAAGGAGAGAGGCACTTGATGGTGACTTTCTGTAAACTGCCCCGTGGCAAATTCTTGTGATGCTGGAATGTGAGGACGGTGCTGGTTTAAGTTCTGTGGCTTTTGCTTTTTTAAGTAGTGAAACGGGAGTTTAGGTACAAGGAAGAGAATGTCAGGAATGCTGACAGTCTGTAGTTCTGTGTCTTGTTCCTGGAGGAGAGGGGAGGCCAGCAGCTCAGCTTCATTCCACTTACTCAAAGCTGATTCGGCTGCAGAGCTCCAGCTGCATGC
This sequence comes from Aegotheles bennettii, assembly GCA_013398125.1. NCBI lineage: Eukaryota > Metazoa > Chordata > Aves > Caprimulgiformes > Aegothelidae > Aegotheles > Aegotheles bennettii. The sequence continues at coordinate 581,671 of VZRW01010208.1, read as the reverse complement.
AGGGATGTGAGGGATGCAGAACCTGCCTGCACTGAGGAGAGAGGGCTTCTGTACACATGAAATGTGTGTCACTGACTTCAGTGATGTGCACAGAGCTTTCTCAGAACAACAAAAATCCTTGTCTAGATGTGACTGACAGGTTCTTTTAGAAAAGCAATGCATTTTTTTTTCTTTATTTTCATGTAGTTTCACTTTTGGTTTTGGTTTCTACTCGGAGTAAAGAATAAAAATTTCCTAATCTTCCTGCTCAACAGGACAGTTCTTGGATCCTAACAGTAGTTTGTGTGTCCAGATCGCACTCGGGAATCCCGTTTGTGATTTGAGGTGCTCATGCAAAGATCAAGCAAAGCGATGCCTTTGAAACCTTTTCTTAATCTTGTTAACGGCTGACTCTGGGGCCACCAACTGCCGTTTCATCTCAAAATACTTCTCAGGGATCTCATTGGGTGAAAATCTCCTCACATAAAACTTGGCAGGTCCCACGCAGAAGGGGAGGGAGGGAAAAGCTGCTAGTGGAGGCTTGCGAGAGTGGAGGTGTGTGGTGTACTTAACGAAGGGACTGCACTGCAAGGCTGTACTGGTGCCTGCTTTTGGTACCTTACAGGGTGTCCAAACTTCTTGCAGTTTGGGATTATTTCTGCCTGTAACTCTTCTGTAGGTTTTTTTTGTCTTTCAAGTGATGTTTGTATGCACTACATCATGATTTGTTTGCCCTTCGATGCTTGTTTACCCCATCATGACAAGATCTAAGCCTCTGCCTGATTTCTTGTAGAATTAACCATAATGAAAGTGAATGAAAATCCACCTGAATAAAGAGACTGTAGGTGAATCATCTGCTTTGTCAAGTGTAAGCAGGACTGAGAGCAGACCGAATCTGCAAAAGCGTACTCCTGATTTGTATACCATTCTCGCTGTTCAAACTGCCATAAATTGAAAGCAGATTTCTGTTGTGTAACAAGCCAGCTAGCGTGCCAAACTGAGAATGAAAGTGTTGGAACTTATCCCCCAGATCCGACCAGTTAGAGATACCACCTCTTATTTATCTTCAGTTGTTAGGCTGCTCCTTGCTAGAGGATGTGGAAGACTGAGAGTGGGAGGAGGAGTTTCTGCCTTGAAGAGAACATACGTATGCACTCAGGAATTGCTTTCTTCTGCTCTTCATCACTCTTTCAGCTTGAGCTGGAACTCTTGCATCAAGACTGACTGAATATTGTGTAGCTTGCTTTCCTCCTAGCTTGACTTGCACCATGGCTAGCTGTAACCTGCGTATCAGGGATGCTGTTGAGCAGAGAAGTCTGCTCACTAGCTCATTTTTTAACTTACTGAAGTGGAATAAGCTGTAATCGTTTTGTCTGCCTGACAGTATTGTGTGCGTAGTTAATGTCTACTGCTGTAGAAGTTGATGTTAAGATGTTTCTAGCAGTACTGTGTCTTCTCTTGCAGGCTGGAAGAGACAAATATGAGCCCACTGCTACATCAGAGCATGGAGCAAAAAAGAAAAAGGGGAAGAAGGAAAGGGACATGGATGAGCTTAAAAAGGAAGTATCAATGGTGAGAATGTAGGGCACAGAAAGAGCAACTTTAAGAATGTTCACTACCCTCAAAGCCCTGTGCTTCGTGTGACTAAAAGAGAAAAGAGATGGTGTATTGACAGCATGGTGTGACTCAAGGCATGGATCTCCCTTCTCTTCTCGTCTGTCTCCAAACCAGACATGTTGCAAATGTTTCAGCATCAAGATGGCCACGCAGTAGGGCCTGAAAACGCCACTTCTGAAAAGGCACTTGGCACAGAACCCAAGTCTCTGCTTGCCTGCGTTACCTGTAGCACAGTGAGCTGCATTTCCTCACCCAGGCAAACGCTGTCTGGATAGAGGCATTGCAGACTTTATTGTGCTGTTGTGTGAGCGAGACTGCCATTTTCATTACAGCAGAGGAGAGTTGAGTCTGTACAGCTCCATTTACTGCTGGCCTGTGCTCAGACTGACCTCAGTAGTTTTCCTTCTAATCACGTTTGAGGCTGTGGGGATTGTCTCCCATCCCCATCTGTGAATGTTGGATGATGCTATACATCTGTGAGCATCATCCAGCTTAGATCTGCTGTCCATGAAGATGATGCACATTTTGTTTCTCTAATGTGGATTTGAGTCTGGGCTTTCACATTTTTGGCCCCTCTTTAGGCAGAGGAGGTACTAAAGTTTGCCCCAAGATGAGTTTTTGTGTTCAGTATTAGTGCTAACTTAAAACATCTGCTCCCTTCATTGCGACCTTTTAAGGAAGGCACTACTCTGCACCAGCATGATCCTTGTGAAAAATAGCTTGGCTGTGGAAAGGAGCCTCTCTGGGGGCTTAAGATGGCAGCATTCCTTAAAAGTGTGTGAGATTACAGGGTTAATCTTCTCTACATTCCTACCTTTCTTCCCAATTCCTTTCCCCTCCTCCCTTACCCCTCTGAAAAAAAAACCCACTGAGGCTTCACAGCATTTGCTGGGGGCCTAAAGACTGAACTGAGATACAGTCAGAGTTAGTTTAAAAAGCTGTCATGTTGTACCCAAATTGGCACAAGAATGCTAAAGATGAGACTGCTTTGAGTTGCAGAATGAGACAGATTCTTTTCACGGAGGAGATAAGCTATGGTCTCACTATCTCACTGGACTGTTACAGAAAGAAAGCTTGGGATGGGGGGTGGAATTGCTGAGCTCTTGCTGATCAGCCTACAGGGACAGTCATCTCTTCCCCCCTCCAACCATTTCTTGTCTTTCAGGATGACCACAAGCTGAGCCTCGATGAACTTCATCGTAAATATGGAACAGACTTGAGTCGGGTAGGTAGATTCTGTTTTCCCTCCCTCCTTGCTCTGATCTGAAAAGGAACAGTCTCAGCAGAGCACTTTACAAAGGGAGATCTGGGTGGTCTTTTTTTTCCCTTTTTTTTGTTTAATCTACCTTCCTCCAGTTAAGTTTCTCAGGCTTTGGGAGAACTGTTGAGTTCACAAATACTTCTTCGTCCTCCCACTGTACAGCCTGGCTGTGATACTTTAGTGACTTTGTTTTTAACAAAGTCATTGTTATCTCTCTCTGAATTGTTCCAAGGTCAGGTTGTTTCTTGGATTTATTTTTTTTTCCTGAGGAGCTTGTAATGAAGGCAAATGTTTGTTATATTTCAGATGTAGTCTAATGAGTTAGCACATGCCCAGAGACTTAATGGTGGCTAGTAGCAGTTAAAATTTTACTCTTTCATGGGAAGAGGTGTGCAAATGTCCTAGCTAAAGTCCAGTGCAGAAGCACTGGAGTGATTTTGCACCTTTGCACTTGTTTGCTTTGCTTAATGCTTTTTTTGCATGATTGCATATAACAACAAGTCTGCTCTTACTCTGTAACAGCACAGAGAATTGCATATTTCTGTCAAAGACCTTGTCTTCTGAAAGCTGAACTTCCTGGAAGGCCAGTCCAAAGTGCCATCATCTTTATGGCCACCAGCTTTCATTTGTTCCATAATTTGATAGGGTGGATTGCACTGGGCTGTTCCTCAGAGCTCAAAGGCTGCTGCTGTAAGCTTCCTGTCCTGCTCTTCAGTGGTTGTAGCTCCATGGGCTGTAGGCTTCTCTAGTAGCATCCAACATCCTGTAGCTCCTCTTCTGGCATTCAGCTTTCACAGCCTGCACTTGTGTTGCAGAGCCCTGGCAGCCGTGTGGAGATCTCCGTTACCTGTTAGCATCTCCTTGTTGCTGTGGTAGAACACGAACAAATTCAGAGCTACCTTCCCCAGTCAGTCTTGCCACAATGCCTATAAAAGTAACCTCTCTTCTAGGGTTTGACTCCTGCACGTGCAGCTGAGATTTTGGCTCGTGATGGCCCAAATTGCCTCACACCCCCACCCACCACCCCTGAATGGGTAAAGTTCTGTCGGCAGCTCTTTGGAGGATTCTCGCTCCTTTTGTGGATTGGTGCTATTCTGTGTTTTCTGGCTTATGGCATACAAAGTGTGATGGAGGAGTCCAACAAGGATAATGTAAGTAAAAATTTCTGGTTTGCTTCAAAAGCAGGCTGAGCAGCCTGTTTGGCTCGAAGCAGATTAACTTCCTCTAAGCATTCAGTCCAGAAGCTTTTCCCATAAGCACGGGAAATTCAGTGTGCGAGCTTAACATGTCTTGGAGTGCTTCCACATAATGAAATGAACAGCCGACTTCCTTCATGTTGTGTTGACAACACTGGCTTGTGGATGGCCTTTGTGTACAAAATGTACAAAGACTGCAAGCACCTCCATGCTTTGTAATGGGGCACTTAAATACCAAGCAATTTATCTGGACAGACTGGAAGCCTTTCAGGCACATCATCCTCTGACTCACTTTCTCTGCTCCCTATAGCTGTACCTGGGTATTGTGTTGGCAGCTGTGGTTATCATTACTGGGTGTTTCTCTTACTACCAAGAAGCAAAAAGCTCCAAGATCATGGAGTCCTTCAAGAACATGGTGCCTCAGGTAAGGAACACCTCATTTCCTTGAGGTCTGCCAAGCTGTAGCTTGCTCAAGGTTATTAACTGTTTTAAACACTGGCTTCGGTTGCAAAAGGCCTGTCTGTAAATATGGGTTACTAGCTCTTATTTTTAAGAGGTCTTATGTTCCAAGTGACTATGCTAATAGGCCAGGGCAGTTCCTGGCGCCCTGGGGGTTCCCCCAGCTTATTAACATTCAGGGGATGCTTTCTCTACGGTCTGGGAAGTTTAGTAACTGGTGTGATAATCTCAAACTCGGATTCCTTCATGGACAGTCTTTATAGTACCTAACTATCCTCTTGTTGCCTTGGCAACAAGGAACTTTAATATCAAGAAAACAAAAATAACTTTTTCTTAAATAATTTACATATCAAAGATAAACATCTTGGTGCAAGTAGAAACCTTATAGAACCATAGCATAACTATTTTCAGATGTTCAGATCTTCTGAGCCCCTCCTAAGAGTTGTTTTTGACATAGGTTGTTTCTTTACTGTCTTTCAGCAAGCTCTTGTAGTCAGAAATGGTGAGAAGATCAGCATAAATGCTGAAGGTGTTGTGGTTGGAGATCTAGTGGAGGTGAAAGGAGGAGACAGAATTCCAGCTGACCTTCGGATCATATCTGCACATGGTTGCAAGGTACAGCAGTGACAAGCTGTCTGAAAACTTCATTGTGAAGGGTGATGAATTAGTCTGGTTTCAAAGAATGTCTTCTGTGCTGTGAATAGGTGGTGGAGTGGAAGAGAAGGGTGGGGGGAGTGCCTACTGTTTTATCTCCTTTTGTTGCTGAAGGCTGCTTGTGCATGACAAGGTATTGTCTTCCATGTAGGTGGATAACTCCTCACTTACTGGTGAATCAGAGCCTCAGACCAGGTCTCCAGACTTTTCCAATGAGAACCCACTGGAGACCAGGAACATTGCCTTCTTTTCCACCAACTGTGTGGAAGGTATGCGACTCTTCTACTTCCCTAAAGCACTATCAGTGCTAGGCATTGAACTGCAGGCAAGCAATAGCTAAGCAATGCAGACGCTGTGTGAGTTCAGTGTATTTGTTGGTAGCCTACCATGTAAGAGCAGCAGGCTGGAGGTTCCCAGCAAAAGCTTTGGCCATTCCAACTAAAACACTGTACAATGGGCACAGAAGACTTGAGCATGACTGCCTTATTACAGCAGTGTTAAAGTGCAGATAATATAACATGAACCAAGATGGTGAGGCAGAGCTATAAGAAATACTACAGCTACTGTGGAGAGCAGGAATTTCAGGCATCACTGGCAGAACTTCCTCTTGCAGCTCTGAGTAGGGTGGTAGGTACTCCTTGTGCTGAAGCCCAGAGCATCTTTTCCACACCCACAGTGTGTTAAGGTGTGACTGCTCAGTGATGGCATAGACTCCAGTGATGATGCCTGACTCCTATTGTGTCATCTCCTTAAAGGAGGGAAGAGGACACTGCCTGCTTCTTGAAGATGGCTTCCTCCAATTCCCTGCAATTGGCACATGATTCCCTGGGACAGAAGGGAGAGGGCATACAGCTTGACCAGTCACAGGAAAATCCTGTGCAGTACTTGTCTCCGTTTATTTCTTATGCTACTAGAGAGTAAAAAAAGTTGTGGTTGGAGACTTTGGCCATTGGAATGCCTACCTGCATTACCTTGGGCAAAGCTTGTTAAGCTCTAAGACAGGCTGAACAAACTCAGTTTAGTGTGTTTTGGGAAGGGTTTTTGTTTTCTAAAACCTGTCTCTCTTCTAGGCACTGCACGTGGTATTGTCATCAGCACGGGGGATCGCACTGTGATGGGCCGGATTGCCAGTCTGGCATCTGGACTGGAAGGAGGGAAAACTCCAATTGCCATGGAAATTGAGCACTTTATCCACCTCATCACTGGAGTGGCTGTGTTCCTGGGTGTCTCCTTCTTCATCCTTTCACTCATCCTTGAGTACACATGGCTGGAGGCTGTCATCTTCCTCATTGGGATCATTGTTGCCAATGTTCCTGAGGGGCTGCTGGCAACAGTCACAGTGAGTGAAGTTGGAAAAAATGATTAAATGGGTTACGTATGTGGTTCTTGAGGAGGTGGAGTGCTTCATGCTCAGTGTGCGTTCATGCAGGCAAATTCTAAAGTAATGGAAGGTACTCTGTGTGTGTAGGGCTAGGCTTTATAAATTCAGTGTACCCAGGCTTCAGTTGCCTGAATCAAAGTCAAGTTCAGCAGCTGTTTTTCTACTAAAGATGGGTCCCTAAGCTAGACCTGCACAGAGGCTTGACATTGTAGAACTGCAGTGAGCAAGACTAGGAGTTCTGGACTTGGCTCACCTGTTTCTGTGGCAAGAAGGGACCTTCTTGTTACAACTGTTCAGTTTTTCAACACTCGGATGCACAGTAGCCACTCCAACTCTGAAGGGCTGGCAGAGCATCCAGCAAGCTTCACTCATGACAGCTTTTGATCTGGGGCCTGGCAGAAGTTCTTGTAAATTTGGTTTCTCGATGAGATGGTGGGAGTATCTAGGTGTGCCCAGCTGTGCAGAGGGTGGTGGTGGACAGGGCTAGAGGCTTCTATCCTGCCTTGGGAAGCAGAGCAGCAACTGAGCTGGGGAATGAACAGTTGAGAGCTGGAAACAGGTAAGAGCCTCTGGTGAGAAAGGAAGTGAGCAACCCCAGCTACCCTATACCAGCAAGTTGCACCCATATCACCAGAGCTATTTTGGTCCTTCTCATATGTGGCCTGCCTCCACCTATTTTGAGAGTTCCTACGATTGGGGAACTGCAACTTTAAGTAAAATGTTAATCGGTGACATGTTATTTCCTTCCTAATGCACTGAGAAGCGTGAGACTGAGCCTTTTTTGGAGGTTTTGTGATGAGGAAAATGTGTCATTTTAACCTAGCAGCTGGGCCTGAATGTTGCTATTTATTTTGCACTGTCAGGGTAAGTGTGGGGTTGGGTAATCACTGCAGGGAATGTAAGCTGGTTGTCATTCCATGCCCACAGCAGCGTATTAGTGCACAAATACCTCTAACCTGGCATCTTCTTCCTTGTCTCCAGGTATGTCTGACACTAACAGCCAAACGTATGGCTCGTAAGAACTGCTTGGTGAAGAACCTGGAAGCTGTGGAAACCCTGGGCTCCACATCCACTATCTGTTCTGACAAAACGGGCACTCTGACACAGAATCGCATGACGGTTGCACACATGTGGTTTGACAATCAGATTCACGAGGCTGATACTACAGAGAACCAGAGTGGTAAGACCCTCTCTGCGCTTGAGACATTTCATTAAAAAATGGCTTTTTCTGTGGCTTCCTGTACACCTGGACTTCTAAGAACTTGTATTTCTAGCTATCCAGTCCAAGTGAAGTTCACAGTGCAAGGACTTCTAACACATGATCTACAACGAGCATTAAAAAGACTTGAGGTGACACACAGCAAGCTTTATACTGTACCACAGTTCTGTTTAATCGTTAAACTCCATATAGGCTGCTTTTGCTCAGGTTTACTTCACTGGAATTTGAGCCTCTTGAATGCTCAGCTCCTTATGTTTACCTGTACGCAGAGATTGTTTGTTCTATACTTCAGAGTACCTGATTATATTTGTCAAAAGCTATTTGATAAAACTGCCCCATCTTAAGTCTGCTGAAAGTGTCTGGGCATAGATGAAAATTTCCTACGTTGAACTAGATGGCTGCCCTTGAGCAGGGGTTTGTTTTCCCAAAACATCCTGCCAGTGTTTGCAGGGTGGTAGTGATGAAAGAAGTGACTGTAAGATTTCAGCAGGAAGTTTCTTCTAGATATTGATAGGAATCTGAAATTTTGGTGTGCTGTGTGGTTGAGAGAAACACTTCAGAACCGTTTAGTACAAGCCAATTTAGGAGTTTCCTAGTTGTCATCTACCTTGTGAAATATTGTGCCTGCAACACAATACCAACATAAACTTTTTCCAGTGGTGCTGCTGTACTCTGCCCCCAACCACTCCAAAACATTGTGCTTGTCTGAACCACTTAAAGCTGATTTAACACTAGTGCAAAGTAACAAGCTATAAATAAAGTGTTATTTGGAAGCACTTGGTTTTGGCCTGGCAGCGGTTGGCTTGGCTGCAGTAGAAATAAGCCTAGAACATTTCACTTCATGGAAAGTACATTAGCTTATCATTTAACTGCCTATCCTACTCATCTCCCTTGAAGCCAACTTAAAAGCCAGTATGGGAGGAGCAGTATCTTTCTCTAGGTGTTATTCCTTTGGGAACTATTTCATCCAGTTGCTGGGTGAGGGATAAAGTGAGACAACCGGGAGGTGGAACCCAGCATCCCTTACTCAGCTCCTCTGAAGGAATGGTATTTGTCCAGGACTCCTTGGCTTTGTCAGCATGGCCTATGCTGCTGCTGGATGCAGCCATTACTGGAATCTTGAAAGCAGAGTTGTTATCTTTCACTGTTGCTATTTCACTCTTGGGTCTTCACATAATCAGTTGCTTATTACGTACCTGGGAAGTGAGGAGGATTGAAAGAGATGTAGTGTGCTAACAGGCTCGAAGTGTTTCCTATTTCTGAGGTAAGGGCTTCTTGCTCTTAAGCCTGTGGGATTTTGAGTTTGTGAGTTTGGGTTTGGGTTTCTTTTTTTTAGGGGGGTGGACATTTGACATTCTTGCTCTGCTTTCAGGTGCTTCCTTTGACAAGAGCTCAGCTACTTGGAGTGCTTTGTCCAGAGTTGCAGGTCTCTGCAACCGTGCTGTGTTTCAGGCTAACCAGGAAAATGTACCAATTCTTAAGGTGAGTTCCTGAAATAAGTGTTTGTCCTGTTCCCCAGTACTGCCCTCCTGTAATGGTAGTGAGATTGCAGGTTTCCTGTGACCCACAGGACATAAAGTAGAGCAGTCTGCCACTCATAATATTCTCTGCTAGTCTAGCACTATTACAGGAGATGTGCTGTGGGCAGAGCAGATGGGACTGGGAAGACACGTTTCCCTCGGCAGACTCCTTGCCATCCACTAGCATCTACAGTTTGTTTGGGAGGTCAGATACTTCAGACAGAGCAAGGAAGAAACAGAAAGCTCTACTAGGCATTTCCCAATACCCAGGTGTTTCAAGAATTTAGACACTTACAAGCTGCAAATACCTGGCTGTGGGAGCTAGAAGTAGACACCAGAGCTGGGGGAGCAGCAGCTGGGGGAGATTGTTTGTCTTTAGCCAGTCTGTTTTCACTGGCAAGTCTTGGCTTTTTAAGCTTTTGTTTGTTCATTGCTGGTGCAGATGCATAACATCAATTCAGATTCTCCTGAGCTGTGACCCAGCCAGGACTGAAATTCACTGTGCAGTGCTTGTGATCTGTCAAATATTAGTCACGTTGCTTAGTGAACTTCTTCCCAAGGGTGTTCTGATGCTGTGGTAATAGAAATGATGGAACAAACTATTTTTCCCTAGCACTTCAGGTCATGTTTTTAGACCTAAGATAAAGAGCTGGAGTTCTTGCCATCTAAGGAAGACTTGGGAGGGAGGAGTTTTTGAAAAGTCTTTAGATACCAAAAAACAGTATAAAAATGAAAAAAATTCTCATGGACAAAGATACCAGAAGGGTAAGAAACATTTGGTTTAAATTGCAACAAAGGAAGCACAAGCAGAACATTGAGCACACAGAACTGAGAACCCCCATCTACGGTCTCTACCAGTGTTAATTTCACGAGGGAGGAGGCATGGGCAGATTAAATCTTGTCTGCCAGAGGCCTGATAAGCTGATCTAGCACTGGGGTGGGAGAGCACGTGTAAGTGTTTCTGTGTGTGTGTCATGAGTCTTCATCTCACATTTGCTGTTCTTCATGGCAAGCAACTTAACAACAGTTCTTCTCAAAGTTTACCCTCCAGCCTTTCTTTCTCTGACTGCACCTGGTTATCTGACTTTCTCTGCCCTTTGAAAGGGCTTCTTGACTTTGGCACCAGAGCCACTCATGCTGGAGACCTGGCATTCTGAAACACAGTATTTGTCAGCACCAGATAATAGAATTATTTAGTCTTTGCTCTCATATCGTGGTATGTAGAAGGTGGACTGGGCTGAGATGGATACACTTATTTTGCAAGTCCCTTGAGATGTGTACTTTGGTTGTCTCTTTCCTCAGAGAGCAGTGGCGGGAGATGCCTCCGAATCTGCACTGCTGAAATGCATTGAATTGTGCTGTGGTTCTGTCAAGGAGATGAGAGAAAGGTATCCCAAAGTGGTGGAAATACCATTTAACTCTACCAACAAGTACCAGGTAAGCATGTGTTCTCTTGAGGAATGGCTGCTGGATGAAGCGCTTCTGTAAATGCGCATGCAGTGTGCCTGAAAACTTGTTTTGGCACCAAAATCTTGTCTAGCCATTACTTGTAGACTGCCCAAGGCTATAAATTTAAGTTAACAGATCATACTTAGTTATGCTGTGTAAGAGCTTCTGGAGCTGCCTTGACACTAAGATGTCGGCTGCCGAGAGAGGACCAGACGTGCTTCCCGCCTGTGCAGTAGTACACGAAGAATGGAAGAGTGCAAATCTGGGAATAGGAATAAAGTGCTGGGAATGACCTTAACAGGCGAAACCTGGATACAGAAAAGGTCACTGCGACACCTGTGGTTATGTGTTAAAGAATGCATAGTAATTCCTTAGTTTGTGAACCTCTTTAAAGGCCAGATAAATGAAAGCTTAGAGCAGGACATTACAAACTGTCCTGGGCTACTGTAGTCACAAAACACTGAGTGATGGTGATTACTCATGACCTTCACAATATGTGTCTATAAAACAGCTTCATTTTTCCTTTCTTCTTTCTAGCTCTCTATCCACAAAAATGCAAATCCATCAGAATCCCGTCACTTGCTGGTGATGAAGGGAGCTCCAGAGAGGATCTTGGATCGCTGCAGCACCATTCTTATTCATGGCAAGGAACAACCACTGGATGAAGAAATGAAAGATGCTTTTCAGAATGCCTACCTTGAACTGGGAGGCCTTGGGGAGAGAGTGTTAGGTAAGGAAAAACAGCCTTAATACATAGGAAAAAATGTGTCCCATCTGCTCCTGTGCAGAGTCCCCACAGATTAAGTGGAGGGTTGTACTTTGTTCCTGCATTGTAACCATAGTGTTGAGTCAAGGTCGCTTCAGCAATTCTGATAGGAACAGTCCTGCCTTTAGCTTTGAATCTAAAAGGCAGCCTTCAGGGTGTTGTATTGCCCAGTAGCTGGGTTGCCTAGATGAAAATAAAGCAAAGCTTTTGGGACCTTTAGTCTCCATGGGACCACATGGTGTTAGATTTGCTCCACTGCATGTGAACCAAGCTGTGTCTGGGCACCTAGCAACAGCTGTCAGTTGTTAGAATATGAGTGACTCCTGCCTCAATAGCCCTGGCTAAACCTCTGACATTGTCCTGTTATTCTTGTGCAGCTGTTTGCAGAAGCAATAAGCGTTCGCTTTCTCTGCCTCCTGATATGCGGGAACAGAGTAAACACAGATTTGATGTGTTACAGGATTCTGTCACTTCTCTCTGCCTGATGATCAGTTCCCTGAAGGCTTCCAGTTTGATACAGACGAAGTGAACTTTCCTGTGGACAAACTGTGCTTTGTAGGACTGATGTCTATGATTGACCCTCCTCGTGCTGCTGTGCCAGATGCTGTTGGCAAATGCAGAAGCGCTGGGATCAAGGTAGTTTATTCCTGGGTTGAAAATTGCCTTGCTCTATACCTGTGGGTGTAAAGGTCTTCCCTTACTCTGTGTTGCTGTAATGTGAGTGACTGAAGTATTGATCAGGATTTAACTAGTACTGCTTTGGGCTTCATTTGTCAGTTAAATACAAACAGTTGTACATAAGTGAACTGAAAAATGCTCCAAGCTGCTAAGGCATTGTCAGGCACTGATGTCTTGGTGTCCATGTCCTGTGGCTCGGGTGTGTCCTCCTACATGTCCCACAGTGCTGATGTAGATGAGAGAGCGAAGCACAAACTGGAAATGGAACTGGATCTGTTGACTCAGGATTAACAGTTTTCTTTGTCTTCCATCCACCTCAATCCCTTGCATACTGGTAACAGGTTACTGCCTGTACTTCAGGCTTGCTTTGTGCCAGGACTTGCTAGAAGGACAAGAGCCACGTGGCCTTTTCAGCCTAAAAGGAACTCTGCCTTTCAGGCAGTGTTGCTCTGCAGTACAGGCAAGGCTTTCACGGCAGTCTGCTTGCATTTCAGGTTATCATGGTTACTGGAGACCATCCGATCACAGCCAAAGCCATTGCCAAGGGTGTTGGCATCATCTCTGAAGGCAATGAAACAGTAGAAGATATTGCTGCTCGACTCAACATTCCTGTCAGCCAGGTCAACCCTAGGTACTGACTGGTGGGGAAGGGCAGAGCTGTTCAAAAAACCAAGCATTTGCCCCTCTCCTTGCCTTGGATAATCCCTCAGCGTCTCTCCCTAGACTTGAAAACCTTGGCATCTGCTTAGCTCAGCATGTTGTGGCTCTTCAATGTGTACCACGAGTTATGTGAAAAATGCACAAGGCTGTCCTGAATAATGTGCATGAGAAGTAGTTAGGAGTAAGATCCACATAGAAAACTCAGGCAGTTTCTTTTGCTCCATCACTGCCTGTCCTGATGGGCTGTCCCCACACTGGGGCAAAGAAACATTTGGCTGATGAAGTCTCGGGGGGGTTAACTTCCCCCCCTAAGCTAAGCATTTTCCCTGCCTCGCTCCTGTCTGTGAACAAGCACCATGTTCTGGCCCAATGTAGCAGGCACAAAAAAGTACCTAAAGTGTCTTGGGGGAAGGATGTGGCTGCTGGGGGACTGTTTTGAGCAGTGCTGCTGCCAAGCCCAATACCATGTGTTCCTGTGATTCCAGATCTAGAAACAGAGGATAAGGTCTAGTTTTGTCCCCAAGCATATACCTAGTTGAGCTTGTTCAGTAAGATAACTTGCAGGTTCATGAGGAAACTGATAAAAAGAAAATGCCTAGTTTGTTAGTTGCGACACAGACTGAATGGACTACTGAAAGTAAATTCTGTTTAACTGTATTTTACTGTTTAGAGAAAAGAGCTGAGATGCCACCTATAAACTTCATCACTCAAAGCCCAGTTCTGTCCCTCTTGCTTTCAAACTCTCTTCTGGGTCTGATTGCAGGTGGGCAAAGGGAGCAGGACTTCCTCTAGGTAGAGGAATTGACACTAGTCTGTCTCTAAGCAGAATAAATGTGAAAATGGTATTACTTCCTCTTAGGGGTTAATGTTTGCCTTCATAGCTTAGTGCAGAACTGAGGCATCCTCAGAAAATGTGCTTTGGCATGAGCGGGCTGTTTGCAGAATGGCTGGACTGTCTGTATTGCTTAGCTTGACCCAGCCTGTGTTTGGGCTGGAGGGTAGCCATGTAGCTTATGAGCTGTGAATAGAGACACCCTGTGGAATGTAATTGCTTAGGGAAGACAAGTATTGTGGTTAAACTTATTTTTTTTTGAAGGTAACTTCACAACCTAGCAATGCAGGCTGGGGATCGCTGGCCTGTACTACTGCGCAGGTCAGCAGCTGGCTGTAAATGTGGGGAAGGACCTTCCCTGCCTGAACTGGGTGATGTCATGAGCTGTCTCCTCGACCTATAAGGGATGGTATGCTGGGTTAGAGAGGTGGTATTTTGTTGTAGCATGTAGGGTACCAAATCAGTCTAAATATAACATTGTGTGCTTTTGTCACTGAAGAGTGTCAGCTAGTCTGAACCAGTGTAGTGTGAGCTCTCCTTGTGGAGAGCTCTACATGTAGTTTGTCAGTCTGTCACAAAAGGGATTGCCTGCAGAAGACCACAGCATCTTTTGTGATGTTGGAAGCTAACTGCCTGAGCCAGGGGTTACTTTCTTGCAGAGAGGCCAAGAGCTGTGGAAACAAGTAGACTTTGCCTTGATGCATTTTAAAAAGCCGTAGAAACAATTAGTCTGCTCATGGGGCATTTTGTCTGTTGCTTGGTGCTTTCTTGTCTTTTTCTTTGTGTTCCCTATCTGCCTTTTAAACTTGGAGCATCATGCTTCTGCGCAGTGGCTGCCTGAATTAGTATTTAGTCACAGCAGGAGTTGGTCTTTCCACAGAGCACTGAAGAGCCAGTTTTATGAGGCAAATACAACTAATGAGAAACTTAGTTTAACTTGTGAAGTAAAACATTATGTTGTCTCTTGCAGGGATGCCAAAGCCTGTGTTGTTCATGGCTCAGATTTGAAGGACATGACTAGTGAGCAACTGGATGACATCCTGATTCATCATACAGAAATTGTCTTTGCCAGGACATCTCCTCAGCAGAAGCTTATAATTGTGGAAGGCTGTCAGCGACAGGTAAAGAAAGGGAGTCCAAGGATTTCATATTGGAGAAGTCCCCAGGCGTATATTAAAAACTACCAACCTGTGCTGCCTCCTGCAGGGACAGGGCTTAGTCTTCTTCATGCCCTCAGGTAAAGGGCCAGACTAGATCTCGGTCTGTGAGCAGCCTTCAACTGCTGATGTCAGGCTGCTCTACAATACATAAACACAAGGGTCTTGCAGGAAAATACCTTCAGTTTGTACTGAGTTGGTGTTCTGATCCTAGGATGTTTGTTAACGCATTTAATTCTGAAGTGCTCTGGAGGTGCTTGGGAGAAGAGGATTAAACATGGTTATATATCATCCAACATCTCCTTTGGAGAGAGCAGCATGGTTCTCTGATAAGCCTGATCAGAACAGGGAAAGGGGAGGACAAGGAGAATCTGAAGTCTCTTTACAGCAAAGTGAAATATTTTTTGCTTTATCTCCTGAAAGTAGAAAGCTTTTCTGCCCCAAACATCCTACATGACTATTTCAGTCTTTCTATCACTCTTTGTGACTAGGGTGCCATTGTAGCAGTCACAGGTGATGGTGTGAACGATTCCCCAGCCCTGAAGAAGGCTGACATTGGTGTTGCTATGGGTATTGCTGGCTCGGACGTCTCCAAGCAGGCAGCTGACATGATTCTGCTGGATGATAACTTTGCATCCATTGTCACTGGGGTTGAAGAAGGTGAGTCTATAACTTGTGTGCAGTGGTGGCAGTGGCATGCTTCAGCAATGTTAGTTATTGATTCCCTCTGAAATCGAGGGCTGTCCTTTGAGCTTATCTCCATGGTAAATGTTTTCAAAGAGGGCAGCACTTTCCTCCTCCCTTCAAAGTCTTTTCCCTTTCCATGGGACCAACAAAACCCTTTGGGATGGCTAACAGTAGGAAGCAGCTGAGCAAAACAAGCTACTTGTCCTTTTGCCTAGCACTGACCCCACAGTCATCTTCTGCCAGCTGAGTCTGACATAGTTTCCTCCCTGGTGGAGCAATAGCTGTCAAACAGGAGCAGAACAGAGGACACCTTCAGGGGCTCTTGGTGACTTTCAGAAACCAGGGCTTAGTGTCTTGCTGCTGTATGCAGTGAACCCTGATTGCTATGACCAAAAATACTACCGTGTATAGGTGATGCCATGCATGGAGCACAGTCTCACACTTACATGCAAGAGAAGTCTTCAATTTGCTGCACTAGCATTTTGCCTTTCAGTGTTGCCACTGAAGCTGCCTACGAGCTACTTGGCTGCCTTCTGCTGATAAGTGAGAGTTGTGTTGTCTTCTCTTCCTTGCCTCAGGGCGTCTGATCTTTGATAACCTGAAGAAGTCTATTGCTTACACCTTGACCAGTAACATTCCTGAAATCACGCCTTTCCTGATCTTCATCATTGCAAACATACCCCTTCCACTGGGAACAGTCACCATCCTCTGCATTGACTTGGGCACTGACATGGTAAAGTCTTTTTTTTGTCTCGAGAAGAAATGTGGGTGTTCTTAGGTACCATAAAGAAAGAACAAGTGGAAGGAAAATGCTTAAATACAGTCTTCTCTGGTGTTCTGATTTAAAATAAGTGATCAGTTAATACTCCCTTAATCCACACTCCCTGTCTCGTAGCTCTCAAAGTCTGAGGATCCTGACAAACTGGGGATGGGGGCAAGGTCCTTCCCAAATACTACAACTGGGGCTTTTGGGTGGAGCTGTTTCTCAGGCTGAAAACACAGGGCAGGGAAGGCTAGATACAGTAGAAAATCAGCACACTTCTAACAGCGGTCCTGCCATCTCCAAAGGTCCCTGCTATCTCCCTGGCGTATGAGCAAGCAGAGAGTGACATCATGAAGAGGCAGCCCAGAAATCCCAGAACTGACAAGCTGGTGAACGAGCGGCTGATCAGCATGGCCTATGGGCAGATTGGTAAGCTGGTCTGTTCTCTGCACCGAGCTGAGCTCGGTGGTAGCAATGGTTATACACCATCCTGAGTCACTGACTGTTCTGCTTATTTTGGTAGGGTTGAGGTTTGGGATGTGCAAACCAGAACCTCAGGCTGTAAAGAACTTGCCATAATTCTGCCCCCATGGCAGTGGCTTGTGAAGCTTGATCCATTGAATTACTTCCACAGTAATTTTGTTTGATTGCATAGCGCTGTAAAGGAACTGGCTGGCAACCAGTTCTGCTCTGGTTCAGACTTGTTCAGCCAGAACATAGATCCCGTTGTTAGTTTAATTAGAAGTAAAGGATTCTCTCCAGTGTTATCCCTAAACACACAGTATTAGGAGCCTTGATTAAAGGCAGCTACAGAGATGTGCCCAGCTCACAGGATGGGAGCTCATGGCTAATTGCAGCAGACCTTGGGAACCATCTTGACTGTATTTTGCAAGGGTTAGGGGTGGGCAATGGTTAATGAGAATACAAAGGGAGTTTTATCTTGTGTCCTTGAGTACCATGCCATCACAGCACAGGGCAGAACAGAAATAACACTGTACAAAGTTGGGAGAAGAAGCTGCTCAGCAAAAGGGTTGCAGCAGAGTGATGTTAGTGTGAGCTATTTCTACAGCTGCTGCTTGGGATGCTGAGCCCCACAAGGAGTAATTTTTTTAGGTGGTTGGGGTCTCCTACAAACTGTTACAATTGCCCTGCACAGTAGCTTCATCAGTTTTATCATCCCTTCTTACCTGTTTAGGTATGATCCAGGCCCTTGGAGGTTTCTTCACCTATTTCGTCATCATGGCAGAGAATGGGTTCTGGCCTTCTGGCTTGCTAGGGATCAGAGTTCAATGGGATGACCGATGGGTTAATGATGTGGAAGACAGCTATGGGCAGCAATGGGTAAGTTTTGAGGCAGAGCTTAGAGGCTGCCAGCCAGAATACTAATGTCTGCTGAACTTGGTGTGAGGACCAATGAGCAAAGGCAGCATGTCTGAATGAGTGCTCTCTGCTTTGCTTCCCAGACCTATGAACAGAGGAAGATAGTGGAGTTCACTTGCCATACAGCCTTCTTTGTCAGCATTGTGGTGGTGCAGTGGGCAGACTTGATCATTTGTAAGACCCGAAGAAACTCTGTCTTCCAGCAGGGAATGAAGTAAGTCAAGCCATCCATGGAGGACTTAGAACTGGACTCTGTATATTCTCCAGCACATGGCATTCTAGTTCTTCGTCCCAGCAGTGTCTGTGCATCTTGGCATAAGTGTTGAACAGTCTGGTGCCTTGGTAGTGGTCAAAAGAGAGACTGGGTGCTCTCTTTCGGTTGTCAGGCTGAGACAAAGGGAAATGCTGACTTCAGCTGGCACTGTGTGGGAGCTAGCCCACCTCAAAGGACAGTGACGTACTCCAGCACACAGCCTTGTGCAGCCACAGGTCAGCTGATGTATCCAACTACTGGTGGCATGACACCCCTGCCTCCTTCTGAATTTGTGATGAAAGCAATTGCTGGTTGACTTAGTTGTAAACTGGACTATCTCTGTCTAGAGACATAAAAGACCCTCGTGACAACTGTGCCATCAGCTTGGATGGCATGATGTCCCCACCTGATGGACTTCTGGGCTAGTACAAATTGTCTGCTTTCATTTGCTACCATGTGACAACTGGGTGCTTTTTAGGATGTCATCTGTGCAAGTACTTTGTTCCTGACTTTGCTTTCCTGTCTCTACTAGGAACAAGATCTTAATATTTGGTCTCTTTGAGGAGACTGCTCTGGCTGCCTTCCTCTCCTACTGCCCTGGGATGGACGTTGCTCTAAGGATGTACCCCCTCAAGTAAGTTGCATCATGCTTTTGTGCAGCAAGCTGCACCGCAGAACAATAGTGCTTGGGTGGGGAGATGGATAAAAATAGTTGTGAGCTTGTGAAGCAAGTCTTAACCCAGAGAAGCTCAGGCTAAAGAGTGTGAGTGATTCTTTGCTGTAGTGTGGCACAGCAAGAGTTTGCTTTCTTTTACTGCTTATGCAATGTTTATGGGGAGCCTGCAGTTCACTAAAAATTAGCAACACTACTTCAGTTGTACCAGTGTGCCGTAGTGCAGCTGCTCTTGTACTTGCATGGGATGTTTTTATGTGTAGGGGGACTGCATCTCCAAAGAAAACCAGTTGAATTGCTTTAAAACATAGGCCAGGTGACTGCTTTGCTAAAGAAGACATCTTGTGCCTTTTTCTACATTCACAGAAGCAGCACAAGTAGTAAGTCTTTTGAAAGATGCTGCATAGGCACAGATGACCCGTTGGTGCATAATAACTTTCCTAACAGTTGGGAGGGGGCCAACATCTTAAGCATTGCTCAACAGCATTGCAACATCTCATGGCAGGGTTTAGCCTCAAACTTTGTACAGTCCTCTGGCTTAAGTGCCATGAAATTTTCATGGCAAAAAAATCCTGGTGTGTCTTGCATTTCATTCAGAAGTGTTTGGAGTTTGGTGCTGAAGTGTGAGCATTTCCTAACAAGAAAGCTGGCTTCTGCCCAGTGCCTGCAGCATCTGGGTGTTAGCACGTGTAAGTCACGGTAAACCAATGCAGTTCAAGTGAGCAAGGCTGTGGACACAAAGGTTCTGTGTACTTAGAGGAAGTATTGCTGGATTAATAGGAGGAAGGTGCTGGTACAGAGATGAACAAAGGTGCCATCACGCACCTCGTGTTGGAATTAATACCCCAAAGTGGATTCAGTTCTGGATTCAGCAGAAGACTTGGTGGTAATTCTTGGCTTGGGGGATTCTTGACTGAACCACAGCCTTGTGGCAGCTGGTGTGCTGGCAAGCTGGGACATGCCAGCCTTCCTGCACTCTTCTGTGCTATCGAGTCAGAGCTCTGCTAGGCGAAGAGCATCTCTGCTGCCTGTGTTCTCACTGTCTCCTCTCCCAAACAGGCCGACCTGGTGGTTCTGTGCTTTTCCATACTCCCTCCTCATATTCCTGTATGATGAAATCAGAAAGCTCATTATCAGACGCAACCCTGGTGGTAAGAATATGCTGCTCATCTGTGTGTTTCCGTCCCTTTCTTCATCCTGCTGAGCTCTGTAGAAGCTCTGACAATGCTCAGGGACCCCCAGTGCTGAGCACTATGCAGGGGTGTATTTTGCTGTGTTTTCCCTCCCTCAACATTAACAGTGCAATTAGTTGAAATTAAGGACTTTTTCTGTGCCACTCCCTGCATTTTCCTGTAGTGCATGAAAGTACCAATGCACCGAAGTAGATGGAAAAGACTGACTTGGTAGTTCCAGAAAGCTGGAACAGGGCCTGAAAGCTGCAGCACATCAATAATTGGGCAAGATTTTCCCATTGTGACAGGTCGCTTAGTTGCTACAGTGCATGTTTTCAGGGCCTGAAAGGAGCTCTTGTGAACTTGGTCTACCTTAAGACTAACTACTTTCTCCTTCCTTTTCCTTTAGGTTGGGTGGAAAAAGAGACTTACTACTAAAAAGCACCTGTGAAACATTCCATGCACAGCCCATGCCACCTCTCCACCATCTCCCCTGTGTGCATATTTCATTTTTGCAAGTGCAGAACTGTGCCTGGGCAGGAGTGAGCTGAAACTAAAGGAAACATGAAGAAACATGGACTGGAGGAGAAAGCAAGGGGGGGGAGATTAGTGTGGGGGGTGTCCGACCATCAGTCCATGGGGGTGAGGGTTTGAGTAGTTTTATGTGCCTTTTTGTTTTTGTAAAAGGAAGCTGAAGATTTTATATATGGATTTTTACAAATAAAGATGGATTATAAGAGGATGCCCCCACATGGTCTTAGGTGGATGTTTTTCCTCAGGACAATAACTGGTTCAGGGCAGTCTCCCCACTTAGGGTATGATGGTGACAGCATGAGTTAACCCGTGGCTTCCCATTTTTATAGTAGGGAAGCAGAGCTGCTTGACCTGCAGATAACAGCATATGCAGGTTTTAAAAGCCTGGGTGCATCCCACTCTAGCTCGGTGCCCAATATCACTTGGGTTTCAAAGCCTAAAGCTTGGGAAGCTTGCTGGCCTCTTAACTGTGCATCACAGCTACTTTCTGCAAACATAGAATGGAGTGGGGAGAAGAGCTGGTGGCTGGATGTCTGCTTTGGCCTGCTTTGAGGCCATGTCTTGCTTGCTGGGCTCATAATGAAGAGGCATCCACCAAATGGCGTGTGGATCCAAGCAGCCTTGTTCCTAAAATTCTGACATTGATTTTCCTGCTTGCTTTGCCAAGCAAAGGATAGTGTTTCCTGGTGACCTCTGTGTGTGCGCATGCTTGTTCCAGCATGGCACTTGCCCCATCCTGATACTCACTCATGCCTGCAGTGTAGTGAGAGCAGAGGCTGATTATGGGTACAGGATTCTACATCTTCCACTTTGGAGGAAGGTGTTGCTGTTGTCTGGGTTCCAAGTTGGTTCTGTGGGTTGAAGTAGCTCATGGTGCTTCTCTGAATATCCAGCCATTTTCCATATATTTTGATTTACTGTTTCATGGTTGCATGGTTTACTTCTGAGAACTTGGTAGGAGAGCTGGCTTTTTTGCATGTGGACAGTCCCCATGGAGTCCTGACTTCATGCTCTTAGTGCTGTTGTGCTAAAGGAGATGCCTTGTGCCTTTGGTCCTATTCCTGAACTGCTGGTCTGTGCCCATCTTAGATCTGTGTCTACCTCTGCGAAGGATCACTCAATCACAGCACTGAAAGGATTGTGTTAGAACTCCATGTTGTGATCCCTCCTTTACCATTACTTTTTTTAAGTTATTATTTTAAAGCCTGATCACTTTCCTCACATACTGAACAATATAAACCCAACTAGCAAAGGGACCACTAGGGAGGGAAGAAAAAGACAAGGCTGAGTGTTAACTGTTTTAACTTGTCTTCAGCACTCTAATGTGGAACCCCCAGTTCATTAGAAGACTTTATTGTGGTTTGTTTTTTTTTAATTTTTGGAGTCTGCCTATCTGCTAGCTGAATTGATGCAGCTGGGCTTGAGGTCATCCTAGCTGGGAAAGGGAGATGAGGGGTTGTGCTAAACGAGGAAGGAAGAAGGTGGGATGAATTTTACTGCATCTGATGGTGACACAACAGTGATGCAGAAACGACTTGTTCCGCCCTGGCATGACCCTTGCTTGAACTTTTTGATTAGTGCCTGAGACTTCCTCAGAGTCCCCCTGCAATGAAGTCGCAAAATGAAGGTTGACTGTCTGATGCAGGCAAAAAAAATAAACCTGTTCTTCCTCTGACATTTCAGCCTTAGCAGTGGGCCTCTTGCTAGAATAAAAGATGTAGCTGAGGAGGGACTCCTGAAGGTCCAGCAGCCTGTTCAAAGCATGGTCAGGTTGCTGATGGCCTTGAGCTGTGATCTGAATGGATAGGGGTCCCACACCTCTGAGCACCTGTCCCAGAGCTGAACCCATGCCCTGTGAGCTCCTGTGGTTCCTCACGAGGTTGTCCTTGTGCTGTCGTGTACCTGAGGCTCCTTTGCAGTAAGGTCCAAGCCAAGTCTTGCAGGAATGCTTCTTGGCTACACTTGCTGCTCAGGTGTAACATCTGGACATCTTGCACCAGTCCAGGAGCATCTATAGCATTTCATGCTGTTGCTTGCCAGTCTAGTTGTGATCTGAAAGAAAACTATTCTGGAGCGAGCACTGGCTAATATCAAAGGAAAGCTTGCCTGGATAAGGGACTGAGGAAGCTGTCCCTGGGGCAAATGAGGCTTGGGGACTGGAGTAGGTAACCAGGGCTGGAGTGGTGGTGAAGGTAACACAAGATTTTTATATGAGCCCTAGATGTTGGTCATTCCTCTTTACTTGGTCACCCTATGCCAGGGTGGGCTTGACTCAGCAGCCTGTGATGGAGGAGCTCAGCATCCACCTCTGGGTGTCTTCAGGTGTGCTGGGGGTGCCTGGTCTCCAACCTTCTGTGTGACCCTCACACCTGCAGGCTGAGGCATTGCCTGCAAAGCCTGGCTCAAGCCTTGCACCCACCTGCTTTTTTTGGGAAGCCAGCTTGGCCATGTGGCAGCACGCAGAGGTGTGGGGCTGGCTGTGTCTGTGGTAGCAGCACACTCTGTCTTCGCCAGCAAAAGGGAGGTGAAAAAGCCTAACTGGAAAACACCTGAATTTGCTGTACTGGTGCCAGGCATGGAGGTTTAATCGCTGCCCTGTGGGCTTGGCAGCTGGGCCCAGCATGAGCAGCAGGCGCCTTGCACAAACAGCACGGGGAAAAGCTGAGCCGCTCCGCTTGCCTGACCTTGGCTCTGGCAAAAGAGGCTCCTTTCCCAGCCTGGATGAGCCAGGCTCCAAGGGCAGCCCCTTCTGTGGGAGGCTGTGTACATGTGGAACCCACGGCTGCTCATGTGTGGGCAGATCAGTAAAGCCATGGAGGGTCCCCACTGGGTCCCTCTGCAGCTGAGGCATGGGCTGCAGGATGGCCGGGGCAGCTGGCGGCAAGCTGGCACAAGGATGGGTTTGAATACCAGGAAGGTCACATCTGCCATGATTAAACAGTGACGGACCTTGAGTGTCTGTCGCCAGGCGGCTGGATGTCATCACACCGCCAGTGTTGTTTTGCCTGTGGTTTTGTTTGCCTTGCCTGGGAGACTGTGTGGAAGCGGCCTTGAAGGCAGCCTGAGTTTTGTTCTGCCCCTTTTCTTGCAATTTATGGCCTCTGGACAAGCGTCTGGGATCCCTTTTGTTTCCCACCCAGGACCTGAGAGCTTTCTGAGACCCTCTACATATTGTCTCCTTTGAGAGACCTGTGAGATGAGCCAAAGGGATCAGACCCATCCTCAACCTTGCAAGCACAAAAGCATTAGTGCAAACATCTCCTTGGCCAGCAATGTGGTGGAACAGCCACTGCTGGCATGTCCCATGGCTACAACACAGGCCCCATGATAAACACTTCATGCGTGGGTCTGGCAAGGAGGGGCAGCATTTACAGCAGCTTCACCTGAGCATAATGGGCTGTTGCCACACAGCTGAGCTCGTCCTTCTGACTCTTTCTACCCTCAGAGGACAGGAGATACTTCTGGTGACAACAGTGTCCTCTTTAACCTAAAAGCACCAAGGAAGAATTTGCATGAGAGGCTCATGACTCACCCCCTCACAGCCAGGAAAGGGACCTGAAATAGCAACAGTTCCTGAGCAGATGGGCACAGAAGGGCTCCCAGAAGACAAAGTTCATAGGGGTCACAGGGAACAGAGAGACAGTAGTGGTATGTGCCCAACTCAAACATCTCCTTTGCTCAAGGTGGGGCCTCGTGGCATAAGGATGAGGGCAGGGCATGGGACCAGCTGGGGATGGTGCCACCAGGATTTGGGAGCCTCAGCAGATCCATAAAGAGCAGTTACCTCCCCTAGCGCCAGGCTCTTGCTGAGGTGGGCTTTTTCCCCAGTAATCCTTTGTTTTCATAAGACCCACCAATTGGCAAGAAGAAAGGCACTAGTCCCTGCCGGGGACCTGCTCCCCAGCACCATTCCTCAAGGGATAAAGCACTTTCCCGCCAGACCTGACAGCAGGCAGCCCTGAACCCCTCCACAGCAGTCGCTCTCCCCTGACTCCAGGGCCTGCAAGCAGAAGGGCAAAACACGCCCCCCTCCAAGCTGTTGGGCCTCTGAACTAACCGATTAGCCAAAACACCAAGCAGATTAACCCCAATTAGGTAGAAATGTATAAACAAATATCTCCAGAAAAGCTATTTGGATAAGGTCCCCAGGAGCCTGGCTTTGAACACACCTCCCAGGGACCTCCCATAGTTCCCACTCACAGCTTTATGCTCCATCAGCTCCCAAACAGTAGCGATGCTTGGAGCCCCCGCTGTGCTCCTCTGTACCTCGCTGCTGCCCTACCTGCATTTGCTTCAGATATTGCTGTGTTTATCCTTACCCTCTCCCTCCACCTCTGGAACAGGTTACCTAGAGTGGTGGTGGATTCCTCAGCTCTGGAGATGTTCAAGGCCAGGTTGGATGGGGCTTGGAGCAACCTGGTCTAGTGGGGGATGTCCCTGCCCATGGCAGGTCCTTTCTAACTCAAGTGATTCTATGATTCTGATCCTTCCTTCCTCCCTCTCCCTCTCTCTCCCTCTCCCTTTCCTCTCCATCACCTCCAGCCTCCGTAGCCCTCCTCTCTTCCCCTTACTGCACATCACCCCAGGAGTCTCTGGACCTCTGGGCTTTGCTGATGAAGAGTATGGCAAAGGGCCTGTATCTATGGAAAGTTTTACTTCCCCAAGGGAGGGATAGAAATCCCTCTCATCACACTCATCTTTCCTCTGATGAGATCATCTGTCTCCCTGCTTCTTTCATCTGGCTTCCCAAACACTGTAACATCTTCACTTGCACAAACCTCTGAGCCCTGTAACTCTTCAGAAGGCTGCAAAGCAAATTCAGCCAGTTTGCCCAGCTTTGGTAGCAGCAGTAATGGGATCTTGCATTTCTAGGCTTCCTTTCACTTTAAAAGACCCCAAATTTCCAGCACAGTACACAAAAAATTCCCTCTATTCCCAAGAGGTTTAAGCTGCTGTCAGGCAAACAGCCAGCTCAACCAACCAGTAAGGGAGATCTGATCAGGAGGGATGCACCCAAAAAACACTCCAGTGAAATGCCACCAGAACTTTCCTACTGTAGCCAGGAAAAATCTGTGCTTCCTAAGGACCATGGGACTCCGGTCCCTGTACTTGGGAAGGTTGGTGTCACTCCCCAGAGACTTGCCCAGCCAGCACCCCCATGTCCACTGCTCTTAGTCAAACTGGATCCCCGATGTGCAGAAACAAGCCAGAAAGTGAGGGATGGTTTGAGAACCATCACCTGTGAGGAATGGGAAACCTCTCCACAGGCAGAGCAGCTCAGCTCCTCCCCATACTGCTGCAGGGAGGAGGTTCAACGGCCAGCAGAAAAAATTCACATTCAATTTTCAAATGTTAAAGGACAAGTTAAAAAAAGTATTTTTGACAGCATGTCACATGGATGGACTGGGACCCACAGCTAACTGGAATCAGGGTTAAAAATAGACATCAGGGTTAAAAATAGACATTGGTGCTAACAGCCTGGGAGCAGCCTTTGGCAAATGAGTCCCGAGGCGAATTATGAAATCTAACTCATGTTCTCTATGGTTTCTATTGATGGTCATTTACCTTATTCTTCATACCTGTTGGACATAGGATATTACTCTCAGGTTTCACAACTAAACCGATCTGGGCCTCATAGGGAGATGGCCAAGAAGTCAACAGAAGCATCGTTATGGAGGATACAGCTCCACACAACTTCTCCTCACCAACAGCACCAGCCAAAGGACCTTCTGGTTGTGGGCTCTTGCCCAGACAAACTGACCCAGCTACGTTGTGATGCCACTCAGCAAACCTGGCCTCCTGAAATAACCTCCTGAAACCTTTCATTTGGACAATGCCTCCTGTCTATCTACACATAGGTGATATGTATTAGGTGATGAGTACCTGATCGTGTACATCCAACTGATGCCCACCTGCACTACCCATCCCTATCAATCTGGTCTGGCTGAGGCATGGTGACAGGGCTGTGTTCCTGTTGAATGAGCCAGAGCATCACATGATGCTTGTGATGGCTTCATCCCATGTGCAGAAGGATGGGCAGCACCCAATCCAGAAAAAAAACCAAACAGAGCAGCACAGGTATGAAGCCTGGCTGTGCAAGAATCCCTGTCTCAAAAGCTCGCTAAAGATTTTGAACCAACAAGTTCATACTTATCTGCCCTGTGTATGACATGGCTCGGGTGTGTTAGATCTAATGTCAGGAGTCCTACAGTCAGGCTCACCACATTGTCAAGTTATAACCTGAAGCAGCTGGGAAGAGCCTCCTGCCAGCTCGGTGCTGCCCCAGCGCCCAAAGCTGGGCCCATGGGCAGAGGAGAAGCCGAAAAGGCTTAGCAGGCAGTTGGGTTTTCTATTCCCCAGTTGGGCTATTTTCCCCCGTTGTTTTCAATTGTAACTACAGCTAATCATTTTTTCCTTTAAAAAATACTTTCTAAAAGGAAATCAGTGTGATTTGGGGGACGTTGTCCCCAGCCTTCTCTTTCTCACACATGCTTGCCCACATGCTCTTGCTTCTCTGCTCTGCCAGTTTTTTTAGGAAGCTATTCATCCCCAGAGAGATTAAAATAGAAATGAAGAGAGTTTTGCCTTGGAGAAAAGAGTATTTCCAAGTGACCTTCTTTTTTCTCATCTGTGAAAAATGATCATCTTGGATGAACTACTCCCAAAGCAACAAATACCACGTGTAGGCTTCAAGCAAAGTCTTCTCATTACTGTAGACCAGTGGCCAGGAACAGCTCAGCTGCACTGTTGGGACCCAGTGCAAGCTGGTGGGAACAGTGTGATCACCTGGAAATAGGAAGGTATGACAGGAAAGAAAACTTAATACTGGGATGAGCACTCTCAATATCTGTTTTGGTCTATTTTGGTCACAGAGAGAGCAGTCAAGGCAGGATCCTCACCACCTCCTCTGGAAGCAGTCAGATAGCCACGGTTTGTCTGAGCCTTCCTCTTTTTCATTCTGGATTTCAGTGTGGTTTTGCAATCAGCTGTCTGAACTCATCAGCATCTTTAAACCCCTCATGTGTCAGTGCCTCATCCTTGAGTCAGCCCCTCGTGTGAAGCTCTCCACTGACACCACGTGCAGGTGGTTGCTGGATCCTCAGCCAACACACACGAACCCACCTCCCCAGAGCACACACACGTGGCGTGTAGCAACCATGCTGGAAGAGGACTTTTCTGTTCTTATTATCCTGAAGGACTGCCCTGTCTTTACTCACACCAGTGGAATATTCACACCTGAACGCTCAGGCAAGCTCTAGATGTTTAAATACATGACTGCAGCTGTCTGGCAGCTACAGCTGTATAAATACAGCTACATAAATACTCTTTTACCTGACCACCTTTCAGGCTTCAATAGGCTCGTCCCACTATCTAGGGAGAGCACAGCAATGCTGTCACTCCCAGGGTATCAGTGGGGCTTGACCCCCAGCAGCTCAGCATCCCGGCCTTGTCCTAAGGCAGAGCAGAGAGCTGGCTCTGGATACCTTCCAGCAGCAGCCTGGGAAGGGATGCAGCAGCCTCCAGGGACACACCTGGAACCCTCTGCTCAGAAGCACAGCGAGAGGCAGATATTTTGCCCTAGAGGTCATGGAAATTGAATTGCCAGCAGCCCCTCGGGAGCAGCTTAGAATGTGCCTTGTGGTGCCACAACTATGAGATGGCTCACAAGGGATGGGGGGAAGCAAAGCCTCCCAAGGCAGGTTTGTGAAAGGCACCCTACTAGAGCCAAGCTTGAGGAAGGAGAGAGTACAGGTCTTTTCTTTCGCAGCTTCACGCATATCAAGCCTTGAGTAGGAAAAGGCAGGTCAGTACCCTCTGAATTTCAGGCTGTGATCCAACCCTAAAATGGCTGTCTCACCTTGCTGGGGAACAAATGTGTCCTCAGATGCCATGTGTTGTGTTACTGTTAGACAAACAGCTCCTCACATGTCTGTGGGATTAGTTTCTGCTTTCAAGGAGCACGTATGGTGGGGACACAACCCTCCAGTCCCGCAGAGGTGAGGTGGGAATCACATGCTCCTGGGAGGGCATGGTCAGAAGAGTAGTGTTGCTGGAGGGGGATGTGGCACAGGCAGGAGAAGAGAAGCCCTGGAGGCCCACAGCAGCCTGTGTGTCCTATCTCAGCCCACTGCTTCCCCTTGAAACTGTTCCTCTTCCTGGTGTCTGTCCCTGACAGCCACTAGGACATCTCCCCTGAGTGCCAAACAGTTGTGGTGAGGCTGTTCAGCAACCCACAGCTTGTATGCTCTTTCTTGCCAAAAACAAGTGAGAAAGGGGTTTTTTTGCTTTCCTTCATTGTAAAGCACTTGGGAGCAGACAGATTTTGCTATAAATGGCAACTTTTTGCTGCTCTGTGAGGAAATCTATGTCACCCTTGGCCTAGGAGTGCCAAATTAGAGGTATTCCTCTGCACTCACATCATTCCCAGCTCCTTAAACTTCACATCACCAGCCAAGGTTATGCATTAGAGAACACAGGGCCG
>VZRW01010208.1:500275-552786 GCA_013398125.1 Aegotheles bennettii | reverse complement strand
ATCTCAAAACATTGTGTTTGCACTTATTAGGAAGCAGTAAAGAAGCTGGGCAGGCAGGACAATTAGAGATAAGGGAGAGCAACACGCTGTTCCCAGCCAGATGTCCTGCCTGCTGGTAAAAGTGGGGGTGCAGCCTGATGCATTCTTGACATTTTGTTCTCCCAACTGATGCCAGCTCAGTTCTTATCAGATATCTCCATGGCCAATGATTTTTCACAGTGGATAACACCGCTGAACTGCACAGGAAAATGTCATACTCCTCTGTCCTAGGCAGCTAAGTGGAATGTTCCCTTCCTGGTCTTCATGTGGGGGTATTTGTGGCTTTACTTTTTCCACTCTTCTTCACTTAACCTCATTCCTGCCCTTCATGTTTATGGTTCTGCCCCACCCTGAGTCGCACAAAGATGAGGGACCTCAGACCAGGTCCTTCCTCCACTCTCCTGGTCCAGCCTGGCCTCCCCTTTCACAAACAACCCCGACTCGTTCCCCCTTTACTTTAACATCGAGCACACTCTTTTATCATTTCCTGCTGGTCAAGCCAACCTTAAATTGCAGGGGCAGCACAGTCAGCATGCAGTCTCGGAGCTGGGGTAGGAGGGCATGGCAAGAGCAGGGACCAGCACAGCAGCGAGGAGATGCTGTGCCCCAGCTCTTTACAGCAGGAGAATGCCCCTGTCTGTCCCCCCACTGAGGAAAGCCAGCCACAAGGATGATGAAGGGAGTGGAACATCTCCCTTATGAGGAAAGGCTGAGGGAGCTGGGGCTCTTTAGCTTGGAGAAAAGGAGACTGAGGGGTGACCTCATCCATGGTTACAAATATGTAAAGGGTGAAGGGCAGGACGATGGAGCCAAGCTTTTTACAGTAATGACCAATGATAGGACAAGAGGCAATGGTTGCAAACTGGAGCATAGGAGGTTCCATGTGAATATGAGGAGAAACTTTCTCACTGTGAGAGTGCCAGAGCACTGGAACAGGCTGCCCAGAGAGGCTGTGGAGTCTCCTTGGCTGGAGACATTCAAACCCCGCCTGGATGCGTTCCTGTGTGATGGACTCTAGGTGACCCTGGCAGGGGGGTTGGACTGGGTGATCTTTCGAGGTCCCTTCCAACCCCTAGGATTCTGTGATTCTGTGATTCTGTGAACCTGACCTTGCCAGACTGGCCTCCCAGCAGAAGCAGCACCTGAAGCTCCCTCCTGAGCGGGTTCTGGCCTAATCTCAAGCATGCTTTTGCTGCTGTTCTTCCTTTACTCTGAACTACGTGAAACTGGGCTCAGTGTCACCATGCCGTGTGAGAGAGACACCCTCCTTGTTCTGTTCCATGTCCAACTCTCTACTAAAACAATATTTCGGGAGTTCAGTTACGTGTGCCGAAGCCAAAGGCGCCGGGGATGCAGTCCAGCTGCTTCCCTTTAGATTCTGTTCTCCAGGATAAGAAAGCTTTCCAGCAAGTGATCACACCCTGGTAATAACAGTGACAGCAGCACACCCTTGCCTAGGGTAAGATGTGATAGTACTGCTAATGCAAGCAAGGTGCTGCTTTACCCCCCCACCCAACAGCTTGAGCCATTTTCAGGACTCCCTGGGATGGGTCCTCACAGATTAGGCAACAAGGAGCATGTTAATTTGGGCCAGGCAGTGCTGGCTTCAACCTATGCTGGGCTGCTATATCCTCAGCTGTGCACCCGAGGGACTCCCCTTTTGCAGCACCCTCACCCCAGGGCACTGAGCATGTCCCTCTGGGGCTGCTCAGGACCTCAGGCTCTTTGCAGGGGATCTGCCTTTTCCTGTGCAGCACAACTCGTGCTGCAGCTTGCCCAAACCACCAGGGCTAGGTCCAGAAGGTACCGTGCCCAGTCCCATGTCTTCCTTTTCAGATCAAAATGGGAGAACAAGAGCAGAGTTCCTTAGCGTAGGGTATCGCTATAAACAGCCAGAACAAACACTTGGTGAGCAATGCCCAAGAGCTGCGGCAACGTCTGCCACCATTGTTCCGCCCTGCAGGGTTCCGCCAAGGACATTAGTGGTTGCCACCAAGAGCGGGGGCACAGGGATCTCATCCTGCTGCAGCGCTTTCCTGCTCCTTACCTTCAGATACTGGGGGTGTTGTTTCATCTTCCTTGTCCTTTTGTACTGCTTCAGGTCCCCCATGTCTTGGGCAACAGGGTCCTTCTCTTCAGGCTTCTGTTGAAGATGATGTCAGGAGGCAGAAATACCCTCTTCATTAAGTGTTCTATTGTAACAGATACATTATAGTATACATGTATAATATGTGTACTGTATGTATGTTGCCTATGAGTGTGTACATATATCCATACATACACAAACATGCACACATGCACACAGATACACATGTGTCTCTGTAATCTGGAGCTGTATTTACACAAGTGTCACTATACCCACACGACTCATTGCTCTGCAGCGCTTTCCAATGGAAGTATTCTTGAAACTGTGATAGCAGGGTATCTGGGACATGAGCTTCATGGTGAGTTTCTGAGCCAGTTTAGGCCCTTCTTTGGGTCTTTTTCAAAATAAGCAGGATTATTTTCCATTTTGTCCATTCCTCCAATGAGGATAGGCATGAGCAGGCTGCTCTGACACAGACCTGCTGAACTGTATAGCCAGTCTCACGCAACATCATGTTAAAGCATCAGATATCAGCTATATCCAGCCATGTTCATGTTTTCGGGGCTTGCACGGCTTGCCTAGGGCCCACGGGTCTGTGTGCAGTCACCCCTGACCCACCTTGCTCTGCAGGTCCTACTCTGTTTCTCACAGTGCTGTGGATCCCCGGCTCTACAAACTGTTCCAGGACCCCCCTCACCCAGCCGTAGCCATGCTTTTGGAGGGGATGCACTGTGTTGCTTGGCATAGCTGGGGTTAGTTCTGGCTCTCCAGCAGTCCTCCTTGTTTTTGGTTCCAGGCATGGGCTGGTCTCCTCTAAGGGAGTTGGCTATGCTCCCCTTTTCCTTTCTCCTCCCCTAAAACTACCAAACCTATCAAGCACATCAGTGCCAGCAGTGTAAGAACTAGGGCTGCTTCTAGAGGCTTTTTTATTTCCTTGCACCTTGTGCAGGCATGGAGTGAAACAGCCTTTGACCTTCCTCTGCTGCTTCCCACAGCCCCAAAGCTCCAGTGGAGCTTTAAGTGCTCCATCCTTCTGCTCTGATGTTTCCTCTGTATGTCTGGCCCTGTGTAGTCATCAGAGATTACTCAATAATTCAGGTATTAATTCGCCAGAAAGGGGTCTGCCTGTGGTCAATAAGGAGGTGCCTTTCTGTTCATTATATGCAAACTCTGCCCCAAGAAATGCCTCCAAGCTCCTATAACTGATGGAAACCCTTCAATAGAAAACCCTGGAAGCCACAAGACTGCCAGTTCCTGTATCCTGGCAATAGCAGGACTAGCTCTGCCAGGTGAAATCCTGGAGGACCAAGTCATGTCCTCACAATTCTTCCCTACCTGACCAGAATAAAGATTTTTTTCCTGGTTTAGACGTGGGCACCATTTTATCCTTCAATACATGTACAGGACACACCAGGGAGATCCTGGAGAGGTTTCCCAGCTCAACCTGAACACATACCAGCTGGTCTCTCTATCTGTGGCCAACCTCTAGCACTTCAGGTAGTCAGCCAGAACAGTCCTGATTTTACAGGATTATATAGCAATGGGGAGCAGTTAGCGAATGGCTTGCAGACAGAGACAAAATCTAGCCAGACTGCATGCCTTCCCCCTGACCGTGCAGACGGTGAGCCCATCCATGATGGAGAAGGAGACTTTAGAGAGTGTTTGCACCTGGATCATGGCTCAAGAGAAAGGGTAAGCTGTAGCTCAGCAGCTGCCCCTGGGAACCAAATGTGCACTGCTGCAGATGCCACAAGGTGTGAGGACACCAGCAATCAGATGGCCCTGTGGCCTGTCCCCTCTCTGCCTCACCCCTCCGGTTGCACAGGGCCAGGTGGGAGCCTTCTTCAGCAGCCGGGGGGGAAGGCACCCTCTCACTGAGGGCAGCCAGGTGGCAAGGGCAGTGACAGCTCACCTGGGCTGGCTGCTGCTGGAGCTCCTGGCTGGCCCTGGTTCCAGGGGTTCTCTAACAACATCACAAAGTCATCAGCCAGCAGCCAAGCTACATCACTCTGGACCCATTCAGTGTCCGTAGGTCCATTATCCCAGTGGCTGGCCTCCAGCAGGGACCAGCTGTGGCCTCTCTCCTGATCCCAGAGGAAACTTACTGGAAGAACCTGGTCCAGCATCTACCCGAGACCCTGGCACAGGCAGCCTGAGAGAGCCAGGTGCAATGTCCCACCCATTTGGGTGGGCACGATGCCACTGGTGCACACCAAGTCTGATTTCAGTGGTTGACACTGTTTGCATCTGTTGGCAAAAACATTACATCTTAGCAGCATAAACACACAACTGCTTCCTCCAAAACAGGAGGTAAATGGAGTGAAAGTGTGTGTGCCTTTGTGATGCTTGTGCTACAGAGAAAGAGAGAGGAAATGAGTCTTAGTGCAAAACAGAGGAAGTGAGAGAAAAACAACACAAAGCAAACGCTGCATCCATTGAACAGGACTTGAATTGGTATCTTGGCTGCTGTCTGACTAACTTACGGTATCACTAAACCCCATTCTCCTCCCAGGGAAAGAAGCCCTGCGACTGTGCATTGTCAGCGTGACAGAAGAAACAGCAGCAGCTGATGGTGGTTGGGTCAGTGTTACTCCCAGTCTCACAGACTGGCCTTTGTTCCCCAAGCAGTGACAAAGGGCTCCCTTCTTTCCTTTACCTCCCACAAGTTGTTCACAGGCATGTTGGAACAGTGCATGTTTTAAGACTAGATGAGCTGTGGGTTACACGCCTTGGCCAGCTCCCATCAGGACCTCCACCACCCCTGCCCCTTGGGAGGTGCTCCTCTCACGTACCAGTGCCCTCCATGGAGGGCGTAGGCAAAGGCTTTTCTGTGGAGCTGCATGCTC
Organism: Aegotheles bennettii; assembly: GCA_013398125.1. Taxonomy (NCBI): domain Eukaryota; kingdom Metazoa; phylum Chordata; class Aves; order Caprimulgiformes; family Aegothelidae; genus Aegotheles; species Aegotheles bennettii. The sequence goes on along the minus strand of VZRW01010208.1, from coordinate 547,815 downwards.
CCAGGAGCCCATTGGTACTGAGCATGACCAAAGGCAGATCACAAGCCCTGAGCCAACAGGTCCACAGGATACCAGGAGCATGTATGGTACTTCTACCTTCTGGTTGATCTCTCTGGTTAGCCTCAGTGTTTCCTAAACTTGTCACTTGGGAACTCTGCTCTCACACCTCTCCTGGCAGATGAGACAGGGGAAAGGTGGTGGTGATGGTGAATCTTAGCTGGCATTCATTAGGGTGATCTCTTTCTCACCCCGCATGGGAGAAAAGACTTCAAAAGCTTTTGCCAGAGCCTGAGAAGGGGCAAGTTACCACTGCTGGTGTTATCCCAGCCTGCGGTGCATGCTTTTCCAAGAAGAGGTAACCTCTCAGCCTGTGATCTTTGGCAAGCAGCTGTGCCCAGCATCTGGCAGAGGGAGAGAGTCTGCAGGGCCATTGTGGTGGGGGGCAGAGCCCTTCCAGACAAAGGACTCAGCTGGAAGACACATTTTCCACATTCTGCCGTCCTCTGACTGGTGGTGATCCCATTGCCAGGCTGTGAAGGTCTCCCCTCCCAGCATCTGCACATTGTAAATGGAGAGCATGCACAGTGGGGCAATATCTGAAGACCTGGCAGTGCACCTGCAAGGCCACTTGGTATGCCCAGTCTGTGCGCAGCTCTAGTCTGAGCTATCAGAGTGGCAGGATTATTCCAACCACATTTCTAGTGCTCTTTAATTTGGCAGGATAAGGATTCACCTTCATTACATATCTCATGTTCTTGGTACAGAAGGATGAACCTGCACAGAGACACATGGTGACACAGAATAAGGCCCATGCCCTGACGCACGCAGGTCCTGACATACAAAAAGAAACATTTGGAGGCATAAACATAGAGTCCCACGGGCAAAATCAGGATCTTGCATGGACAAGCAGAACAGTACACAGAGACAATGAGAGACACGTATCTTCTAATGCTCTGCAAGATACCCTAAGTGTCATTGTCCCCCAAGGGAATCTGACAAAAGTAGCACAGTACATTAGATTTGAACTTGATGTTTCATTGTCTCCCTTTCAGAAAACAGGAAAATAATTTTTAACCTCTGAAATCAGTGACCAGTATATGGGGAAGCCAACATATGTTCCACAGCCTTCACTATGGTTTTGGTGTGTGAAAAGACCCCAGCAGGAACATCATATGCTGGCCACCATGTCTGCACACAGGTCATGACACTGGGAGATGTCTGCTGTCAAGTGATCCCCAATCTGTCTTTGGAAGTTGTGTCTCCAGGTCACATTTGTACAGGCTAGCACTACTACAAGGAGTTGCTTTCCTTGAAAAACAGATGAATATTTCTGAATGGAAGTTAAACAGGTGGAACTGACCACATCAGTCAAAACAAGGGGCTCATGACTAATGCTCTCCACCTCTCTCCTTACACCTCCTCAGGAGCTAATTTTCCCTCTTTGGGCTGTGTCTTATGTCAGGTAACACAACTCACATGAAGCCTAGCAGGCAAAATACATCTTTATTTCCCTTACCTCATGGGCTACTGTTCAGAGCCCCATGAGGAGCTGTGGTAACATCTGCTCATATCAGAGAGTGCACAATGGTAAGGGCTGTGTCAATTATGAGCATTTTGGGGAAGTCAGCAAAGAAGTTTCTTCTTTTTGCTAACAGCAGCCACCCGTGCATCCACATCCCAGGAGCAATGAGACCAGGGACTGTACTTCACAGCTTATGTGTAGCCGAACAAAAACACATGTCCTTGAACCTATGACATCTGGGGGGATTGACCTCCTGCAGCAGGAGTCACAAGTTACCCAGAACATGGCTTAGCTGCTTCTCACAGCAGAGCAGGGGGAAGGGTTTATTTGAGATTGGTCAAGGAAGAGAGAGAGTTTGTCTCCACAGCTGTTTTTTTATGGCGCACATCTGAAAACAGTTTATATGTGGCTGGAAGGAAGCCTTTGTGTTATTGTGGTTAAAATGACCTCTTGGTATCTAGCCTCTATTTTAAGTAGGTGATGCATATATGTTCTCATGCCAGTACTCTTCAGCTCTTTAGCCGAAGTAACAGTTCTCTTTCACTGGGATTTACCCATCTAATGTATTAATAGGCAGCAATCATATGTCCTCTTAATATTCCTTTTGCTAGGCCAAAAAAAGCAAAGACTGTCTAGACTGCTACCATCATCTCTCTCTTTTCCCCCAGATTGCTCCAGTGCCATTCTTTGCACTTGTTCCAATTTTCTTTCTCCTTTTCCAGCTCTTCTGGGAGGTACTTTTCTTCTCAGTGCTAGCAACAGCTCCTTGTTTTGTCTCTTCAGCTGACATTTACATTTTTTCTCCAAGGTCATCAGTGAAGATATGAAATGAACTGGTGCCAAAAACCAGTCCCTAAGGAATTTCATTAGTGGTTGCCTATCACTTTCTGTTTCAGGGTCTCTCCATTAAGCAATCTGTTACCCACTTCTCAGTTCAAGTGTGAATCCCTGTAGTCCCCTGCTTTCAGAACTTCCCAACCACCTTCCGTGAAACCTAGACACATTTCATATACCATATAACCAGTGTCTAAAAAATGACCTATTCTCACTCCCAGGCATAAAAATAATACTCTAGCCTTCACACAGCCATGTTGAATTTTGACTCATTGCCTATGCATCTGAATAACTTTAATCTTTCCTACTTTGTTCCAGGACGAAAAGAAAAGTTGTTCTAAGCCTTTAGTTCTGTCAGTAATCGCATATCTTTTTGGTTCCTTAATTTAATGTAGGTTAAATTGTTGACTACGTAACCGTGTGGTCACCATTCAACCTTCAGTTGAACTGCTCGATTGAGTATCGATGCTGTTGGATTTACTACTTGTTGAGTCTCCAGGAACCTTCTGAACTGAATAAAACCTGCGAGTTTTCCCTTGACCTCCAGACACTTTTAGCCATCAACTTGTAATCCTCTTCTTCCACGTCTTTCCTTCAAATGAGGCAAAACTTTCTCAGGCATGCCATGATCTTAGCTGAACTGCGCAGAGGTATGCTCTCTTGCCTCGTTCCTTTCACCTTTACAAAGAACTTCTTTCAGCAACACTGCCAGGTCTATCTCACCTTGATTTCTGCTGCCTGACGTGTCTTTTCCCCTAAACTTTGTGACCTCTGCAGTGTAGATTTCTTTGCTGACCACTCCCATCTTTCATTGAGGAAATTTTTTCTCTGGGGAGGTACATTTCTCAGGACATGTTTCATTGAGGTACGTAAAGTGCCTTCAGCAGTACCTGCAGTCATCCTTCTTCCATTTAGTGGGAATCTAGCTCCCTCATTAACATGAAGGGAATCGCTGGATTATTCTCTCTTCCAGTCAGGCTCCTTTTCAGTTCCATATCCCCTTTATAACAGGCTGATGATTTGTGTTAAAGCATCCCCACTCACACAGACCTATCTTCCCTGGTGCTCCTGGAGGTCTCCAGCTTCATTTCGTCCCTTCCCCTTGCCCTTTGCAGATCCTCCTGAAGCCTCTCCTCCTTTGCAGGTTTCTGGACTTACAATTCCCAGGCCTCTGACCTCGGGCCATCCCCATCTCCTTTTTTTATTCTTTACTGGGGTTAGTTTTTCCTTTCCCCTTGTTACTTTCCCCTTCCCAGTTCACTAGTTTTTACCTGAACTTCAGATGACACAGTAGCAGGGAAGAACGTGCTAATGTGCCTGATAACCTCTGCTCTGATGTTTTCTCAGAAGGTACAGTAGGGACAATCTGAGTGCATCCCTCTCTGTACTGAAAACCTGAACTCCAGAAAAGCACTGTGATATTTCATCAGCACAGAAGCTGTAACCCTAATTTATCTTTACCCAGATTCCAGCTCTGAAGTGGCCTCCTCACTTGTGGGCTGCACCAGCATGAGGCCAGAACATACAACAGCCTTTACCTCAAGACTGCAATTCCAGTTACAAGTTTGAGTTGAGAATGTCATTCCCCCAGGAGGTAGGCAGCTACTACTACATCATCCATCATGGTGACAGATAGAGGTTAAGTAACTCGCTTGTTTTTGTTGATGGAAGACAGCTATAGACACTGCTGCCGCCTGCCCCTTGCCACTGGGTGAGAGCTGCCAGGAGGTGAGGGACATGGGCGATGTCTCTGTTGCAGGTATCTCCACCTGACCGTGCTGCCTAGAATCCCTGGCCTAGACATTTAACTCAGGTGGAGGCAGAAACGATGGACACATCTTCAGCACCCTAATCTAGTGTCATACCTCCCACTCCCCTCTGCTAATGCCTGACCCACAGTCCTTCCCACAGCTCTCCTGCCTCTTTGGCTTGGGTGCTGCACTGCTCAGCACAGCATGGCTGGGTAGCATTGCCCAGGTGCAGCATGTGTGTTTCCTCCATAAAGTTTCCATCCCAGACAGGGTTGCATTGTCCAGGGTGAGTGGCATGATGCTCCCACTTGCTGGACTGAGAAGCAAACCGCCACAGCACAGCAAAGAATGGCATTAGTGTCACAGGACCATCTCCCCTCATCTCCCATCGACCTTGCTCAAGGTCACACCGTGTGGCAGCAACAGGAATAGAGCTCACAAATGCCACCTCCTTATCCCGCTTGTCCCAGGGCCAGGCCCTGCTGGAAAAAAGCCATATCCGTCCAAATGCGGCAGCAATGCCCAGGCTTTGTTGTGAAGCTCAAGAACAGGTTAACACTCGTGCAGAAACCCCTATGTGCACACAATAGGCAGTGAGAGGTGCCAGCTCTGGAGGCTGGATGCCTGGGGACACGTTGTGCTGGAAATGCTGGGGCCCCATCCAGCTGTACCAGCACTCCCTTGCCCGTGGGACTGCGAGTTCCTCCCCAGGAAAACAGCAACGCCCAGCTGACTGCACTCCAGCCCCGGCAGGAAAATGCTGATTTACGGACAATGCCCAGATAGGGTGATTAAGGAGCCTGTTCATCAATGGGCCGGCCAACGCAGGAGCTGTGTGCACACCAAGGTGCACTCCTGAACTCTGAGCTGTATTTTAAAATCACAGAACATGCTGAGTTGGAAGGGTCTCTCCAGGACCATCAAGTCCAACCCCTGTCCCTGTGCAGGACACCCCAGCAGTCACACCATGTGCCTGAAAGCATCACCCAAACGCTGCTTGAGCTCAGGCAGGCTTGGTGCTGTGACCACTGCCCTGGGGAGCTGTGCCAGTGCTCAATCACCCTCTGGGTGAAAAACCTTTTCCTGAGATCCAACCTAAACTTCCTCTGATTCAGCTCCCTGCTGTCACCCCGAGTCTGTCATTGGTCACAGGAGTGAAGAGATCAGTACCTGCCCCTTCTCCTCCCCTCGTGAGGAAGCCATAGACTCCAATGAGGTCACCTCTCAGTCTCCCCTTATTTTGTGCTGCTTTTTTGCAAAGGTTTGCCCATTAGGGATGCTTTCCCCCAGGGAGACAAGGGAGTAGCAGGGCATTTTCCCTCCACCTGCTAGGCAGCTTCAGCTCTGCCCCAAAGGCATCCCGGAGGAGATACTGGGGAGGTGTTTACTCTCACTGAGACAGCTATCAGATCTGTTAGCATGGGCCCTCCAGAGCTTGAGGGATTTGGGCACCCAACCACTATGGAGTAAAATGTGCTTCTCTCACTTCAGTGGTAAACGGTTGTGCATCACAGCTGAATGCCAGCTGATGAGAAATGAGTCTGGACAATTAATCAATACACAATCTTCTCTCATAATCATAGTGATGGAAGATGAGCTCCATCCCCCAGGAAGGGCAAAGGCCATTGAGCAAAGCCATTTAGTGGCATTTATTTATGTCCTTGGTGGTTCAAGAATTTGAGTCTTGCCTTATAGGATCAGGCCCCCAAGGGCTAGGCAGCATTGACCAGCTGGAAAAAAAAACCACAACAGGTATTACTTCAGAGAAAAATGGCTGGCCTTTTAATGGAAGTTAACATTTTAAAGGCAAATGCATTCTTTTTCTTTAAACTTGCAACCATACATATGTGCACACAAAGACTTCCCAAAATATTCTATGCAAATAGTAAAAAAAAATGTCATTTTCTAAGGGAAATACTCAAAAGAATATTGGCAAGGTCTCAAGGCATTTATACTCTCAGTTGCACCAGAATGTCCTGCTCTGGAAGTCTACCATGAAGCATTAAAAGAGAATTTGTCCCTCACTCATTCATCTCAAGACCGTGCCTTTCCTCCAGCAGGCACAAACTATTTTGTAAGAAACCTGGCCCTGTAGGTAAGGTGAGTTCATGCTTGTGTAATTAAAGCCTATGTTGAAACACATACGAACCAAGGGACACAGATGATGCCATGGCACAGCTGTTTCTGCAACACAGCTGGCTCCCTGGCTCCCTGATGCAAACCCTGCTCCTGCTGAGTTGCAGCAAAGCGGGTGGTAGAGCTGCCAGTTGGCAGTTGCAGGTTGTCCCTGCCCGGTGTGTGTGGTGCTTAGGCCTTCCCTGCAGAAGCCAGCAGAACCTTCCCCTTGCACCCTCTGCCAGACTCTGTAACCTGTGGAGAAAGCACTGGTGCTCACAGAGAAGCTGTTTATTTACACAGTTGCCTGCTGGGACTTCTTACCAGAGCTCTATGGAGAGCCACCAAATCTGCTTGTATAGCTCTGGAGACAGTTCAAACCCTCGGTTGCCAAAGCAGTGATTAATGCCCCATGGAGAGAAATTAGGACTGAGGATAAAACTGAGCTTTCAAAACAAGGGTCTCTGATCTCAAACTGAACAAACATTTCCCTTTGCCTGTGTCAGCTAGTTTGATTTCCAATAGAAGGGCAGATGGCCTTTGCCACTGGTGAATTACCTTCCCACCAGCCAGAGAGAGCTGCCTCAAGCACCCTGCCCTGCTCTCTGCTAAGTCGCAGGCAGAGCTCCCTCTATGAGCAGCTAGCACAAAGTAAGCTCAGAGGTAGGTTCCCAGCTTAGACTTTGGCAGGAACAAGGCCACACTCTTTAGAGCCCCACTTTCTTGTTAACCCTTACTTACAAACAGACACAGGGCCAACATGTGCTCAGAAGGTGCACCTGATCCTGCCGGCAGCAGATCCAAACACAAAGGCATCAATGCAACAGCTAAACCTGCCCTTTGAAAGGACTGCAGAAGCCAGAACAGGATTTTCTCAGTCTAAAAGCATCATCATCTCTCATGAGACCCCACCTGTAGTGCTGTGTCCAGTTCTGGGGCCCCCAGCATAAGGACACAAAGCTGTTGAATCAAGTCCAGAGGAGGGCCACAAAGATGATCAGAGGGCTGGAGCACTTCTCCTATGGAGACAGGCTGAGAGAATTGGGGTCAGCCTGGAGAAGAGAAGGCTCCAGGAAGACCTTAGAGCACCTTCCAGTACCTGAAGGGGCCTACAGGAAAGCTGGAGAGGGACTTGTGACAAGGGCAGGGTGTGATGGGATGAGGGGAAATGGTTTCAAATTGAAAGAGAGGAAGATTTAGACTGGATATTAGGAGGAAATTCTTTCCTGTGAGGGTGTGAGACCCTGGCCCAGGTTGCCCAGAGGAGCTGTGGCTGCCCCTCCCTGGCAGTGTTCAAGGCCAGGTTGGATGGGGCTTGGAGCAACCTGGTCTGGTGGGAGGTGTTCCTGCCCATGGCAAGAGATGGGACTGGATGGTCTTTAATGTCCCTTCCAACCCAAACCATTCCATGATTCTAGGATTATACAATCTCTGGACCCAAAAGACTTAACTGCATTGGCAAAGATGTGCTCCATGGAAACAGGGTCTGTGGCAGCAACACACAGAGTGCTGCGATAGCAACAGCCCAAGACATGGGGTCTGGATAGTATGGTCTTCCTGTGAAGACTGGACTAGGACTCCCTGGCTGCCCTGTCCCCCACACAGAAAATACATGAAATGGGGCTGATTATTATTAACAGTTCTTAAAGTCTGTGGCTTTTAGTCTGCATGTATAGAAAATGCATGCAAGTATAGACATACATATGTGCATGCACACACTATCGTTCATACACTTGTGCTGTGGAAAGCCCACCCAACCCGCAGTCACTGCCTCGGGTATTTCCAGCAACTGATGAGATCTTGCTGAAAAGTGCTCTCAAGTTTAACTTTGTGCTAGCCTTTCCCAGCTGAGTCCGCAGAGAACACCACTATTGTGAGGGTACAGAGTCTTTCTGCCATGCCAACACACGCAAAGGCTGACGTTTCATAAGTTGCCTGCCATCAGGAGGACAAAGTCCTGTTGAGTGGGCATTGGCTCTGCCTTCCCTCACAGAGAGCAAGGGATTGGCTGAACACAAGCCTGGCAGCCTCCCAGGGCATGGCACAAGGCTAGCCAAGCATGGGAAGCAGAGCCATTATCAGTGCCCCGCTCCTAACAAAGTGAAGACATTCACTTTCATCTCAGACTAATATTTGTCCCTGCTCTTTCCAAGCAGAGGAAGAAAGACATGCATTGTGCCAGGTCCCCTGTTGTGATACCTATCTCCTGATCAGTAGCTTGTACGGTTACAGGGAGGCTGCAGGCATGGGAAAACACTTTAACATCCGAATTCAGGAATAACATCCAGCTGAGCTGTAAAGTAGAAACAATAAATAAAAGCTCTTTGGGAAGGAGGGAATACGGTGTGTTTTCCCATCACAACAGACAAAGAAGCTGAGGCTTGCAAGGGGCAAGTGAAGGCGGCTTGTCCATTCCCCTTTGGAAGAAAGAAGGTGCTGGCTGCCCAGAGCCCTGGTATCTCCTCAGTCACCTGTAACACCAGAGGCAGGGAAGATGAAGCTCTAGGACATCTCAGCATTTTAGTCCTGGTTTAGGACACAGACCAGTTAGCCTCATGAGTCAGCTGAGAACCTGAGCACCTGGAGAGACTTCTGCTGAGAGTAATCCTAATTTTGCATGACACCAGACTCACTTGCATTTCTAAGTAAACAAAACCCATCTGTAAAGAGTGACTTCTGGCTACATTGAGGCTGAGTGATATGACACATGCTGGAGACACCCTGATCTTGCTGGGACGCTGAACATTTTATGTAGAGTTGTCCTGGGAAACTGGTTGCATGCCTATTGCCCATGAAGTAGTGGAGATGCTGTAAGTCCACAAAGCACTGAGGTCCTGGTCCTAGGCAGGCAAGACAGGCTGTGCAGTTACATACAGAGGGGTGTCTGTTCCTCTGCAAGGGTTAGACTGAGCCTTTGACAAGCAGAGTTCAGCCACGGCTGGGTGTTAGCAGGCCTGCCAGCACAGCTAGCCAGCCTGTAGCCAGACCTGGAGTGTGCACATTTCTTAACTCCTCAGTCTACTCCAGACACTCCTGCAGCCAGGGGATGACCATGGTTGCTGCAGTCCTTTCACAGGGTGCCAGTGAAGCACTAGGGAAAGAGAACCAAGGTGAGATCTTGAAGTAAAGCAAGACCAAACACAAACACAACTGACTGAGCCCAGCAGGAGCAAGCGTGTGCTTGGTGTTGTCCCTTTAAACGTTCAGGAAGCAATATAAGCCAGTGACTGGCTCCCAGGAGCCAGGAGTCCTGGCTCCCATGGCCAGCCTTGCTTTGCCTAGGCCACAGGACCTCTGTGTTTGTTTCCCTGCTATTACAGCATGTGGCAAAGGGGAGGGACTCCCTCCACAAGACATCTGCCCTGTTGGAGAAGAGAAGCAAAGGACCAACTCAGCTTGGCACTGTCCAGTGAAGACAGGGAGGACATAACACCTGTGTCCTGTACAGAGGCTGCCTGCTGAAGTGCTGAGAACACAGATCCTCAGCAAGTAAATCCCTGGGGAAATAGGCAGTGTTGCCCACCTGTTTCCTCCCAGCCACCTTGTGCTTTGCCTCCTTGGGGCTGCTTTGCCAGGTGGTGAAAGGCAGAGGCTCAGGTATCTGTTTCTACACAGTTGTTTAAGCACCTGAACATCACACTATGGATGCAAGTCAAATATCTAAGCAATGCCTGAGCCCCCTGACCTGGCCCACCTGATGCTGAACACTACCAGGGAGGGGGCAGCCACAACTCCTCTGGGCAACCTGGGCCAGGGTCTCACCAGCCTCACAGGAAAGAATTTCTTCCTAATATCCAACATAAATCTCCCCTCTTGCAGTTTGAAACCTTTCCCCCTCATCCCATCACTCCATGCCATTGTCACAAGTCCCTCTCTAGCTTCCCTGGAGCCCCTTCAGGTACTGGAAGGTGCTCTAAGATCTCCTCAGAACCTTCTCTTCTCCAGGCTTAACACCCCCAACTCTCTCTCTCAGCCTGTCCCCAGAGCAGAGGTGCTGCAGCCCTCAGATCATCTTTGTGTCCCTCTTCTGGACTCGCTCCAACAGCTCCATGTCCTTCTTGTGTTGGGGACTTGTGCTGACCACTCAGACTGGCTCTCTGCTATTCCCTCACAGAGCTAAGGTGACCAGCTATTTCAGCAAATGGGACTCCTTCCTGGTTGGCTGGCATCTGTGGATCTCACCTGTAGGCCTTTGGTTCTTCCCTGTGTATCAGTTAAATGAAACTAGTCAGAGATGGATTTTAAAGTACTGTATGTTATCTCACCATCTCTGTCCCAGAGTCAGTGTCCTCATTTGTGCTGCTGCTTGACAGCCTGCCAGGGCCTCTGCACTTCGTCCAGGAGTTAATATTTTATCTAGAGGTCCAGGGAAGCTCAGTGGAAATTGAGCTAGCCTTGAAATGCCAAAGGTAACTTTAAAATATTTCCTTCTGGACTCTGAAATGCTGCTAATAGAAATGTCTTCTCTGATAAGGACATGGCTCTGGACCCAGACTAACAGCTAAGGAGATTATTTATGGAAATAGTGCCACGAGTCTCTGTATCACTTTCATATGTCTTTCCCAAACACACCTTTATGGACACCAAGTGCATCACTCTTCTAGCTCCAGGGAGGTGAAGCAGGAGCAGCTCTCCAGCAGAGGTAAGTCTGCTCATCCTGAAAAGGTTTCTTTGTTCTCATTGCACAGGATAGTTTTTCTACTTTGCGGCAGATTTATGTGAGGAACAGTGGTGGCACAGGCAATAATGACTCCATTTAGTTTAATAATTAACTCACACAGTCGCCTTGTGCCACACATTCCAGCAGATGCCGCAAGGCAGTCAGGCTGTGCCAGCGTGAGGTGCCAGCATGAGCTAAGCATGAGGTGGGCAGTAAGGAAAAACTGATTTCTCCTTCTTCTGCTCACTGATGTTGTGCCCTGACCTGGTGGTGCTTGGCTCTTCCCACCTGCAGCGTGCTGTCCCAATGTCCCAACAGCTCTTTGAACACTGCAGGCTCTGCACACTCTGAGTATTTTACAGAATCTACTGACACTGAGGTGCATTGCTTCAACGGGGGCTGTAAAACAACTGTTTCAAAGAGCAAAGCCAAACTACGTAGCAAGAGTAAGAAAGGAAGCCAAGAGAAATACATCTCATTGAGTTCTCAAGCTGCCATCAAGAAGCTCTGTCTTGCAACCCATCACTGCTTGGTTTGCAAACTGCCAGGAGCGAGCAGTTCACAGCTCAAAGGTGGAGGCTTCAGGAGAATTTGCTGGAAATCTTTCACCAAACTTTTCTCAAATTTCAATGCTGGTTCCTCACAACCAAACCACTTTCAGGGAGGAGCTGCTTTCAAAGAACTTCTCAGCTGGAAATTTTGCTGAGGGGATCCCTTTTCTAACATTTAGACATTTTTAGAGAAAAATAAAATCACAGATTTACAACATTTAGTTGTTAAAAACCAGAAGAAAACATTTTAAGATTACTGAAATAAAATACTTCAAAAAGAGCTATTTTTTCCTAACAAAATACAAAGTCTTTGAAAAGTTAAAGTTTTTAACTTTTTCTCCCAGTTCAAGATACATATTTTTCCTCAACACCTCGAACCTTTGGGAGAGGGGGAATCTATTTCTCACTTGGCTTGACTTTTAGAGAAGCAGAAAACAAGAAAAGAGAAAGGAATTTGTCTGGAAAATGAAATCTCAACCAGAATCCTTTACGTGAGTGAAAATGACCCTAGGGCTGCCAGTGACACTTGGAGCTGAGGCTGAGGCAGCTCTAGTTTCAGCAGCACATCCCTTCATGAACAAACGCCTGAGATGCCAGCAAGTCCACGCTGCCTGAAATCTGTTCCTATATCTCTGTCTATTTTAAGGCATATCCTGCACCCAGTCCTTTCAGCTCCTCACGGTCTGGAATGTGGCTGCTCCTGGAAACCATCTGCTCAGGGAGACAGCTGGGATTTTGCTGAGGGCCAAATGTGCCCCCTGCAATGCAGCCCCTCCCCAGGTGGGTCAGGATGCCCTGAGCAGCGCTGTCAGGGTGACCACCTCTTCACAGAAGGCTTCCACGGTTTCACAACCTCAGTACTCAGGGCGGACCAGTTAATATGGGAGGGACCTCGGTTTACACGATTCCCACTTGTTCCCAGTCCTCAGACTTCAAAGTACACTTTGGATACACCCTGACACCCACATTCTCCCTACCTCCCCCCTACAAGTTTCCTTTCCAGGGCTCCTCTGCCCTCTGCACTCATCAGGCCACAAGTCCTGCTGATAGCTTGTGCCAGGTGACTGCTGCTTCATGTCCCGTGGAGGCTGCCAGCCAAGCTTTGCTGCCCTGCTAGTCCAACAGTCTGAAATGACCTTGAAGAGATTGGCTCCAAGGAGAAAGTACACAAGCAGACTGAAGCTGGTTATTCAGCATCCAGAGATTAGAGCAAATGGGTGAAAACAAAGATGGTTCTACTGTCTTCTGCAAGATATCATTGTCTGAAAGTCAGATCTGCAAGCCCCAAAGCAGAAGCTAAGGAGAGCCAAGGGCCAGGGTAACGCAAACTCAAGGGACTGGAGGACTCCTTGCTGGGCTACCGGGGAAGATGACAAGAGCCAGTGAGAAGTGGGAGAATATTATTCCAGACCATGTCTAACTGGGTGCTGAAGTGTGGGTCCCAGTCAGTGCCCTGTTTTCTCTCCTGCAGTCAGTCCCAGGGAAATTCTGTATGATGGCATCATTTTTGATTCAAAGTGGGAGAGACAACAGTCCAAACCAGGAACAAAATTTGGTACTGGGCAAGTTTCAGAAGAGATCGTTGAAAATCCTCCCCCAGCTGAATGTCCTAGTAACGTTCTAGTGGTTCCTGAGAGCCCTGATGCAGATTTTATCTGACCTGTGACCATGGAGTCCTACCATGTTCTTTTACTTATCCCCTGAGCGCTTCCAGAGCAAGCTGTCTGGGGGGGTGCACAACAGCACACTGGAACCCCAATATCATCAGGTGGTTGTTTAATTCTTTCAGTGGAGGGGTGAGTGATCTGGGAAGAGGGAGGTGGGGTGGATTTCAACTCCCTGTTTTGCTTAGCACCACCACATGCCTGCTGCGATGCCTAGTCTGTAAAGGTGGTGCCCAAGCTGAGGGGGTAATGAGCATTTATGGCTAAAATCCTCCCTCTGCAGCCCCTGAACAAGTGAATGGTGGCTCCACATTTCCTCCCAGGCCCATCGAGCTCGATGATGTGTGACTAACTCTGTCATTGACTAAAGCCCAACCACTTCCCTCACGTGACCTTACATAACTGCTCATCTATTTCGTTAATGAATGGAGCTTGAGAAAATTTCCATTGCCCAAGGCCCTGAGGGGAAAGAGTCTCCACCTTCTGTGTGCCAGCGTGGGATTTTCCTATGGATTGACTGAGTACAGCGGTATTTTTTTTCAGTTGCTGCCATTAGTGCCTAAAATGGTGAGCTAACACCCAGGTGCCACGGAAATGGGGAAAATAAAACCCAACAAAAAAGGAGTCTGCCTGAACCAGAGGAAACAAGAGGCTCCCTCTGCCAGGAGGAGCAGCAGGGATGTCATCACCGCGGGCAGGGGCTGCAGCTATTCCCAGGCAAAACTGCTGCATTTGTTCAGCCCNACCCCCCCCCCCCGCCGCCACCGATCCAGCGGTGCGGAGCTGCTGGTGTCCTGGGGGAGCTGCCCTGGCACAGACAGGATGGAGCAGCCTGGTGCTGGGCAGTGGAGGGGGGCAATAGGTACCTGTTGGCTACGTTGGCATCTCAGAGACACATACCCCAGTATTTCTAAAAGCCCATACTGCTGCTTCAGATTTTCCCATTTTAACCACTTTATGCTGCCTGAAATAGAAACTACTTTTGCCATGAAGTCCTTCTGGTGGTGGGAGGCTGCGGAGGGGGGAGCTGTGCCTCTCCCAGAGCAATGTTATGCAAAAGGTGTTTGTAAGTGCTGGAGCCACGTGATTTTCAGAAATGTGATTCATGCTGTTCTCTGAGGATGTACTTTGGAACCGAGGTATTTGTTGGGTGTGCAATGTGGGCTCCCAATGGCGTGAGCTACAAATCTCACCGCCACAGGGCTTAGGAGTGCTGATGAAGCTAATAGGATAGCTAAGTTAAACTGGACATGACAGGACTACCATGAAGGGTGGAAGTGGCAGCACTGAAATACTGGTGAATGATACTTTTTCTTTCAATTTATGGGGAGAAAATGCAAATGCAGCCCTAGCCTCTGTAATGCCTGGTCCATGTGCAACAATGAGTAAATATTTAACTGCAGGAAGAACATTCCCTTCCAGAGATTGAAGCAGCTGAGTTAATCAGTTCCAGACTATATTCAAGTCATGGGTGTCAAGAGGACAATACAAGTTCAAAACCTCAAGGATGTTCAAAGTCTTCTATGCCTGGGCAGTTGCCATGTCTCCCCTGGGATGCTAAAAAGGAGGATCTTTTCACCTGCTGAGAAAGCAGGATGATTCACTCACTCAAGGATATGCTTCTCAGAGAGGGTGAAGGGCTGGAGAAGTGGCAAACAAGGGTTTTGAAGATCCTCCTGTTGCATCCAGATGGTACTTCAGGGGCTTGGGATCAAGGCTGCTGTAGCAGCTGGGCTGGGCCGGGCAAGCCCTTAGGCAGGTCTGGAGATGTTTCCTGGCCTGGCAGCACACTAGATGTTCACCTGCAAGGCTGATGACAGAATTTGTCACTGGTAGTTCTCAGGCTTTAGAAGGTGCTCCATTTCTGCCAGATTCTCCTCTTACTCAACAACATATTTCCAGTTATTCTTTTACCCCAGTATAGTCATTTTGCCCTCATCTGTCTCTCCCTCACAAAGCCAGTCTGTTCCCTTCAGAGACTGTGCAGTGGAGAGAAGGTTGTTAGTACTCATGTCTATAGTAAAACAAGCTACTCCAGACACGATGTAGTTTGTATTTTCTTATAATGTCTGTAGGGCTCACACGACGCCCCTGGAGCCTTGGAAGGAGGCTTAGCTATCAGCTTCACTGGCTGACCAGCTAATGAGCTGGGGTCTTGGCTGCTTTTGGCTGCTCATTCATCTCTGACTTTTGCTGGTGCTTCAGAGTAGAAATGTCTCTCTGTGTAGAAAAGAACACTCCAATGATATATTTATCTTTAGACCAATCTCTCCTCTAGCATCTCCCCCACAAAACCCCCTGAGGTTCAAGGTAAATGTTTCCAGTCCCCTGTACCTATTCTTTTCTCTAGAGCCCATTTTGCTTGAAAGAGCATCATTTAAAGTTGGGAGGAGAAAGGAGGGAAGTGATTCAGTGTCTAAACCCACTTGGATGACTGAGCATCTCTGAAGTGCTTCAGCCAAAGCACTCGATGTTTACTATTTTGGGGTATCACAGAAGGTTTGGGGTTGGAAGGGTCCTCTAGAGAAGGGTCCTCTAGAGAAGATCTAACCCAACCCCCCTGCAAAAGTAGATTTACCTAGAGCAGTATTCTTTTGTTAACAGCCAAAAGAGTAAAATATTTTACCATGCCACTAAAATCTTTGTGTATTATTCAAAGCTCAGCTCCTCTTAGAGGAATGCCAAACCAGAAGCTGTAGCAGTAAACTGAATTCTGGCTACAAAATAAAAAATCAAAAGTCTGTGTTGCTATTTTTCACTTTGGATTTAAGTCCTCTAGACTGAACAGTCCTCGCCAGGCACTGTGTAAAGTTTTTTCCTAAAATAAGATGACAGGGGTCAGGGGCCCAAGCTAAGCTGATTAGCACAGCTAAAGCCGTATCACATTGCCACAGTGGGGTCATATGATTGAACATTGGGCTAAATATTTAGGAAGCTTCCCAGGGGAGGGGAGTAGATAGGACACACCATAGAAGTCAGGGAAAATGGGCAACTGGGGTGTAGCTAAGGGAGGGTCAGCTACCATTTGCCTGTCGTAATGCAGATCAAAAAAGCAGGGGCAGCTTTGCTTTGATTTACAGCTTCCATCGCCTTCCCCTCTGAGCACACGCTCTGCTCCTCTGACCCAGGACTCGGGATCACGTACAAGGCAGTGTTTTCGGCAGCAGGATACGAAGACGTCAAGGCAGGCCATGTCATTCTGCCACCACGTGCCACGATCCCACCATGCCTTGCCAGCGCCAGCCAGCCCTGCTCCGCTCTCCTGGCAGCTAGGGACCCACGGTGCCCACTGCAGAAGGGCAGCACACTCATCAGCGGGTCAAATGGCCTTTCCGAGGGCTTTGACTTTCCTCTAGGCAGCATGGGACCCTCTGTGAAGGGCAGGCAGGCCAGGAAGTTTTGCAGGGGCTCTTGAGCAGCCCCCAGAGCCCGCCAGCATGGGAGCGGTGTGAGGGGAGCGGTACTAGCCATGCTCCCTCACCCTTCCCTCTGCCACTGCACCCCCTCCTCCTGGGAGAGCCAAGGTGGAGAGGAAACAAGCTGTGCTAAAGTGATCGCTCAATACATCTACAGCAGGCACCTCCTGCTGTAACCTGGGGGAGTTTTCTTCCTCTCCTATCTCCAGCATAGGTGCTGAGGAGCTAAACCCCACTCTCAGAGTGGTACCCAGCTCGACTCAGCCCCCGGGCCTGCCTCTGGGGCCAGGCTGCGCCCCTCGATCCACTGGAGCTCTGTTAGGGAGGTGCTGAGTGGCCTCAGGGGCTTTGCCCCATCCAAGGCCACAGCAGTGGTCCCCACAGGGCCTTCCCCCACTGCTGGGGTCTACAAGATGGTTGCCCTTCTTCACAGGCAGACCACAAAACTCATGGAGAACCCCTTCCCTGCCAGCCCCTGGAGAGGGCACTCAAGACCGAGGGGATCACCCCAAGATGGTGCCTGCCCTGAGATGATGCCCCTTGGCAGGCCCAGGAGGGGGAAGCAGCACCCAATCTCCTCTGCTGCCCTGCAGTTCAGTGGGGATCAGAGAGGCCTCTGGACCCCCTTTTCTCCTACAAATGAGGTGCAACATCCTGGGCTTGTACGCGGCCCTTTGTAAGCACGGCCAGGGTCTGGCTCAGCTGCCAACCTGCTCACCATAGGGCAGCCAGAGCCATGATGTGAGGAGTTTCTTGAGCTCCCTCCATGACTAACGGCAGCCAAAATGGTGGCAGGGAGGGCTGAGGGGCAGGCGGGAGGGACGGACTGCAGCCCCGCTGCAGCACCTGGGGACCCTTCTTCCTCCCCACGATCCCAGAAGGCATGGGAGTGAAGGCAAGGCTTGAGGATTTAAAAGGCTAAACATGAAGGCAAGGAGGCTGTGAGTAATGGAAAGCGAGTGTGCAGTTGTCCTGGAGAACCTATATTATTAATCAGATGCAAGTGCCAGCTGCCACCTGCCCTGGCAGGAGCGGGGGGCGGATTTCCACACATGCAGCACTTTTACAAACCTTTCCCACATCGAACTCAAAGGTTAAAAAAGCAGCCACCAGAAGTTAACCTTCTCCCTTAGCCGCAGTTTTACCAGCTTTCATTTCTTCACTGTTTGTCTTTCCTGCCTTGTTGCAGACCGAGGTAGTTTGCCAGAAAATAAGACAAAGGCTCGTTGCTGCCAGGATCTGCCCTCCAACAACAAGCAATAGCAGTAAGTAGGCAAGCAGGGACACACTGAGCTGCACAGAGAGCGGAGGAGAATAACTCCTATTATTTTGGTAAGTTGCTGTTGACTTTGAGGTGGGACTCTCAGGGAAAGGTAACAGCTGGTGTTAGACAAATGATACAGCTAGAAAAAACAGAGGAGCTTTTAGACACACAAATCCTTCTGAGCTGAAGCAAAAGGCTGTAAACATCAGCCTGAGTACAGACTGGAAAAGTTTCCTCTGAGCCTCTCTTCAGGGAAAAGAAGGGCTCTACGGGGAAAGAACTTGCCCCCCAGCACACAGCCAGAGAGAGGCATGACTGGATCCTTGACCCAAGCTCTTCTGCAATGAGATGGTGCTTCCCTGCATGTAGAAGCCATTGCTGTTGCTGGGTCCCTCAAACAAAACCTATTACGGTACTGCAATAGCACCCCTAGTACTTGTGAAGCACCAGCAGATGCTTTACTCCAGTACATCTCTGCTCACAAGCAGTTTGCATTTACCACTCAGACCCAGCCTTGTAACACTGAGTTGCGATTTACACTGACTCCAGAGATTCCAGGTCACCTCATGCAACTGCTCAACTCGGTCTGCACTGCAAACACTCGTTATACTTTACAAAAAAACGGAGCAGCTTGCAGGCCCTGGAGAGAGGCACCAGGGTTGAGCAGAGCTCAGGAGCTGCGCCAGCACTAAAAGAAGCAGGTGAGTTAGAGGAGGCACAGCACAGACACTGCTGAGCTGCGACTTGAGATGACCAGAGAAGCAAACTATGCTATGCCAGGCTACAGGATCAAGCAGCAGTAGTATATCGACTAGTAGTAAGAGGACCTGTCTCAGATGCAGCAGCCATCAGTTCACACAGGGCTCTGGGATCTGTGTGTCTGCTTCAGGCCAGCACTCTCAATTTGAACTGCAGTGTCATTTGTCCTTGGGCAGATGCCGTGCTTTCGATATTTCACAATGGGATTTGCACTGGAGAGTACATTCAAGTATTGGGTGTCACAGGAGAAACCCAGCCCACAGGGAGCAAACTCTGTTCCTGTGACTGGTGCTCAGCTGTGCAATTTCCTATTGTACAGTGTGGACATTTTCTGACTTGCTTCTTCAGGCCTGCCTCACCCTCTGTTATGAAACTCTAGAGATGCTTCCCCAGCAACAACACTGTTTTGTTCAGGAGAGAAAAACCCAGGACTGATCAACCCTGCTATCAACAAGCAGGTGTCTCAGATAGCAACAAAGAACCAGCATCAATAATGGCAAGGGCAGGGAGAGACGGAGATGCAGTGAAGTGGAGAAAGGGAAAGCCAATCAACTTAATGAAATAAGGTGCAAGGTTAGTGAAGGGCTATTTATAGACTCCGACTGGTTCAGCCCTGTGCACTCAGAGGCTGGTTCAAACTGGCTCCTTAACAGCAGTAATAATCATTACAGAAAAGAAAGAAAAAAAAGTGAAAGCTTGGAAAATTCACTGCCGGAGGTAAAGCTTTAGAGCTGGGGCTGGCTGGAGTCAGAAGTAACTGCATTACTGAGAGATTGAAAGGTTAATAGGAAACCAGCTGACACTGAAAGGGAACAATTAGAGAGGTTAAGGGGCTTAATATTAGATTAATGGTTGCCTGGAGGAGCAAAAGCAGAGATTTCAGGAAAATGGGAGACTGGTTTGCAGAAAGCTGTTTTTTCATGGACAGAGAGCCCCAGGTTTGCTCCTGCCACTCCCTGGATGAATTGGAAGAAGGTGGCTCTGCCACTCCTTGCCAGCCTTGCTCAGTCCCCTGTTTCCATCTCTCTCCCTCCTCTCCCATCTGTTTGTCTCTTGAAGTCCCTTTGGGTTTGCTCTCCTCTCTTAAGCACTGTCTGTGTGGTCTGGTCTTAGTATCTTCCTTGTGTTCCTCCTCCATCCTCCCACTGTCTCCTGAAAGGTCATAATAATAAAATGATGCTTAGCATTCCCATGGCCCTTTCATTCCTCTTCAGCATGCTGCTCTCCAAAGGGAGGGGTGGTGGGGATGGACACTCATCTGCACTGCTTGTAACCAAGGCTCAAAGCTTCAAAGAGAGAAATAAAAAAGAACTGACAAAGATCAGATGACAGGTCTGTTCCCCAGCAAATTCTCTCAACTAGATGGACAATACTGGCACTGGTGAGGTCCCTGACTACCAGCAGCCATTTAAAAAGACTTTTTAGCAGGAAGATGTTGGACATACTGCAGAGAGCACTGATTTAGCAAGATAGGAACTGTCATGGATCTATGGCATCTTCAAACTCGAAAGGGGAGTTGAAGATACTAAGGAGGGGACATTCAGCGCAAGGACCGCAGTCCTAGCAGACGAAAGTCCATACGTATGCTGCTGCTGCGTGGTGGGCAGAACACTGAACGGACAGAAGGTTAAAACATGCCTCTTGCAGGAAGACAACAGAAGAACGGAGGATGTTCTGTAGCTCAGTGATGCTGGATGTTCTCCTGAAACCTTCTGCTGCAGAGAGGAGATAAGCTGTTCTCTTTTCCCCCACAGTACAAGGTGAGTAGCAAAGGATTTGGGATGGACTCACTGCATCTGTACAGAAATTCTCCCTCCTGCACCACCTGTGGCTGCTGCGCTCAAGGATCTTTCCAAGCATACATGCTCCTCCCACAGGACAGGGAGAACTTTCCCTGAGTGCCTGGCCCTTGGCAGCTGCTTGTGGGCTCAAACAAGCACAGGCTGGCTGGATCCATCCGTATCTTACACTGCTTCCCACAGCTCAGCCTCCTCTCTGAAAACCTTCCCAGCAAGATTAGAGAGCAATGCACTCAGCACTTCTTCCTAGGGCTGCAAAAGCCAGGGACTCCAACACTGCGCAGGCACCTGACGAAAGTTTCCTCACTTGGGACCATGACAGTGAATGTCCCAGCCTAGAAGAGTTGTCCTTTGCAGCATATTAGCTCCAAAAAGACTTGAAATGCAGTTCTGGCTTAATGCAACCTGTGGAGATCACCCATGGTTTCCCAAGGAAAGACCAAAGATGCTCTTGCTGGCATCAGAGGGAAACTCAAGCTGTTTTCTTCTTATATCCATGACAGCTGAGCACTGACTCCTTACCAGCTGGGACAGTGCTAGTTGGTAGAAAGATGGCTAGAGAAGCATTTGCTGGATGGATTATTCTTCAGGTCTCTCTTCCATGCAGCCACATCTGCTTAAAAGCGATGAGCCTGAAGGGACAGGCTCTCCCTCCCATCTTCCTGTCCTATATCAGAGCATTTCCCAGGTCTAACATAAACGTCCCCCCTGTGCGTGGCCGGCCACATCCCTGAAGCTGCCTCTCTGCTTCAAAAGATCCCTGGAGCTGCCTCTCTGCTTTAAAAGATCTGATGTTCTCACAGTGCTGACCTCTGCCAGAGCCCAGGGGTACCCACCACCTCCAGTCTGCAGTGCCCTAGTCAGAAGCACATTTCAGCTAAGGATCTCCAAGTGCTGTACACACAGCCATTAATCCTCAAGCCACCCCGAGGAGCCAGGCCTGTAATTATTTGGCTCACCATTTATCTCTGGAACTCACTGTGCCCATTCCCCCAGCCTGGGGATGAAGGAAGGTAAAACAATACCTACAATTTCGTAACAAATTGCAAATTAAATCCACTGCAGCTCAGCCGTTAAGGGAAACATTACCTTTTCCATAATCACCTCCTGCAGGCAGAAGCCTGAGAAAACGCAGCAACAGCTATTAACAGTTAGGTAAACTTCAACACAAAATATAAGTGACAAGCTCTGAGTGAGACAGCCAACAAGTGGCACAAGATTTCCAAGAGCAGAAATCAGGAATCTTGCCTCCTGGTTTCTTGTTTTATCAACCAAATTGTCTTCCCTCTGCCTCCCTTAAGGATGCCCACCAAAGGAACAGAAATGCCGCTTATGCCCTTGATGTGCCTTTGCCATAGATTAAGGAGCCTGTAGGATTTCAGTCCAAGGGAAAAAGATTAAGTGTTTTTCCACTTGTTCTCTTACGTTAGAGATGCAGGTCTTTGGAAGCCTAAAAGTCTCCAGTCTGTCTAGCCTGGATCATGACAAAACCAGGGCAAGAACAGGGCAGAGGAGAGGGGAGGGGAAATCACGCCAGACTCACCAAGTGCTGTTTGCAAGCAACAACTGCATAAACACAGTAACACAATGACGCAGAAAATATCGGTAAGAAACTATGTGCTGTTCAAGAGTTGACTCTCCCGCAGCTCCAGATGGGGTGTGAGAACCCACAGAGGTCAAACTCTTGAGTACACCAGGAGATCTGCAGGGAAAGAAGGAAAGGAAAAGAGGAAAGGATCCTCATGCCACCTTCTTCTCGAACAGAAGCTTTAAGTGGCATGAGATCTCAAATAAGACAGCTAACCTACAGGAACGGGAAGGACTGGAAACAAAAGCAGAGCAATGGCTGTCCTTTTTGTGCCTCCTGTGTTGGCCAGGCTCATGCAGAGGGATCCCTGGAGAGGAGATGCCAAAAGGGAAGGAGCATGGGGCTGGGTGGGGTGAGCCAACAATACAAAAGGCAATTACAATGTGAAGCGGAGGTGAAGAAAGCGGCAGAAGGACAGAGCTGGAGCAAATGTCAGCACATAGAGGAAATGGTCCCACTTCAGTCCAGAGAACAGAAAGGTCACTCAATTGGCTTCTAGCTGACAAAGCTGTCCCTTCACCACCCCCTTCCTACAGCTCCCTTCCCTACCTGTTCCAGGGAGGCAGCAGGATCCCCGCTTTGGTCTAAGCCCAGAAGGCAGCAAGGAAAAGTGTCAGTTCTAGCTGTACCTGCTTAAACTACTCCTGCAGCTGGGAGGTTTAATGACAGCTGGTCTGCAACATGCAGGCTTTGCACTGCTTTACTAGTCTGGGGTCAGAACCTGTATGACCAGAGGGTGGAGGGGAGGGTGGGGGGCTTGCAGCTGTGTTGGAAGGTACACATCAGAAGAGGTGGTGTCTGGATGCGGCTGAAGGGTACACAAACTCTGCCCAAGGGCACTTGGCTGCAAGTCACTGGGCACTCTGAGAGCTAAAACCCAGTAAGTAAGCAAAAGCCTTTCCTTGGGAAACCTACTTTCCCAGCTCTTTGCAAATCCACTCAGGTAGCTTATCCAGAAACCTCCAAGCAGAGAGCATTAAATAACAATCTGTTAAAATTGCCTCCCTCCTGAGCGACTACTTGCCAGCAACACTTCATTGCTACATCCAGGTGTAATGAAACCCAGGAGAAGCCCAAGACCTGCTTGCACATACCTTGTGGCAAGCCCTTCCCTATGTCAGGAAGCAGGTAAACACACTGACTGTCCAGCTCACAGCCCCACTGGGCCATGCCTGAGCTTTCCAGCCCAAACTGGTGCTTTGAGCTACAGACACACCATCTCCTTGTAAAAGGGAGCTCTTTGCCAAACAGATGCCACAGCAGCCAAGCAATTGCTGATGCTCGAGCGGTGCCTGCTGGCCAGTCATATCAGGAGCACTTGGAAATGTTTCCACAGAGGAAGAACTTGAAGTCATGTTCAGGAAAACATTTCTAGGGAAGAGCTGCATGTCCAGCTCTGCTGTGTTTCCACAGGAGAGCTGGCACCCAAGTTCCCACCCACTGCAAACAAGATGTCCCAGTTTTGTGAACCAGTCTGGTGGTTGTTTCTGTCGGCCCTCCAGCCCCACACCTTTTTCTCACCTTCCTTTACTCTTTAAGGTTTTGATTTTTAAGCCAATGTGATTTTTAAGCCAATCCTAAGGTAATAGATGGTGTATTACTTTGGTATAACTGATGTGGTTTCAATAGTGCAACTCCCTGTGAAAGTTCAGATTCTGAGCAGTGTCACCCCAGCAATCTCCTTAATCTGTCTGCTGATGGATGCCGAGAACGTATCCTCAGATATCCACCAGGTATGAAACAGAAGCTGCATTTTATCCAAGTTTTGACCTAAGTTTTATATTTGGATCATATAAAAATGGACCAAATAGAAACCTAGATACATCCTTGGGCATAGGACACACTGACTTCTCCCATGACTGCACTAATTAAGCCACAGTGGTCTACATGGTGCCCCATGGTCAACTCACCACCTTTTAAGGAGGAAAGTCCCCTTGAGGTAACTCTGAGGCAAATGTTCTGCAGTCCAATACCCGCAAATGCAGAGTCCTAAACCTGGGGAGGAACAACCCCATGCACCAGTACAGGCTGGGGAGGCGACCCGCTGCAGAGAGGGACCTGGGAGTTCTCGTGGACAACAAACTGTCCGTGAGCCAGCAGTGCACCCTTGTGGCCAGGAAGGCCAATGGCATCCTAGGGTGTATTAGGAAGAGCATGGTTAGCAGGGAGGGGGAGGTGATCCTGCCCCTCTACTCAGCCCTGCTGAGGCCACATTTGGAGTCCTGTGTGCAGTTCTGGGCTCCATAGTACAAGAGAGACATGGACCTCCTGAAGCAGATCCAACAGACAGCCACTAAGTTGGTCGGGGGTCTGGAGAATCTCTCCTGTGAAAAAAGGCTGATGGAGCTGGGCCTGTTCAGCCTCAGGAAGAGGCATCTGAGAAGGGACCTCATTGATGTGTATAAATACCTAAAGGGTGGATGTCAAGAGGATGGAGCGAGGCTCTTTTCAGTGGTGCCAAGCAATAGAACGAGAGGCAGTAGACAGAAACCGAGACCTGAACATGAGGAAGAACTTCTTTACTGTGCGAGTTCCAGCACACTGGAACAGGTTACCCAGGGAGGTTGTGGAGTCTCCCTCATTGGAGATGATTCAAGAACCATCTGGACACAGTTCTGTGCCATGTGCTCTAGGATGATCCTGCGTGGGCAGGGAGGTTGGACCAGATGACTGCTGTGGCCTCTTCTAACCTTACCTATCCTGTGATTCTGTGAAGAGCATTGCAAACTTCAGCAGCAGTATGCCAGGTGTTATCAGCCCCTATGTTTAAGGCATAGGTACAAGCCTGCTCAGAAGACAACCGTGGTACCTGTTGGTGTTCCTGCTGTCCCTAGCTTTTGCTGCAGCCCCACTCCTGGAAGCCAGTCCTCATAACTGCCTTGACAACTGTGATCTGAGTTTGATGCCCAAAATCCATAAAAATCTGTTCTACACCAGCACTCAAGATCTGATCTCATTTATTCTGGGATAAATGAGGAGCAACGTCTCCTGCAGGCACTGCTTCCGTAGGTTAAAGCTAGTACAAAGAAAAGGAGAGCCAGGAGCAAGGATTCAACTGGGATGTCTTGTGAGCGCCAAGTACTTAGCAGCAGCTTCTGCTCACTGCGTTTCTGTTACTAGCAACAATTAGGTCCCACCATAAGCAATGAGCTGGGATTCTGGGGTGTTGGAGGGCAGGCTCGCCTCCTGGAAGACAGTCAGCAGTTCCTGGACTCAAGTCTCAAGTGAGCTTCTACTCTTTGCCATTGAAAACTACCTATTTTTTCATTCACTGCAAGATAAGATTGGAGACAATTAGACAATTTTTTTTTTTTTTTACAGAAAGAAGATCTTTATTCTTCTCCAATCATTGCGCAGGAGGCATTTGGACATGGGGAACAGCACAGCAAATGCTGTCACCAAAACTGACAGAAGTCAGGTCAATTCATTCTCCCAAGTCTGTCTTCACATCCCTACAGAAAAAAAAAGTCTATCCATCATAAAAACTAAAGAAACAATACCCATTAAAAAAAGCCCTGAGTTTTACTCTTGCTTTGAAAACTGCTAAGTCTATACCTTCTACCAGCGGGTAGAAGTTTTACATGCCCAGCAGACACTCTGCAAAGCGAGTGGGTGAAAGCAGGCAGTGAGACACCGTAGTGAGCCTGTAGCTCTTGGTCCTACATCAGCCTGCCACGTTAAGCGTTTCTTTTCTACTTCTCCAAAATTCCAGCAACTGCGGTTAATTAACCACAACCACTTGCTATTTTTGAAGGCTGAGGCTTTTTGCTTTGGAAACAAAGTCAATGGTATCAGGTGTCAAGGAATTTTCAAGCCCACATCCTACGTGAGACACTTGCATGCTGTTTAGTATTAAACTGCACAGGATGAATGCAGCGTACTGGATAAACTGGTATAGCTTCTGGGAGCCATTTCAGCCAGTTTCTCCAAATAATAATTTTTTTTGACTGTCATTTCTCATATTGATAACAGAAAGCAAGCCTTTGTCCAAGCAGAAGAACAAGCACCAGGTTCACCCTTACCACAATAAAAGTGACAAAG
Source organism: Aegotheles bennettii (assembly GCA_013398125.1). Lineage (NCBI taxonomy): Eukaryota > Metazoa > Chordata > Aves > Caprimulgiformes > Aegothelidae > Aegotheles > Aegotheles bennettii. The sequence continues at coordinate 521,851 of VZRW01010208.1, read as the reverse complement.
GACATCTTTGTGCGGAAACTTGTTAAAAAGTTACTAAGTAGACAGCATCATCCTGATAAACCCATTGAAGGTGCAACAGAGAAAAGATGTGACTTAAAAATATATTTTTATATATATGTATAAAAAATAAATCACTGTGGGTTAAAGATTATTTTGGGGATAGTTACTGACTTTTAAGGTTAAATAAAAAGTGGATGTATATATTACAAAAAGATATGGCAGTTATTTACATATTAAGGTTTTTTTAATAAATTATAGGCAATTATTCACATACAGCAGTAAAAGTAAGGTGGCCTAGCTCTAACAAAAGATCCTGTTCAACACCCCTGCAGTGCAGCTGCAAACAGCAGAAGAAATTGTGCGAGGGGAAGAAAATATCTGAATGGTATGTGCAGCAATAAGGAGAGATCAAGTTTTCTGTAGTTTCTGTAATTCCTACAACAGGACAAGGTATGGCCAAAGTTACCTGCGATCCTTTTCATACTGTTAGTAACTGTTAGGTTTCACTACCAGAAAAAGCACACAGGAATAGCTTAAATGCCCTACGTGGTTGTCAAGTGTAAAATCTTTGTCAACAGGCTGGCCAACTTCATGAGGAAAGCTCTGAGGTAGGAATGATGGGAAGGGAGATCACAACCCACTGTTAAGCAGTAGTGCATAGTGGTCCAAAGTAAAGGGTACAGGGTGACAGGAACAAAATAGAGCTCAGAGAAAAAAAATAGGTTGGCCGAATGAGGCATGAAGGTACATGCACAAATGTATGCAGCATGGAAAGCAAGCAGGAAGAACTGCAGTTCTCCATGAGTTCACAGACCTGCAGCACTGTTGGAATAACAGAGATGGTGAGCCAGCTTGTGTGACTGGAGCACTGCAGAAGATGCATAGAAGCTCTGCAGAAAAGTCATGGAGGGAGGAGAAGAGAGGCTGCCCTCTCTACGAAAGAATGGCTTGAATGTATGGAGCTCTGACACAGAGATGACTTCTGGCCGAGAGCTTCTGGGTCTTGATCCCAGGGAAGGTCCACAGGGATGATGATGTGATTGGAGCATGCTACAGGTCACCAGATCAGGGTACAGAAGGAGGTAAAGCCTTCTCTAAACAGCACAAGGAAGTCTCCAACTCACAGACCCTGGCACATACCAGGAAACTTCCCTGACATCTGCTGGAAAGGCAACCCAGCAATTTCAGCAGTCAGGAAGATTTCTGGGCAGTATCAGGGACAACTTCCTCACACAGGTGACCAGATGCACCAGCAAGTGCTGGTGTGCACCTGTATCTGCTGCTCACTAACAGAGGGACTGGATGGGGATGTAGTGGGCTGTAGTGACCCAGGAACAGCTCCAGCTCCTGTGAGCAGTGAGGAAGGTAAGCGTCCGAGTTGAGACTCTGCACTTTCAGAGAGCAGGTTTCTGCTTGTTCAGGAAGATGGCAGGCAAAATCTCACAGGAGACAGTTCCAAAGAGCAAAGGAGCTCAAGAGAGCCATCAGGCCTTTGAGGAGGACTTTCTCCAAGCATAAGCACAGGAAAACAGGCAGTCAAATCCCTGCTAAGCAGGGAGCTCCTGAAAGGGCTCCAGTGCAGAAATGGCTTATGCCAGATGTGGAGGCAGGGGCAGGCTACAATGGAGGAATTCAGGAACACTGTCCGAGTAGGTAAGGATGGTGCCAGGAAAGCCAAGGCTCAGGGAGGCTTGAAATCACTATGAGGTGACCAGGACAACAAGAGCTGCATCTGCTGCCACATTAATTGTAAAGGAATAAAGGAGGAAAACATGGGCCCTCACAGGCTCTTTGCTTAGTCAAAGGGCTCAAGAAAAGCTACCAGAAGTCAGGTATCACTTGAGAAAACTTGATCCACACAAGTCCATGGGACTTGATCAGATGTATTCAGGGGTTCTCTGAGAGCTGGCTGATGTCACTGTGAGTGCCATTACCTTTAAAGGGTCATGGAGTTTGAGGAAGTCCCTAACTAGACTAGAAAAACTAGAAAACTAGAAAAGGTGCATCCATTTTTAAAAAGCACCAAAAGGTCAACCTGAGGATCTACAGACTGGTCAGTCTCACTTTTGTCCCTGGGAGAACCATGGAGCTGGTCCTCCTGGGACACATTTCTGGGCTTGTGAAGAAGAAATTGTTTGGGAACAGTGAGAGTGCAATTAACTAAGGGTAAGTCACGCCTAACCAACTCAACTGCCTTCTGTAATGACCACCTAACTATATTTATGGATGAGGGGAAAGCAGTATTTTTATACCTTGTTTTTAGCAAGGCTTTTGACACCATCTCCCACAATATATCTGCATCCAAGTTAGAACATTATGGCTTGAATGAGCGAACTAGATGGACTGTTGAACTGATAAGGAATTGGCTGGATGGAAGTCAATAGTTTAATGTTAACACAGAAACCAGTAATGAGTGGTGTCCCTCAAGGGTCCACACTGGGACCAATACTATTTAATACCTTCACCAGTTACATAGGTAGTGGGATTTTTTTTTTTGTGTCAGTTTGCTGATGACACCAAGCTGAGTGGTGCTGTCGATACACCTGAGGCAAGGGATGCCATCCAGAGGGACCTTGACAGGCTTGATAAGTGAGCCCAGATGTACCTTATGAATTTCAACAAGGCCAAGTGCAAGGTTTTGCACATGAGTCAGAGCCATCCCCAGTATCAATACAGGGTGGGGGATGAATGGACTGAGAGCAGCCCTATGGAAAAGGACTCTGATATACTTATGGACAAAAAATTAGATATGACCTGGCAATGTGCACTTGCAGCCTAGAATGCCAGTTGCATCCTGGGCTGCATCAGAAGCAGCATGGCCAGAAGGTTGAGGGAGACAATTATCTCCCTCAAGTCTGTTCTTGTGAGACTCCACTTGGAATATTGTCCCCAGCACAAGAAAGACATGGGCCTGTTTGAGTGGGTCCAGAGGAAGGCCATTAAGATGAGAGGGATGGCTTTCCTCTCCTATGAGGAAAGGCTGAGAGAGAAGCCTGGAGAAGAGAAGGCTCTGGGGGAGATCTTATTGCAGCCTTTCAATACTTAAAGAGGGCCTATAAGAAAGATGGGGACCAACTTTTTAGCAGGGCCTGTTGCAATAGGACAAAGGGTAATGGTTTTAAACTGAAAGAGGGTAGATTTAGGCTGGACATAAGGATCACATTTTCTACAATGAGTGTGGTGAGACACTGGAACAGGCTGCACAGAGCAGCTGTGGATGCTTCATCACTGGGAGCGTTCAAGGTCAGGTTGGATGGGGCTTTGAGCAACCTGATCTAGTGAAAGATGTCCCTGACCACAGCAGGGAATTGGATTAGATAATCTTTAAAGGTCACTTCCAACCCAAACCATTCTATGATTCTATAGATAAAAATAAATATAGATGCAGTTGTATGATTTGGCTCAGGTGGTAGTGGTTAACAGGTCAGGCTCTACCTGGATGGCTGAGACAACTGGAGTACTATAAGGGTCTGTGCAGGAACTGGTCCCATTTAACATCTCCATCAGTGGCCTGGAAGAGGGAATAAAGTGCAGTCTTGTCAAGTTTGCAGATGACACCAAATTGGGGAGAATCAGTCAACATAAAGAGGCTGTCACAAAGACCTAGACAGGTTAAAATGAGAAAAGGACAAATGCAAAGTTCTAGGGAAATGGGAACCACTGACATGGATACAAGCTAGGATCTGGCTAGTTCAGCTGAAAAGAAGCAGGAGGATCTCAACGAGCAACAAGGTGAACATGAGACAGCAGTGTCCCCTGGCAGCAAAGGCTGCCAACAGCATCCAGGGCTGTATTAACAGGAGCTTAGCCAGTACATTGAGGATAGTGATTATTCCACTCTATTCAGCACGTTAGACTGCATTTAGAATACTGCATCCAGTTTTGAACGCCTTTGAGAAGACAGGCATCAATAAAACTGAAGCAAGTTCAGTGGACGGCTACCAAGATGGTCAGAGCACTTACGTGAGGAGAAGCTGAAGGCACTGTATTTGTTCAAGCCTGGAGAAGAGGCGGCTTTGGGAGGGTACCTAACAGCAGCCTTCCCATACCTATTGGCCTACCTACAAGCTACCATCAAGAAGATGTCATGTTCTTCACAGTAGTGCCTGGTGGGGGAACAAGAGAATGGGTATAAGTTGAAACAAGAGGGAAGACAAAGGGGGAGTTTCTGATCTCTGTTTATCACTGTCAAACCTTCATAATTCTTTACACATACCAATCAACTGAAATGGCTTTCAGCTTTCATAAACAACCAGCATGCAGAAGTCATGAAACATGTTCCATGGTATCATGTTCTGAAAACATTAATACATGGTACTCTTTTCTTTTTGATTCTTTTTGAGCTTCAGTGTATATGACCTCCATTTTAAAGTTTTTTTTCCAGTCACAAGCAACCTAAAAACATACCCTAGAAATGAGCATATTGACATTCTCTTAGAATAATGTGAAGCAGAAGCTAAGACACAAAAAAAGAATCCTAAAGTGCAAAAAATACCAGAAGTTCTAGGAAAAAAAATAAACCACTGCTGATAGCACCAGCTTTGTTCTAATGCAACAACAAACTGAACTGTAGCTTTATCACAAAGTCAACCACCATCAGGAAATGGTCAGTTTGCAAGCCTTCTGCCAAGCCCAGGAGATCTTGGAGAACATTTGTCTGAAGCATTGAGTTCCTGCTGGAGACCTCAGACTAGCAAATGCAAACTTCCATCCATCTGGAACTGCTGAAGGATGAACCTCCTTTCTTCTGACTGTAAAAAGGTACTGATCCAAAATTGCATAGAAAACTGATTAGTTTTCCATTTATCCATATTCATGCAAATAGATATGACTTTGCTAAATTCCAATTATAACAAAAGCATTAGCTCTTACATTCTGTGTTAGTAGAGCACTGCTTGTTATAACCAGATACAAAACAACACAAGAGATTGTCTGTGATTTGGCCTATTTATCTTCATGCAGTGACACTAGGAGAGGAGGCTGTCCCTTCTGAGAGAAAAAATAGCCACTGGAAACAGCTCAGCTAGTCTTGAAAGCACTTCCTTATGGATTACTTCAGTGCTGGTGGAAAACCTTCAAGACGAAAGACAGCAGCTGCTTCATGGTTGAATCCTACCGCGTCTCTTCCATTGTCATTTGGTCCACAAAGCAATTATTTGCTTATGATTTAAGATCTGAAGCAAAAGCAAAAGAAAAGCACACAGGTAAATTGAACTAGTTACAAAAGAACACTGCAGGCTTTAAATACTAATAAAGTGTGAAGATGAATTAAGCCATTGTCACATGATCCAAACAATCCAATCACAGCAGCTATACAACCCGTGGCATCTTCTAGCCACTAGTCATTTTACCTAAACTATCTGATTATGGTTTGACACCTTCCTCTGCAACTGGGGCAGAACATCAGTCACTTACTGCCAGACATCTGTTAAGCAGGTGGTAACCCGTGAGGCTGTTCTGACTCCATGATCACGTAACTAGGCACTTGAGACACCACTTTCATGCAAAGGTTCAGTTCTATAATCTTAGCATCAGCTGAAAATAAGTAAAACTAAATAAAGTAAAACTGCAAGCAGGACTTAAGAGTTGTGTTACTAATGAATGCCAGGGACATTTAATCCCGACTTTTAAGCTGGCTAAATCAGCCAATCTTCCACCACACACATCTGATTCCCTAGCACACATAACACACGCATGCGCCCACCACCCTTCCTTCTCTTAAAAATTCCCACGGCTTTCCACTTGAGCAAAATGGGGTCAGGGTCACACACAGCCTGGCCCAGTACTGCCACTCCCCGCCTCTGTGCCAGTCCGCACACTCTCCCAACACACAGAGAGCTTCACCCTCACGTACCTTCCTTATTGCAGCTGGGAGAGTTGTTCAGGTGCTCCCTACTTCCACCTTCTGCATCCTCCACCACTTCTGCAAGGACAACAGGCAATACTCACAACCCTGGAGCTCACAACACTCCCCCCCTCTCCAGCTCAGATGGATCAAGATTAATCTGACTGAGAGCTGGGCCATTTCTTCAGCACTAATAATAGCCCTGACCAACATCCCTGTCCTTATGGGGCCATCATACACCACCTCCCCTCTCTCCTCCATACCTGAATCCACACTTGCCTCATGCTCCCTTCCAGACCCTGCAAAAGCCAAGCACAGAAGGCACTCAGAGGCCATGGTGCTACATATAACTTCACATCAAGATGCATTAGGCAAGTGTCACAATGAACAAAGATCACTCCATAGCACAGGCACCTGCCTCCTTCATTTACACCACAGTCATCTGCATGCTTGGCCAGCAAGTTGCTGTCCTTTTCCTTAAAGATGTCTAAAGAGAGATCAGAAGACAACTACAGTCCCTTGCTTTGCTCAGCTTCAAGGTACTGACTACTGCATAAGACTGAGTTACTAGCTACAGCTCAACACGTTGCCAACACCATCAGCTAATGCCAGAAAGCCAACATTTTTCCCCCAGGACAGCTCCCCACCACAGAACTCACCTCCGTCAGTTACACCAGGGTCAGCTGCACACTTGGATGTCACGGTGCTGTTCTGCATGACAGACAGTTCTGAAAAAGAGACCACAGGAGAGTTGCAGTCCTGAGCGTATCTCACTGCTTAACTTCACAGTGGTATCAGTCATTGCTTAGAGATGAGTCACCAGCTACAACTCATAGTATCATGGAATCATAGAACAGTTGGGGTTGAAAGGGACCTTAAAGATTAAAGGCCTTGAACACTGCCAGGAAGGGGCAGCCACAACTCCTCTGGGCAACCTGGGCCAGTGTCTCACCACCCTCACAGCAAAGAATTTCTTCCTAATATTTAATCTAAACCTACCCTCTTGCAGCTTGAAGGCTGTTTCTTTTGATGCAGCCCAGGATACTGTTGGCTTTCTGGGCTGCAACTTGCCAGCTCATGTTGAACTTTTCATCAACCAACACCCCCAAATCCTTCTCCTCAGGGCTGTTCTCAACCCATTCTTTGCCCAATTCATAAGACACACAGAATCACTCAGCTTCACTCAGGGAGGGATCCCAGGGGGTCTCTAATCCAACATCTTCCTCAAAGAAAGGTCAACATTCAGTTCTACACAGGTGGCTCACGACTTTCTCCAGTCAGGTCTTAAAAATCTCCTGGGGTAGAAACTCCACAATGACTCCACACAGCTTCTCCTAGTGGTTCGTTATGCTTAGAGGCAGAAATCTTTTTCCTCGTATCCACACAGAATCTCCCTGCTTCAATTCAGGACCATCACCTTGATATCCCACTAATACACCTTAGTTAACACCCTGGCTCAGCCACCTTGTCAATACCCCCATAAGCATTGTCAGCTGCTGTTAGGTACCCTGAAGCCCGCTCTTCTCTGGGGTTGAATGATTATATGATTCTGTGACTCATGGCTCTTTGCTGGATTCTCTCTAGCAGCTCCCTCTCTCCCTTGTACTGAGGAGCCCAGAACAGAACTCCAGGTGTGGCCTCATCAGTACCTCACCTCCCTCACACTGCTGGCAACATTCCTCCTAATGCAGCCTGGGACACCCATAGCCGCCTTTGCCATAAGGACACATTGTTGGCTTGTGTTCATCTTCTTGTCCGTCAGGATTCCCACGTCCTTTACTGGCTGATTGGCCGCCAGCATATACCCACGCATGGGGTTATTCCTCCCCAGATGCAGGGTTTTGCATTTCCTTTGGTTGAACTGCATGAGGTTCTTGCCAGCATGTTTCTCCAGCCTGCTGAGGTCCCTCTGGATGGCAACACATCTTTTTGCTGTGTCAGCCACTCCTCCCAGTTTTGTACCATCAGAAACTTGCTGAAGGCGCACTCTGCCCCATCATTCAGATCACTAATGAAAATACTAAAGAGGACTGGACCCAGCACTGACCACTGGTGTACGCTACTGGATACTGGCCTCCAACTAGAACTATCAACAGTGATCATAACCCTGTGATCTCGGCCATTCAGCCAGGTTTCAGACCACCTCACTGTCTCCTCATCTAGCCTATACTTCATTAGCATTGGATATCACTAAATCAATCCCGTTCAGCAACAGGTCCATGCTTTCCTCCTTTATTCTTTTACAGCAGATGCAGCACTCACTGTCCTGGTCAGTTCTAGACCATGTTCTGGTCTTTCCTAGAGCATAAAGCAAGCTGAAAATACGGCAGCCAGAAATTATGCTTCTCCAAGGAACTCAGCCTGTTGCATCTCCCAGATCAGCATTTTGCAAGCTTATAAGCATTCCATCTCTAAATTGGTGTGTTAAGGCTCAGATCTATTTGCCATGGATATAAAGCTTTGAAGTCACAGCATTTCATTTTCTTAGGTCCTGCTTGAGGGCTCCTTTCCTGCTGAAAGCAAAGATCACCTACCCACAATGACACACTATAAAAACATCCTTTTATTCTTTTGCATGCAAATAAAAGGTAACACTAGACAAAAGGGCGATTTATTTACTATAAAAAGGGGTTTCCTCTTACATGCTTAGTTCTTTCCACAGATGGTAAAGTGATTTGCAAACACAGCATAATTCCCATCATATCAAGCGGGAAGCTAAAGCCCCAACAAGTTATTTGCTTAGCACCCTTTAACAAGGATCCAGGTCTTTTTGACTTCCCACCTAGTGACCTACCCATCAACATTTACTATTGAGTCTTTAATGAGTCTTTCTAGGCCAGCAGGGGCATGGCAATCTGCACACTGAGAGCATGCTGATGTGTTTTGGACTGCAAAAGGCCACGTGCAAAATTAATTCCTTCCTTCATGTTCCCCTCTTTTAGGGCACCATCTCACTTCTTACCCGATTCAGGCTTCTCATTCTTACAATCGACAGCTTGCAAAGATGCAGCTGCAAGCAAACAGAAGTCCTTTTTAGAACTGTGTATGGAGGTAGCAGTTTTATTGTAACACTTTTAACAGATACTCTCGAGAACCAGAATGTTATGCTACTTTATTGAAGGAACCACAATTAATTTCAACTCCAACTTCCCCCCAGCAACTACTTAAGGTCCCAGATCATAACCCCCATTACCTACAGTTATGCCGGCAGCTTTACAAGATCTTTCTGAAGTGGGTTTACTTGAAGTGATGAAGCTGCACAGATGTGCCATAAGAAGCCAGAGAGAGCTGAGAAGAGAATCCACATATCCCTCCTTTACTTTATCTGTGTGTTGCACTGTGACTTTAGGCCCTCTCTCTGCAGACCTTAGAGAATCTCAAATAGAAGCATGGACCATTCTAAAGCAAATATAAGTGCAGTAGCAAAAGAAGGGGTTTTGTTCTTGTTGGGCTTTTTCCCCACCCAAACCATTCTAGGATTCAAACTCCTGCCAGTCTGATGTGATAACTTCAACAGTCATCACTAAATCTATTGCTACTTGCACAGCATCTATCCCCACCCACTGGAACCACCAGCTTTCAAATTAAAATTCAACGCACAGAGAAAAAGACTAGCTGCCCAATTTCCAAGACAGGCTAGCAAGAAATTTCCATGGGCCCACTGGGAATGAGCAATATATTACATTCATTCCCAGTCCTAAGCATTTGATACAAATCCTGGGTTTAGCAAAATAACCAACCAAATTACTGAAAGAATCACAGAATGGGTTGGGTTGGAAGGGACCTTAAAGATCACCTAGTTCCAATCCCCCTGCCATGGGCAGGGACACCTCCCACTACACCAGGTTGCTCCAAGCCCCATCCAACCTGGCCTTGAACACTGCCAGGGAGGGGCAGCCACAGCTTCTCTGGGCAACCTGGGCCAGGGTCTCACACCCTCACAGCAAAGAATTTCTTCCTAGAAATTCATAGAAGTTTGTGTAAATGGGACAGGCAGGTAAGATTAAAAGAGATGGAAAAAACATTAACCAAATTTTGGCACGTCCACCAGCCCTAACTAAACAGGTAAAGAGTAACTGCTCCAGCAGACAGACTGCCCAACACAGTGTGCTTGTCCAGCCCTCATCCTGAGGCCAGTCCCCAGTCCCCATTGTCAAAAGTAGCGTTCACCTTCAAAGGGAGCTGCTGACCATGCAAATCTCAGGCCATTCATTGTCAGTAATTCTGCCAGCCCTACTAATGCATCCACTAAGTGCAGGTCCCTGGGGTTATCCTCAGCTGAGACTTTGGGGTTGAGTGTGCACATACTATGCCCTTGCAGCAGAAGCCTACCAGATACAGGGTTGTGTTAGCAGAAGCACAGTGAGCACATCGACAGAAATAATTCTATTCAGCATTCGTGACACCACCTGGAGTACTGTGTCCAGTTTTGGGCTCCCAATTCATAAAAAAAGACTGACATTCTGAAGCTAGTCGAGCAAACGTTCTATCTTTGGAAATATTCAAAACTTGACCAGACAAGGCCCTGAGCAACCCAATCCAGCACTGAAGTCAGTCCTGCTCTGAGCAGGAAGTTGTATGGAACCTCCAGAGATTCCTTCTCACCTACTGAATTTTATGATGCCATGTCAATAGAAACTAAATTAAGAATGATCAGGAAAGCATAAGGTCCACATGTACCGTGCATCTATGTATGCTCTGATCAGAGCCTCCCTCCCAAATATCATCTATTATTCCCTCTCAGATAGGAGATGAGTCCCATGGTCTTCATTCTGCAGCTACCCCCAAGTGGTGACCCCACCTGGATGCCAACAGGAATTTTCGATACAGAGCACCCTTAGTACGAGGTAATGTATTCCTGTTCAGGACTCTCTCAAATACAAAGAGAAGAGATGGTCTGCAGCTCTTTTTCAAGCCAGAATACAATCTGACATATTAACCTAAAATGGTGCCAGCAAGAGATACACATTGATAGCATACAATTACCATTTCCAAATAACCTGCCAGATTTACAAAAAAGATATTAAAATTCAGTGCAGGGATGCATCAAGAAACAAATCTAGAACTCCAAGATGATGGCAATACAGGCTGATCGGAGGCACAGAAGGGCCTGTGTATCAGTTGAGTACACAGAGTTGTCAGATTAAGACTCAGCATAAGGTATTCAGCAGGCCTGGTAAGAGCCTGTCCCAACAATAAACCTGATCTTGAGGGCAGCTTTATGATGTTCTCAACAAAGGCAGTGAAAGCACACTCAGGTAGGAATGGGAGAGGCCACAGATACTGGGTAAGCAGAAAAACACAGTAAATGAAACATACAGTCTGAAGGAGAAAGATGCAAATATAAATGACAGTGTTTCCCAGTACACAGAGCACAGTGTCTGAGTGCAAGGAAGTTCAGTATATTATTTCCTTCAAATCAGGTTGTTCAGTCTGGAGAAGGAGAAGGCTCAGGGGGGACCTCATTGCTATCTACAGCTCCCCGAGAGGAGGTTGGGGTGAGGGGGGGGTCGGTCTCTGCAGCCCACAGTGAAAGGACGAGAGGAAACGGCCTGAAATTGCAGCAGGGGAGATTCAGGTTGGACATCAGGGAAAATTTCTTCCCTGTGAGGGTGATTGGGTGTGGGAATGGGTTGCCCAGGGTGGTGGTGGAGTCACCATCCCTGGAGGTGTTCAAGAGGCGCCTGGATGTGGCACTGGGTGATGTGGGTGAGTGGGGATGGAGGTGGGGTGAGCTCAAAGGTCTCTTCCAACCTCGATGATTCTATTAGTCTTTGCCTAAGTTGTACTTGTTTCTACTACTGTATTTACAATGCATCCCACGGTCAGAAACTTTCACACATTCTACATAATCAGCATATTCTTCAAGAATGTTAAACTCAATTAGGAAATGATATACACACCTCTTATGCATAGGAGTCTGAGTATTCCTACAGCTACAAGTAAGAGAACGAAAGCCAAAAGAAGTCCAACTCTGCTTCTTTTGTAATAGAGGTCTCCTTTAAAAAAAGTAAAATAAACAGTGATTAGCTACTCAAAAAGCAACTGTGTGATGTGGAGGTAGAGAGACTGGGAGGGGTTGAGTGAACATTTGTGACACCACTTGTGGAGTGAGTAGGGAGAAGGTGTTTTAGATTTATTCTTGTTTCTCATTCTCTTACTCTGATTTTGATTAGGAATAAATTAAATTAATTTTCCCCAAGTTGAGTCTGTTTAGCCCCTGATGGTAATTGCTGAGTGATCTCCCTGTCCTTATCTTCGCTCACAAGGCTTTTGTCATATTTTCTCCTGTTGAGGAGTGACAGAGCAACTTGACAAGCACCTGGCAGCCAGCCAAGGTTAACCCACCACATGCCCCATTTCTAACAGGCCTCTAACACATAATTGCAGTGGAGGAGGAAGAATTCTACGCTGGTAAATCATGTAAATGACTTTTGCACAGAAGTGGGAAATTTTGTCTGGTAGGGACTACCTTACACACCCTACAAACCAAATGGCTCCAAAGGTGTTCTCTTTAAAAGAAAAAAAGCAAGCCTCAAGCTGACCTGGAGCTCAGTTGAGGTTGTTCCAAAGCAATATGCAACAGCAGGAAAACTCTCCTTTCTCCTTTTTACACCTGTCTATGAAGGAGGAAAAGAGGTATGCTCACTGACTTGTGCCCATGCTAGATCAGAAATTGTTTTATCTAATGGCTGGCTGCTAGATAACTCACTTGAAACCAGTGAATGGTTTCTTTCCAGTTCACAGGAAGCAGCACAATAACCATTACAATTACACAAGGCCAGAAGGTTCAGAAGATATCTTCTAAGTGTGTCTCCCCCTTTATTATTACTCATTGCAAGTCACAGGTTTTATTCTGTTGAGGTCCCTGAAAAAAGTACCCTTCCGAGGGAATCAAACTGCCAACCTCACACCTCTCACCAACCTTAAACACACTTCTAGCAGACAAATCACTTCTGATGCTTTTACTCCTTAATTCAACTTCCTGAGATGTCAGCAGAAATCTTACAGTCGGAGTCTGAGCTGCTTCCCAACCTAGCCTCTCAGACTTGCACACACTACCTGATCCATTCATTACCTTCGTCCGACAAGCACTGAGTCAAAAAGACTTCAGAGCTCTTCTCCGTTTGAGAGAACTTAATGAAACACGTGGCTTTCTCCGAAGCATCAACCTCCTTAGGGATGAAAATTTCCTGGGTCTGATGAGTGACTGGTGAGCTACTGAGCTTCCAAGCGTAATTCAGAGGCTTCTGGAAGTCTGCTGTACATTTTAACATCAGGTCATCACCACTGACATTGCAACTTATTTCAGGTTCTGAAGGGGGAGCTAAAAGGAGAGAAAACATTCTGTATTACTTTGGTTATAAACTGCCTTAAATTTTAGCACAACGAAAGGGCTGGAACAACAAAAGCAGCAGGAGAGTGCACAGATAAGTGTATGTGTAAGGTGTGTGTGCATGCATATGTGTGTGAGAGAAGTGTATATCTAAGAGTGGCCCTGTTTGTGGTTCTTCATTGCCTAGTTTGAGACTCCTCATGACACAGCATCAATAGGACTAATATACACATTAGTCAAAGACTACCAGTGAGGCTGTGTTGATCTGCATAGATGATGCCACAGATATTCAAGCACATATAATATGCCTGCAGGAGCATCTTTAGTAGATGCATAATGCCCGAGATAACTTGGTCAGCTTGCTCAAGGAGTTTGGTTATCTACCTGAAGAGCACAGTGTGCCATCTGTGCACATTTTAGAAGTCATTCCAAGGTGAGTAACGATGGGCACAAATTAGATGTCACCTTCAAGAATTTATTTAAGGTGCCTAAGAGCCACAGAACATTCCTCCTCTGTTGCTGTTTTCTTCCCCGACAAATAATCTCCTTTCTCGCCTTCTTGAAGTGAATAGAGTGGTGTAAATTCTTTATGCATTACTTACCTAACACAGTAAGTATGAAGGTGAAGTTATAATTTCTTTTTGTAGAATCCAAGTCTAACACATATGTGCCAGTATCATTGTTCTCCAAGCTAAATATAGTCAAAGAGCCATTCTCCTTGTTAAGCAAGCCTCTGTTATAGAGAGAAGTATAATATGTTGGTCTGTTTAGCCCTTCCCATACAGCCACTTTATTCTTGTTTTTCGTCCAAGTAATTTCCACAATGTTTTCGTCTATTTTTACTGGAAAAGTAAAATTTTCTCCCACGATGCCAAACACTTTCTCACAGTGGACGTGTGCTGCGGGGGAACAAGACAAAAAGGTTAGTTTATAAAACAATTGTTAAAGTATCACTTGACTAATGCTGTATATGCTATCGGATACATTCAAACTTAGGTTAGAAGCACATCACAAAGGCAGGCGGGTGTCAATTAAGAACCCCCCAAACCCAGCCTGTCTGCACAGTCATGTGACAGGAACCACAAAGGAATCCAGTTTCTGCACTCTGGTCCCAGGCAGAACTGTCGTCTTGATCTTCTTCCCCATCCTAAGCTCATCTATCCTCAGCACTTTCCCTCTGTTCACTTGAACTAGCCCTCCTGCCAAAATCTCAGTATCTTGTTGCAGAAGGCCCAGGCTGAAGCTTCTCGAGCAAATAAACTGCAATTCTTCCAGCATGAATATTGACGGAGTTAGTAAAAAGCATGCTCTTGACTCAAAATTGCTACTTGGTTCAAAGAACCTGCTCTGAAATCATGGGGATACTAGGGATTTCTCTTGGAAATGTCACTTAAGCAAGTTTATTTCACAGGCAATGTATGTGAAATAGCATCCCAACCTCCGAGATGTAGCAAAGCTGCAAGCAAGAAATGAGAGCTGCCTGGAAACCTGAACTGCTACTGGTTTTGAATCAATCATATCTGCTAGAGAGACATCCAATATAAATAAACAAACAACAACAGAAAAGCAGGATAAGAGATTTTCCCTACGTTTTGTTAAAAACAGCTACACATGCAATAAAAAAATATCCACTCATCTCACACGAGACAAAATTCTGCTGTGGGGAGGGACACTGTAAACCATTGGCAGCTCTGTGTCCCTGCTTCAGTCATCACCTCCTACTTCCGAAAAGCTGCAAATGGCTTTGAAAGATCACCCAACCACCTACCTACATTACCACTGAACCATATCACCCAGTGCCACACCCAGATGCATCCTGAACACCTGCAGGCAGGAGGCAAGATGAAACGGTGGTTTGATCTGATAAAGCCTGGAGTCTTGTTAGAGACTTGTTTCTTAGAGACACTTTCTAGGAGTGCGTTTTCCTCCAGAAGTCATCTCTCACTGCCTAGGAACCTACAGTATTCCTAGCATGGAGAAAAACTCCCTGCTCTACCCACTGTGAAATTCTACCTCTTGGTAACCTCAGCTCACAGATACAAGGAAGCTGTGGTGGCTTACCATCAGCATGCACAAGCCAAGCCACAGTGGCTGCTGACAAGAGCAAGGTGACTCCCTGCTGTGAGGAAAGCAGCCGTTTACTGGGGACTAAGAATATGAGCAAGGACAGCCATGGCTGCTCAGCAAACCACTAACAACTTCCTAAGCATGGGTGTTGGTGGGTGTAAACTCTCCATGTCTTTGCCCTCTTCCAGTTAGTCCTAAGAACCCGGTTGGAGTTGTGAGGGCAAGATTGTTTCTTATTCAGTCTCAGAAATGAGACTGGAGGAAAGCCGAGCTAAAAAGAAAACACATTTTTCCTCCAAAGTTTCTACTTGGCATGGAAGTGCCCTGCCCTCTTCAGCATACTCTCTTCCTCCTGGCTGGTGAAACAAAGGCTTGGCAGCCAGGAGCTGAAGACGTCCTGCACAAGGACACTCAGGGGTCACCGGAGCAAGGCAGGGAGAAGGTTATCCTTTCAGGAGAATTGTCACCTCCTCCTGTCTTTAGATCGGGGATCGGACACTCTTACTTCCTTGCTTCACTGCTCTAGTGAAAATGTGAAGAAACCTCCCACTCGATACTGTCAGCTTCCTTTTTTCAAGGAAATGATACATCATACAGAAACGTTGCGCAAGGTCTCCGCCATGTATCTTTGAGCTTCTAAAGAAAGCATGTGTCATCGTAAGTCTTCTAAATTTCCAAGGAACCCTTCCCCTCTTTTCTACTTCATTTTATATAGAAAGAGACTTCCCATTCTGCAGCACTTCGCTGCCACAAGCAAAGTAGTAACAGCCAAACACTTTCTCATACACTTTTTGAAAAGCTAGAAATAAGAATGGTGTTTCTCTGCTCCTCCCTCTCTCCTTATTGTAGCCTAGCATTCCAAGATAAAGTTCACACAACAAGGCACAGCTGCACTGAAGTCTCCAGTAGCCTCTACAGAAACTGTCAGACTACCTGCTCCTGTATCTCCTCCAACCCACTCCAAACTCCTCCTTAGGCCATGTCTTTGTGTTCTAGACTTCCAAGCAAATCACATAATCAAAGCATAACTGACAAAGAGACTCTAACAAAGTCTCTTCTGCAAACCAACCACCTCATCTCACCTACGTCACCTTCTGCTCCCACTTCTCCACCAGCCCGATACCTTTGCCTGCGTAGGCTTGTCATCCTACCCAGGACTCTGAGCCAAGCATTCTGCCCACCACACATCAGCTGAACCACAGCAACAGCACAGATGCATGGATTTGGCCTACAGCAAACAAGTGAGCCATAAATCCAAGCCTGGTTTGCAGTACATGAAAACACTTGAGATTTTCTCATGTTTAGTAATGACTCAGCCAATGCACGTAACCTGGAACTCCATGCTCACCAGATCACATCTCTGAACGCGGAGCTTGGATCGCAGCCTGCACAAGCCAAGGCACAGCCCCCCACTCACAGAGCAACAGGCCACTCATACCATCCAGTGTGCTGGCTAAAGGTACCACATGTTCTGTTCAGACTGAGTAAGTGGAACTTGATATTCCATTTAGCAGCAATAAACACTTCATTACTGTATTTGTCTGCCTGATTTTATTTTCTTCACTACTTTTCTTGGAGTTGATGGCAAGGCTTAGTTATTCTGGAGAACTTCTGCAAGCTAACTAACTCCCTTTTTATTCTTAATGCTATCGCTATCATCTTTTTTGGTCTCATATACCTATCTGAAATATATACATGTATGTATTAGGTCTATACAAGTGGCAGTTAGGCTCCCATATTACCATTAACATTCTACCTGCTGAAGCTGGGTGGAAAAGTCCTCACTCACTAGCAAGTCACTACTGAGTCTTGAGACTGAGACTAGCAAGTTACTCCTGAGTCTTGCCTCAGGAGTTGGGCTTTTTAAATAGTGGATTTTGTTCTGTTTTTTGTAACTTCCCAACTACCCTTTTTTAGGCCTTTTTAAAAAAAATTGTAAATTTCCCCAGCAACTGTAAGCAGCAGAGAGTTATGTTCCCTCCCAGCCGTCAGAACCACCACTTGCAGAGAACCCTGAAACAAACTCATACCAAAGAATTTTCTCCTCACATCCCATCTCAATCTCCCCGCTGGCAGCTGGAACCCATTCACCCTAGTCCCATCACTCCATGCCCTGGTCACAAGTCCCTCTCCAGCTCTCCTGGAGCCCCTTCAGGCACTGGAAGGTGCTCCAAGGTCCCCTGGAGCCTTCTCTTCTCCAGGCTGAACCCCCCCAACTCTCTCAGCCTGTCCCCAGAGCAGAGCTGCTCCAGCCCCCTGAGCATCTCCGTGGCCTCCTCTGGACTTGCTCCAACAGCTCCATGTCCTTCTGGTGTTGGGAACCCCAGAACTGGACACAGCACTCCTTGATTTGGGTATTTTCTTTTTGCCCAAGCATTGCCTGAGGTCAGTTCTAGGTAAGCCCATCCATCTAATACTAAACAAACATCAACAAAATTATTCCATCTGTTGCAAGTTCATACACCGGGATAAAGGTGTGTGTTCAGTGTCCCAAGGCCACGCTAGAAGCTGCAGGAAGAGAAGATGATTCACAAAGTTACCAGTATTTTAGCTAGTGTAGCATCTCTGCCTTTCACATACTGTGGTACAGCAGCTGACACTGGTCAGCCTGCACTCACACCTCTCCCATACCCAGTTATGTTGCGCTTCATTAGCAGCAAGGGGAAATTTCTGATATAACGGCCTAAGTACACACAACATTATTAGCAAACTTCACCTACTCATAGTTTTCATCACCACCCCAGATTAAGTGGAGTTTTCACTTCTGCTACACAAACCACATGCAGTTTGTCCTGCTGTTTCTTACTACTCATCTAGCGCAAACCTGAGTTCACCTCCACCATTGCTATCACACTCAGAGTAACACAGCCTTACTACCCAAGGATTTCAGCTGTGTATAATCCCTCTCAGTCCCCAGGAGTTACCTCTGAGCAGCATTATGACTTTATTAATAACCATTCAATCACAGTTATTCTGATCATTGATTTAACCTATCTTACTACGAAAGACTACAGAAGTGCAAGACATTTTCTAGAAGGCAAAGAAAGATTGATCCCCATCTTACAGGACTTTCTTCCAAGCTCTTCTAGAGCAGGGAAACTTCATCTGTTCTGTGGGAGTTCACTAACAGAGCAGTATGCCACAGAATTCAACATACAGAGGAGGCACGGTTTCCAAATCTGCTGTAAGAGGCACTATGTGGGGCAATGGTGGGAAGGGACCACAGGATCATACCT
Organism: Aegotheles bennettii; assembly: GCA_013398125.1. Classification (NCBI taxonomy): domain Eukaryota; kingdom Metazoa; phylum Chordata; class Aves; order Caprimulgiformes; family Aegothelidae; genus Aegotheles; species Aegotheles bennettii. The sequence goes on along the minus strand of VZRW01010208.1, from coordinate 503,367 downwards.
GCATATTCTATAGCTACAGCACGACACGCTCTGCATACACAAACAAGATAACCTAAGCACTTCACTCCAGCTTCACAAGGGTTTGTACGGCAGACTGGTACTGCCCGTGCTTTGACACAACCTAGACTCAGCCAGTTCTCCTGTCAAGAACATAACCAACAACAGCACAGATGACAGAGGAATTGTTCTTGTCCTGATGCAACACCAGCTTAAATGTTCCACAACCCGTGTTTCTTCCAAACCCTGAATCACCCAGCAGCCTGCAGTCACATCACTGAACACGGCCAGTGTGGTCTCATGAGCCTGTAACCTCATGAGGACCTTTAAAAAAAAAAAAAGATGACAAACCCATATATGCAATCAATTCTTTTTGGACAAACACCTTTAACCACACCGTGAGCTCTCAACAAAGGAGTCCATGCGTGTAAGGCAGAGATGATCCTGGCTTTCTAAGGCCCAAGAGCATTAACTGCATTAAGCCAAGGAATTATCAGTAATATTTTTCACTCTGTGTTCATCCTGTAGTGTCAAATATCAATGGCAAATTTTTTGTTTGTTTTTAATGTAACAGCCACAGCTTTGGAGGCAAAGATTTATCAAGAGTTTTTAAACAAGGGGCAGAGGATTTTTTCTTTTTTATTCCTTTGTGAGAAATTCAGAATTTCCTGTGTTTATTCAGGAGAGTAAGATAACAGGACAACACAGTCAGGTGTCAGCTTCACACAGCTGATGACTAGGAAAAGATTTTTCCATTCCTACAATTTACAACTGTGTTTAACATTTCTATTAGCATCCTACCAAACTAGATACACGCTACAAGCAATCTGAATTTGTTAGGAGTCCAGACTGCCACCCATTTATCCTCACACCTCGTGATGTAGTTCTCACAACACCTCTCATGGAGTGGAAAGACAGCCCATGAAAGAAAAGAAAAGAAGACACTCCAAGAAAAAAGTCTGAGCAACCCTGGTATTTTTATGATCAACAAAAACATAGAAAGGAACATGTATTTTTGTGTGTAGAGAAAGAACGGAAGGAAATTTTAAAATAAAAACCACCCCAAAACTGTCCTAATTTCCTAATAGGAAAGAAACAAAAAGCCACATTTAAGGCGAGTTTGGCTCCTGTGTTGTTCACTTCCACGAAGCAAGAAAGAAAACACGAGAGTTGCCGATAAAATCTTCCTGTCAGCCTATGGTCAATATTATATACATTAACTTCTGCTCCTAGGTGAACCTGGTGGTCTCCCCTTAACTCAGTTGTTATAAAAGAAGTTGAATTGGAAAATGAAGCATAAAGGAACTCAGCTGATGCTTAGGCCACTGAAAGTTCCCTGGGTTTCAGATGAGCCTCACTACAGATGCAGAACACTACCCGGTGCTCCAGTTCACTCACCTGGCTGATCTCCTGCTTTTGGGGTGAAGTCCTGACTCTGCTGCAGTCACTGGAAGTTGGTCTGCTGTCTGCAGCGCAGCAGAACATGATCCTCCCGACATTGTGGTACCAAACAACTCATTTGCCTCACACAGGGAGGGTGCGAAGACCCAAGTTCCTTCAACAAACTGGGCCACAGATACCACACTGACTTCTTCCCCACCCACACACAACCTCCAGAATCCCAAAATTGAACACCATTATAGCTTGAATTTCCAGGGACTGAAGGAGCATGGTCTTGGTAGGTCTAAAATCAAAGTCTTTCATAGCCTTAATGTGATCTTTACACTTTAATCAGTGTATTTGCCAGTCTGAGGTTTCACCAGATAACAGCCTAGCCTGGCAGGGCATTGTGAAAAGCACGGTGAGCTGGGAATCTGAAGGTGCCACCACAGGTTCTGTGTGTCACAGATTCCCATGGGAGAACAAAGAAGCATGTCTTCTGAGTGGATTATACTTTGTGCTTCTCTCTCCCCCCCATCCCAGACATTCAAGGACGTGAAACTGGGATAGATGCAGTGCTCTGAATCTGGGTGGAGAGGCAGGGAGGCTGGGAAGGCTGACAGAGGATGAGGATCTACCAACAGCACCCTGGTGTTTACAACAGGTGTTTGCAAGGCTAGAAACCTGCATGCCAAGTAAAACTGCTAGTGATACACTTCATGCACTTGGGCAGATCAGCCCGACTTTCAGCTCCTCGATTTTCTCACAGAGATGGCAGATCTTTTTACCGTAACAAAATTAACATAACAACATTTACACATAAGCAACAACGCCTGTAATAGCAGCAACACAAGCATACAAGCAAGAAGATGGTGTGAAATCTTGCTGGTTTAGCTTAGTGAACAGTAAATAGTTTATATTTCTGATCTTCTACCCTAATCAACCAGCAGAATCAAAGTTTTATAGAGAGGAAAAGACTAACAGATACAGTTAATTTTTTCATTAAAGGAAGATATTATGATATTTGCAGCCACAACTAACCTCTCCAGGTGCCCAGTTATCATCGACTCTCCCTTTCAACACAATTTCTTTGGAACCTGGGTCTTGTTTCCTGGGTAAGTTTACTGCCCCTCAGATGCTCAGAGCAGCAGCAGCACGGCAGCTTAGGCAATGCGAGGTGACAAAGGGCCTCCGCACACACAGAAAGCTACAAGAGGATACTCAATTAATCGTGCATGCCTAAAACTCATTTAGAACTGCAGGAGCACGGCAGGCAGATCACAAACCGCACCCGGGGCTGTGCAGGGCAGCCTGGCTCACGCAGGCATGCGGAGCCCTGGCTTCTCAGCCGGTCCTCCCCACGCCTGGTCCCAGAGCCCGCTCACCACCTCGGCTACAGACGGGATCTCACGCTCTCAACTAAACCAAACGAGCTGGAGGCTTCTGGAGCAGCACGGGAGGAGCCCCCGGGGAGTTGTCCTGCAGGCTCAGTCGCTGTTCGACGCCTCAGGAAAAGGAAGCGCAGACTGTTCCTGTTTAAGGAGGGGACGCGGCGGGTCCCGTTCCAGGCACATTCAGGAAACTCCCAAAGGCACAAAACACTCACCGAGGATCCCGCGAGAGCCCCGGCGGCCCCTGCCCGAGCCGGAGGGAGCACGGGCACGGACAGCGCCTTCTCCCCGGGGGGACACGGCAGCTCCCACGGGACAGCGAGC
>VZRW01010208.1:463308-499317 GCA_013398125.1 Aegotheles bennettii | reverse complement strand
CTCCAGCACCGCCGCTCAGGAGCCCTCACACAACCGAACCCTCGCGTTCCCCCCCGTGGGTGGTGGCCACTTGATTCTGAGGCAAAACACCACAACAGTTCGGGAAACACAAATACTCAGCAGCCACTGGAGAACTCTGCTCTGCCCCAAACCCCAGTGGCAGCCACGAGCCGGCTTCCCAGCCAGCCTGTGAGGGTGTGAGAGCCTGGCCCAGGGTGCCCAGAGAAGCTGTGGCTGCCTCTCCCTGGCAGTGCTCAAGGCCAGGTTGGATGGGGCTGGGAGCAGCCTGGTCTGGTGGGAGGTGTCCCTGCAGGGGGTGGCACTGGATGATTTTCAAGGTCCCTTCCAACCCAAACCATTCTATGGTTCCATGATTCTCCCATGGCAGGGAGTTGCTGTGAGCACGCCAGCCGCCCCCGCCTGCATCCCGCTGCGGTGCCTTATCCCGGCTGGGAAGAATCCAGCTGCCAGCAAGTCCAGCTGCAGACCTTACAGCCCCAAAGCACACTGAGTTCCCAGGAGCTTGGCTGCCTGTCCTGGGGAGACCAGCACGGTACCATTGCCGGACAGGGAGGCTCTCACTGCAGGTTTGTCCCCAGGCTGGCTCTCTCCAGGTGTGCTCACTGCTGAGGAGCTGTGTCAGGCTGTTCACCACCACTCGGAGCGTGCCCTTACCTGAGGCGCAGCCAGGGAGATGGTACCACCCTCTCGTGAATGTCGTGTGACGGTCTCCTGGTTACATGATTGTGCGCTTGTGCTTCTCCATCTGATTACACCAAAGCAGTAATTTTTTATTCAAACATCTGTTTGAAGTGTTTGCGTGCTTATGATACTGGTGCATTACTGAGGTCATCCTTCAGTGTCTGAAACGCAGTCTGCAAAGGAAAAGCAAAGTGTCCCCTGCCCCAAGAAGGAGTGTATGTTCTGAGTGTATTACGGCAATGGCCACCGGTTACATTTTAGCCTGTCTTTCCCCCCATTTTTCAGAAGAAATCCATTGCTTTGCCTTTTTTTGGCAGTTATGGGAATCTGACTGAAAGTAGAAATAACGAAGCAGCAATGCAATAGGAAAATACATGGATACAAAACTGGTGTGAATCTTCCTGGCACAGACTTATTGTGAAGCCTTGTGACAAATCAGTGTCCCCAGTCAGAATTTGGCAGACAGGTCTGTATCAAAAGAACTGTGACCAGCAGATTGAGGGTGGTCATTCTGCCCCTCTGCTCTGGTCAGACCCCTCCTGGAGCACTGTGTCCAGCTCTGGAGCCCTCAGCACAGGAAGGACATGGACCTGTTGGAGGGAGTCCAGAGAAAGGCCACAAAAATGGTCAGAGGCCTGGAACACCTGTGCTATGAGGAGAGGCTGAGAGAGTTGGGGCTGTTCAGCTGGAGAAGAGAAGACTCCAAGGAGACTTCATTGCTCCTTTCAATCCCTAACAGGGGCCTATGAGAAGGATGGGGACAGGCTTTTCAGCAGAGCCTGTTGTCATAGGACGAGGGGTAATGGTTTTAAACTGAAGGAGGGTGGATCTAGGTTGGGTATAAGGAAGAAGTTTTTCACCGTGAGGGCAGTAAAACACTGGAGCAGGGTGCCCAGGGAGGTGGTGGATTCCCCGTCCCTGGAGACATTCAGGGCCAGGTTGGATGGGGTCCTGAGCAACCTGGTGTGGTGAGGGATGTCCCTGCCCATGGCATTGGAATTGGACTGGATGGCCTTTAAAGTCCCTTCCAACTCAAGCTATTCTGTATTCTGTATTCTGTCTAGGTGCCAAGGATAAAGCTCTGTAGCTCTGTCACTTGCTGGGACTGGTTTCACTAGCTGATTCCTGAAGTAAGATGTTTGTCTGGAGCAAAGGCATGTAGGGAGGAAAGGGGTGTCAACATCTTTTTAACCAAAAAGTCTGCGAAGCCCTCTGCTAACACAGACTTTGGCTCACGGTCAAACAAGAGCAGAGGCCATTTGCCCTGCTCCTTTTTCCCAAAAGAGCACAGGGTGGTTGTTCATTAACAAAGTCAAGCTGATTGAGCAACCCACCATGGCTGTTTTTCCCTGTACAGTCCTCGTACTTGTAGTGGACTAACGGGAAGATGGTTGAGGATCTGAAGAGAAAGCTGTTCATTGTTCTTGCTGTCCTCTTGCTGCTCAGCACAGCACATGCAGGTAAGAGAAACAATGAGTGCCTGGCAAGGGACTGAGGGTCTTACACAGAAGGATCTGAATTCAGTTCTCCCTAAACCTGTGTGTTAGGAGGTCCTTGCTATAATCTAGTTAGGTGCCAGGAGAAAGGGCAGTGCAAGAATGGTCCTTTCTTCTCCCATGCTTTGATTCAGTCAGTCTCAGTGATTTAATTTCAGTAACCTGATTTAAAAGAATGATCTGGGTTTACCCTGAAATGTAAGAGGCGGAAAAGGGACCACTTGACCTGTGGCACTGGCATCTGCTCTAAAAGCTTAGCAAGTGTTATCTGCAGTAGCTGAGAGAAAATAGACGTCACACTTCCATGTATTTGATTAATTAATAATTTCATTTGTACTGTCAATGAAACTGCTTTTGTGATCATCACTACAGTCCTGCATCCCCTGCAGCTTCAGCCCAGTGCCCCTCTGCCCTTACCTGTACTCGCGATCCCCCTCCCCTTACACCATTTCTGGCACCCACTGTGCTTGCGCCGAACCCGCCCTTGCTAGTTAGGCTGGCTCGTGAGCTGCGATTTTTCCAGAGAACATCTCTTTCTCTCTCACATGAAGACCAAAATAAACAACAGTGAGGGATAGTCACATCCCATGGGGGGAATCTGAATGTTGAACCTTACCCTGTAGTGCTGCCCCTTGGGCCGTGTTCCGCCTCGCTAGTGCAAAGGAGTGTCTGTGGGATCAGCCAGCAGTTCAGAAGCTGCTAGTTTAAAGTTTATGGTTTTATTTCATTGTATGTGCAGATTCAAGGCTTTTTTGCTTCTTCTAGCCCATGCGTTGTCATTGCAGTAGGATGCAAATATGCCAGTTCAAAAAGTCACACTTTTTAGGTCAGAAGGGATTGTTTAATCAATTATTTGGCTTCCTGCTCATGGCAGCTCAATAAATTTCACCCCATTAGTCCTTCAGTAAATCCAACATTCTACCTTCAAGCCTTCCAAAACATCAGCCAGTCCTCTGAAATGACAAAAAACAGAATCCAGCTCTCCCGTGTGTAACCTAGCTGTACATACTGCTAGCCACACATACTGCTAACCTTCTGTGCTTGCTTTCTAGCCTAGATTTGCTCAGTTCTTTACTAGCTACAGGTTTGAGATTTATTTTTTTTGCTGTCTAGGTCAAAGTGCCTTCCATTAGGTGCCTTTTCCTTCCCATAAAGCATTTTCATCCAGTAAATGAATCAATCAGGAAATTATCATTGACACATTTTGACATCAGCATTCTCATATTTAATTCTGGATTTTTGATACAATTGTCAATTAGACTTGTACCTTCTACTAAGCCTACCAGAGTTTGAATACAAATATCCTCATTCAGTGGTGACTACCTGCTGGCAACTGTTTTTTTAAAGATCTAATAACCAGCTCATAAATGTACTTGGTAGCTGGCATGTGTGGCCGATTTGGAGAAAAAGTCCAACAGAATGTCATCCATGTCTCAGTAAAACAACTCTTAGAAGTCAAAGCTACCATGACATCCAGTTATCTTCCCCAGCCAGTGCTGGAATTCCTTCAAAGGACGGAAACAACTTTGTCAGACATAAAATTCCCAGAATAGGCTGGTTTTAATTTATGTTCTACCCTTTTAATCTTTATCAGTAGAAGCGAGATCACTGCCTTCATTTTCCTAATGAATTAGAATGAGTTTGGGGTTGTTTGTTTTTCCCATTGCAGAGACACAGACTAAATATGCTGTTCACTCCCTCTCCTTACAGGGAATACAGACAGACTCTCAGGCCATCACTGCACTGACTTCCAGACAGCAAATTTCCTACGGGGCAGTAAACTTAAGGTCCAGTTTCTTCTGTTCACCCCCTCAAGCCCCAGCTGTGGGGAGCTGATTTTAGCTGATGATGACATCAAGAACTGCAGCTTCAACAGCAGCCTGGAGACCAAGATCATAATCCATGGCTTCAGGTGAGGGAAGGACGAGCACTGTGACTGTTTCTGCTAGTAAATTAAACGTTGCTGGGGCATTCCCCAGCGCTGGTGGGGCTGACATGGAAATCCCCTGCTTGTGTGACCTTCGTAGTCTCCCCAGCATAGTGACTGCGTGCAAAACACCTGCTAAGAGCAGAGTCTGGAGTGCTCAGCCCCAAACTGGACCTGGGAATTGTCTGGGAGACTGTTGGTGGGCCGGTGTGGAAAATGCTGCTGATAAACCTTATTATGACACAGCTGGAAGTCCTTTAGTTTGTGACCAGATGCCTATTTTGTGCGTGTTTCAAATTTTCTGGAGCCTAAAAAAAATTAGGAAATTAGAACCAACCTTGCTTGCTCCCTTCCTTCCTCTTTTGCTCTTTCACTCTTTCTTTCGCGGTTTCTTTTTTTCTTCTTTTGCTCTCTCACTCTCTTGCTCATTCTCTCACTTTCCCCCCCTTACCCCTTTCCTTTTCTTTCCTTCTTTCAGCCTTTTTATTTAAGAAGTCTTCTTAAGATTCTTCAAGATTCTTCAAGATTCTTCAAGATTCTTGTCTTTTTATGTTATTTTCTTGGAGCTCATGTCCTCATTTATCAGCAGCCTGGATTAGTCAGCCATTTGGGAGCTCTGCCAGACACTTTATACTTCTGTTCTTGAAACTGTAGGGATTTGAGCTGGGGTTTTTTAACCTGTCACCATGCCGCAAGCTTATTTTACTGTGCTATTTTTCAGCCAGATGTGACCATATAACATTGTTTGTTTTGATGTGCAGAAGCCTGAATAGAAAGTGCATAGAAGAACAGTATGAAAGCACAGAGGATGTTGCAGGGTCTTTTCAGAAAACCAGCTGTTGCCTTCATGTGACATAGCACACCCCTCACCAGGTGGTATCAGGGGAAGTGGGTAGAATGTAGCCTCCTCAGTTTTCCTTGAATTCTTGGCTATAGGTTTGTTTTTTTTTTCCAGTTGTCTACAGATGAGGAAATGTAGCAGTGAAAGACTAGGTGATTTGGCCAAGGACTTCCTGCCAGTTGGTAGCAGAGCAGGATCCAGGTGTTCCTGCTCAGCTCACTTACTCCAGGTAGGCTCTGTGGTGGCTAACCGAGGCACCCCAGCAAGACTGAGATCTCAGCCTGAGCCCTGCAAATGTTGTTCCATTCATTAAAATACCTGGTTCCCTTCTGAATCAGCCGATTCTGGAAAGTGTTACTATACCACTGCAAAGAAACCCTCGGTATGAGTGTCTGGCAACAGAAGAAACTTTCAGCAACCATCTGGCAGCCTCCTCTGACACATGTGAAGCCCCAGCACCAGTGAACAACATATTGGCACATGCCCTACTTTGGAAGACACCTAACATACTTGTTTCTGATGACTCTGCAGGGCTTTGGGTACCAAACCTTCTTGGATTGAAGGGCTTATCCATGCCATACTGCACACAAGCCAGGTGAACGTGATCGCAGTAGACTGGGTTTATGGATCTACAGGAGCCTATCCCTCTGCCGTGGAAAATGTCACACAGCTGGCCCTCTCCATCTCACAACTTATCAGCAAGCTCCTGGTAAGCTACTGTGCATTTCTAGTGGGGGGGAGCATAGCCGGAGAACATCATTCATGTAAACAATCCAGAGAGCTGCTCCAAACCTGCTCTCTCCAGGGGCTGAACAAGCAGGCTCTTTGTTCCAGAGTGCTGCCTAGCACTAAAGAGATTTCTTCATGCTCTCTCTCGGTCCAGGCTTGAGCATGCCACTCTTTTTATTCTTTCTCTTGAGTTTTGACATTTTCTGGAAAAACATTCCAGTTGTTGGCTGCCTCTCCAGCCCAGGACAAACCTGAAGGATGCCTTGGGTTTTCTCAGGTCCACGCTTCACTGGACAGTCGTCGTCTTCTGCCTGGAAATTTTGTCCAGGGAGCTGGAGGGGGTGGGATTTAAGGCTGTTTTATATTTGCTTTGCATTTCATATATACTTCCCAGTAGCTGGAATCTGCAGGTGTGTCCCAGTTCATTCATGCACAGCACAGCTGAACAACGCTTACACAACGAGAGTGATACATCTTGTGTTAACCAGCTACGTGTAAACCCTCTGTGTAACGTTTGCACTGCAGACCCAGGCTGCACAGCGTGGGAGTCCCTGGATCTGCACCACGTTGTGTACAGTCACACATTTCTATTCAGAAATATGGCAAACCTTGGAGCTGCTGTGTCATTGAGAGGATGAGGTGAGGGCTGCAGTAGGAGAGGAGAGGACTGTCACCCCTCATTACTGAGTAGGTCACACAGTGAACAGATGACTGAGCTGGACACTGTCCCCACCGCTCATTCTGTGTCTCTGCTGAGCTCTAGTCCAGCTACTTAAAAGACTTTTTCTGTCCAGCCTGTCCTGGAACAGTACACCATAGAAGACTTTATTTGGCTTCTCATAAGCCCCAGTACTGCCCCAGAAGAAGAGTTGCCTCATACATTTCAAAGTTACGATTTTTCATCTTGCCCCCACATTCCTGTGCACCCTATGCCCTCCCTATGGTGCTGCATCATGCAGACCTGCCTGCAGGCACCTGGATTCCTTCGGGTAGGGTCATTTCACATCACATCTAAATGGCTGTGCTTTACCTGACCTGTGGATAAATCTTTAATCTCTGAAAACATAATCTCAAAATACTAATCAGGATGTTGGTACAATGGTGGTATAAAAGTGAAAAAAACTTCCTCTGTTTTACTGAGAAAAAGATTATTCACATGGTGACTGTGGGTCACTCAGCTGGGGACATTCAGTCTGAAGCAGGCTGCAGAAAGAGAAGCTACAGGCTGTGTAGTTATGAATGGGAGCATCTGACTGACCTGGTTAGGGTTGGCTTTGCATCGTGGATCTTAAGAAATAATCTGAAAACCAGGAAGGGCTATCCCCATCATTCCCACATCTATGTGGTTCTCCCACACACACCTCCAAAGCAGTCCCATATTAGAAGAGTTATGGAGCTGCTGTTTGGGCTGGGACATAGTATTTCACCTTTCTGCTACGGCAACATTAATGTGTATTATCCTTAATCTGCAGGCCCTGGGAGTCTCAGGGACATCAATCCACATCATTGGGGTGAGCCTTGGTGCACATGTTGGGGGCCTGGTGGGGCACTTCCACGGTGGTCAGCTGGGACGGATAACAGGTACCATAAAACTGAGTTTTGGGTCTTCACCTGCTCTTCAAGGGAGAGTGAAAGAAGAAGGGGAGTCACCCATAGTGATCTTTTAATTGAATAGGTGCTCATAAGATCCAAGCTTTGCTTTCAATTTATAGCATGTGTACCTCTGTGGTTCTTAAAATTAAAGCCCGCAATGTGTAGAGGAGCAGCAAGAGTGAACCGCTGTGCAGGGAAAAGTGAGCTGAGAGCCAAGGGTGACAACAAGGTAGGCAGGGGCAGTGGCCTCACTGCCAAGGGACGCAGTCCTACCGTATCTGGGCAAGAGGAGCAGAGAAGGTCCAGTGACAGGAACCAGGGCCATCCACAGTCCAGTGGTCGCCAGGAAAGTCTGTAGTGATGATTTCATAGGAACACTGGGCATTGAAGGTGCTGGTTCGGATTCAGGAGCCTGAAGACAGGTGGAATTAGACACGAGGTACCTCTGATCTCATCTCCTGCCACTCCCCCCACATGCATACACACAGAGGAACACCCCAGAGCCATCATTTGCTGAAGTGTTTTCAATCACCTGCAAAGAGCTGTGGAGCAAAACCAGAGTGAGTCTCTGAGAGGAGAGCACAGGCTTTATTTCTGTGAAGCAAGTTTCTTTAAACCTGTGCCTGTTCCTGCGGGTATCCCCCCGTGCGGGAAAGCAAGCAGTGCAGGAACTGGAATGAACAGCTCATATGCAAAATTGCTGAAGAGCAGTTTGTTTCAGTACTTGCAGAGGAAATTAAAAAGCCTGGAGGGATTTGGCTGCATACAGTATAGCTTCAGTGAATGGTTTTCTCGGCTGCTGAGGAGGTAGGCATAGAGAACAGAGGGTAGGAACGTGCTTGCCTCGGAGCTGTGCTAGAACTGAGTGCTGCTCATATTAGGTGTTTCTCCCTCCTCAGGAAGAACTTCACGCTATACCAAATAACACTTGTCAGTATCTCTTCAAGCCTTTAACTAAAACTTGGCCTGTAGAAGTGGGTGGGGAACCTCTCTGCTTATTGTACGTGTCAAGATTAAAGAATACAAATGAAAAATTAAAGCAGTATATTTTTCTGACCACTGGTCCCATTATTAGCTTTTATTTATAGAAAGAATAGGAAACATTTTTTTCCTCCTTCCCTCCCGCCTTCACAAACACAGACATATCAGTTTGTATATTGTTGATGTTGTCTTCTCCATAGAGAATTAATGGGACTGAGTCCATGGCAGTGAAACTGGCTAGCTCTGAGGGTAAGTGGCAAGTGTAGCAGAGCTGCTTCTTAAACTATTGTTGTTGCCTGAGGAGTGAGAAAAATCTTGTGAGATTATTTTAATATGAAAAGTGAACAGGATAAACTTCAGACAGAATGAAAAAAAAAATCTTTAAGCTGTTCCTTAGTATTGGCAAAGATAATTTTCTGTATTCCTTCGACTCCCCAGAAATTGCTCTAGGAGCAAGTTTTAGGCAAAAATGTAGTTGGCTGCTTAAGGACTCAATTTTATTTGTGGGGAGAGGGCTCCAAAACCTCTTTAAGAATGTTTGATAGCATCAAAATTTTATAGTGCTTGAATTCATTAATGCCTGAGATGATGAATTCATCACCTACCTGATGATCTTCAGTGGCATTTCTCTGACTGCAGTGCTAATACAGGCGACAGTACAGTTAGGGAAGGTGCAACGAGTTTGATTCTCTTTCACTGAAAATCCAATAGACACTCTGCACCTCTGTCAGAGGTATTTGAAGCTCAGTCATGACTTTACAGCCTAGAATCTTGAGGTACAAAACTGCTACAGGGGAGTGGAACACTGGAAGACAAGGTAAGGAAGCTGTAGTGGAAGTTACGGGGGCAGAAACCATTCTGGAGCATAATCAGTGAGACCTGGGAATAGTTTATCACTTCTGCCTAGCAACATTTTATAAGTTTTGGATAAAATAATTGGTCCAGATATAAGAAAGAGAGGGGATGAAGAACACTTGTTGAAGCATTTGATTCTGTTACAGGCCTGGATCCCGCAGGCCCTAAGTACACCAGAGCCAGCCGTGAGGAACGCCTGGATCCTGGGGATGCCCTCTTCGTGGAAGCCATTCATACGGATGCTGACAGTAAGCTGGCTTCCAACTTCTTCAGCCCATGCTTCTGTTCCTCCTGCCAGCATTATTCCTAAGGAGTATGTCGGTCATTGTCCCTTTTATGCAAGCTTACCTTGAGTTCAGTTTCACGCTGAGAGATTTTCTTAATTAGATAGGCTTTAATGGCAGGTATTCATACCCCACAGCACTTCACACCAAGGGACAGGTAGAGATTAGACAGGCAATCTTCCAGCACGAATTTGTTCCTTAACCCTGCCACAGCGGAGTGAGTTTTTACAGAATCAGCTCAGCATGGCTTTTACCACCTGGAAGGCATTTACCTGTCTGGTCTCACTTTGCTTTTTCCCACCTGATTTAAGAAAGGCACCACTGTAAGTGCCGGTGGAAAGTGAGAGTCAAACCAACAGGTGGTGCAAAAAGAGAGCAACTAAAGCTCTTACGGTCTATGTAGGCAGAACATATGTTAAAGAGTAACATGGTGCCTTTGAGTCACACCTCTTGCCTGGAGATCATGAAAATTCTCAGTCAGGCCTCATAGTCCGCTATTAAGGTTGTGGTCAGTTTTGTTCCCCTTTATAGAGAATCAAGAACCTGAATCACAGAGGTGGTGACTGAGCCACAGTTCCAACTCATGTTGATGGCAGGGCCTGGAGCACTCTGCTCCCTGCAGCAAAACTGCACAAGGCAGGCATGTAGGAACAGAAAAATCTGTCCTTGCTGCCTCCAGCACTGGAGCTGGGTCCAGCATTGCTAATGATTGACCCATTATTTGGGCCTGACAAAAACCATGTAGAGTAAAGCCTATAGAAGAGCCAAGCTGAAGAGCCCCTTAAGTGGCATTTCATCTCCTTTCAGATTTCGGGATCCGGATTCCTGTAGGCCATATCGATTACTTTGTCAATGGAGGAAAAGATCAGCCCGGATGTCCCCGATTCATCTCTGCAGGTGAGATTCTGTGTGATTCTGTGGCCAAGCAGAGAGCTTTCATGGCCATTTAGCAGCCTGTGAAAATGCTGTTTGGCAACCAGCTCCTGCTACAGTCAGGGCAGATATCAAAGCAGGACAACATGTATTTGTAAAGACACACGGCAGCAGAGATTCATGGCCCAAATCTCCTCTCAGCAGTACAACAAGCAGCTGAAATTAAAATCACATACAGGCCAAGTGTCTTGGCAGCACCTCTGTCAAGAGACGTGGTTTTGATGACACTTCTGTATGAGCCAAACCCCTATCATCAGTAGAGTCTGCACCAACAAATAAAACACTTTTGCTACAGAGGCTCCTAGGTACTACTAGCAAAAGCTTCTTTCTGTTTTCATGCTGCAAGCTGTGTCTATACTTAGAGATGGCTTGTACAATCACTGCCATTTCTTCTAGAGAATATGACTTTGAACAGTAAACAGTGTAAATATTCAAGTATGTTCTGGATGAGCCAGCAGCTTGGAGGGTCAGGTTACAGGGGACACCTGTGGTACCTCACTTCCCACAGCTGGGGTCCCAGTACAGGTACCCCCTTGCTTGGGAGAGCTTGGGACCCTGTTGATGGTACACTGATGGAGATGTGGCAGCTCTGTGCTCCTCCTCTTCTGAGGGACTCCATTAATCTGGGAGATACACTTCTGACTTCCTGCATAACTTCTCTCACAGTGGGATCTTGGTTTGCAGTCACAGAGGTGCTCTGCAAAATATTATTAATAGGAGGGGGGTGGCTGCAAAGTCAGCAAGATTTTTTCCTTGGGAACATGCAGAAAGACTGAAGCCAATGGAAAGGCTCATGGCTGCTTTTCTCTGGGTGCATTTTTTCTTGCAGGGTATAAGTATCTGATCTGTGATCACATGAGGGCAGTACATGTCTACATCAGTGCTTTGGAACATTCGTGCCCGATGGTAGCGTTCCCTTGTGCAAGTCATCAAGATTTTTTAAATGGTCATTGCCTGGACTGTGTTGACCCCTTCCTGTTCTCCTGTCCCAGAATAGGTATGGTACCAACATGAGACCTTCCTGGAGCAGATGACAATACATTCCTGATGGCTGTCAGTATGTGGTTCAGATTTCTCTGAGCAGGATTTGTTTTGTATCCCTCTGGGGACAGTGAGAAGCTGTTTAGTTTTCAGGCTTCTAGCGGGATGCTCTAAAAGCTCATGTATTGCCCAAGGTAGAACACCAATGTCTGGAACATTTCTCATCTTTTAACATTTCATAGGGCCCACGAATGAGTTGAAAGACAGTCTCAAGAATCACCTGCCTAACAAGTAGGCAGTTAGCTCAAAAAGCATCTTGTTTAGAGAAGCAGATGAAAATTTTAGCTGGAGCCTGAAGTCTCATTCTTCTACAAACCAGTCACTGTTGCTGTGTCACCTCCTCCTCATAAATTCCTGCCATGAACACCCCAAAGATTAACTCCCTGGACTGGGAGAAGGTAATAGTTGCCTCTTTTAGGCTTCTGAAACTGGGCTGTGGCACAAGGAGAAGTGTCCTTCAGTGCTACTTACAGTCTGGAACCAGCGTAGTATCAGGAGAGGCCTCTTTTGGTATAGGTGCTCTCAGATCAACCACCCGTTTCCCTGTCTCACCAAGCCACGTTGTCAGCTAATCAGTGGTGCAGGCCTCAAGTTATGGTGGTCTTCTCACTTGACCAAGAAATTAAATTTCCCAGCACCTTGTGTTTGCATTGTATTCACAGTTTCCTGACACTGGAGTCTTTAGTCTTGCTCATCTTGCACAGGTCCAACTGATGATACCATTTGTTAGCAGAGGAATGAATAAAAGCCACCAAGAGGTACTCTGGTGGCGATTACCTGGGGTAGCCAGAATAGGTTTTCTGAGGGGATGCTAACCTGACAGACATCACAAACCTGTGCTTGCTCTCATCTGCACTGGTATAAATAAAGGGTCTGTCCTCTGAGACAGCAGAGTTGGGCAGGCTGAGTGGAGGTGAAATGAGACCATTATATTTCTGTTCTGGGTCATTCATGGCTTTCCCTGCACTGGCTTTATTTCCTCCTGCAGGCCTGCTGGAGCAGGCAGGTGTCAACATGAGAAAGCTGCCCGAGGAAGTGAACGTTTATCTAATGACCAGTCCCTCAACCCCATTCTGTGGTAAGTAGCAATGAGAAAAAAGGAGCAGGGGGTTGACCAAGTGAGGTGATTCTCTGAGGAGGCCAGGTAGTTACCATCCCCATCAGAAACAGCTGCTGTGTCTCAAATGGTCTGAGCAATAACCCTGCACATCTCCCCCATAAAGTCCTTTCCAGTGGGTTTATTAGTGTGAGCACAGCCCTGGATTAAGACAGCCACTTGGCTTCAGGGCTGAAGTAAAGGGCAGTGAAAATGCCTGTCTGTTTACACTGGACTGTGCAGACCTGCCCACTGTGCCTCCCATACCACAGAGACTAGTTTCTTTCTTCTACCTGTTTAATCTTCTCTCTGCTGGTGGGGCCAGGGAATGAGTGCTAGAGGCCTTTTGGCAGGGGGAGGTCCAACCAATAGTACCTGCCCTCACTCTCACATGCTTTGCCTATTGCTCAGTCCATCACAGCCTGGTTGAGTTCCATTTGCAGAAGAGAAGAAACGTAGTCACCAGCATTGAGATCACTTTCTACAGCAACAACACCAAGGACACAGCGAAGATCACCATGTGAGTAATAGTACATGCTTCTGGGCAGTTTTATCCCAGCTCCGCGTGTAAGGGTGTTTATACCAGTCCAGGAAAGGCACAACAATAGCGTAGCTCCCTGAGTGCAGTCACTGGGTGATGAACCACAATCTTTCGTCTTGAGTCCCTCCACATTTACCTTAAATGTTCTCAAGAATCAGGCATGTGCTACCATTACGCAGTAACCCTGGCTAGGTCCACCTCTTCCCTGAGTGCACAAAGCAGTGGGTATACTCTGGGATCCCCAGACTTGCATACTTCCGTGTTGCTGTGCTGGTTCCTTTTCTGCAGCATACTCCTGACTGGGACCAATTCAAACTGTGATCACTGTCAGCTAGCTACTAGCTCTGCTCTGCCAGAGATGGCTACAGCAAGCCCCCCTCCACCAGAGGTTCCAGACTGATGGATTTGGTGGCTTAGACATTTCTCTTGATGCCCAATAGGACAGCAGTTGCCAAGAGGAGACAAGTGCATCTCTGCACAGCCAGAAACATGTTCAGTAGCTTGTTGCCACTGCAGTAAATGCAGCAAAGCACTCAGGTTCCCATTGTAGGGAAAAGTCCAAGGGCCAGGGACCAAGACCACACATGTACACAGATCTTTCTTGAAAGTACCACCCTCCTCAAAACCGTATCTGAATTAAAGAACCAGACTCACTCAGACTCCTGCTCCACAGCCCTTGCCTCAGGGGGATCTCCTGACCACAGAGAAGTTCCCCGGAGGAAGTCTTCCTGCCCACTGCTGTGGGCTGGGAACCACAATGTAGACAAGCAGATAGCACATGCTTCTGGCTGCCTGTCTGCTAAAGAGCCCCAGCCAGCTCTCCTAGGATCAGAGGGATTCCAGTGCTGGCTACCACACAGTCTGCACTGCTAAGTGTGACCTGAAGCTAACTGCATTTCTGCTTCAGTCCTGGGCACCAGGAGATATAGGCGAGAACCAGGTAAGGGGAAGCCACACTTCAGAGTGCTCTCCAGTGTGACATAGCTGCTTGGTCACAGATTTTCCAGCCAGGCACTGCAATTTGGAGTTTATACTCCAGCCTGGTGGAGCTCAGTCTCTTTAACCCCTCCCCATCTTGGAAGCCAAATCTGCCTTTTCCAAAGATGCAAGAGGAAATCGTAACACCCAGGTCAAGGCAGGACCTGTGATTGGCTTAGGAAGACATGCGGTGCTTCCTCTCACAGTGTTGGACGCAGGCTTTGGTAGGTGTCCAGCAGAAGGCATGTGAGCACTGGAGAGAAGGGCTGCCTGGGGAAGAGAGATGGGCTGGCAATCCTGAGACTTTGCTGTACCCTCAAGTTTTAATGAGACAGTGGAGTTATACCAGAGTAACCTATCCAAAGATACCCTTACCCTGGGAGAAGAGCAGCTGTGTTTAAATGCCTTCCTAAGATGCACAGGGCTAAACCAAAAAAATCTGCTTAGAGCAGTAAGCCTACAGATTTTAGAGTATAAAATTGAAGATGATCCTTTTAATTCACACTGTAGCAAAGAGCAAAACTTCCCTGCTCTAGGCAAAGCTTAGCCCTCCAGTGCAGTCAAGCTGCAAGTGTCTAACAGGCATCTAAAGATCAATTCTCACATTGCAGTTCAGACACTGATTGATCACTGGCTTATTTTAGGTTCTGTGACACACCTGTCACCCTGCAGTTCCCCAGAAGTGCACAGGCACTCAGGAGCATTCAGCCAGTCTCATACCTTCAGCAAATGACTTGCACTGTCGTGTCTTATCTCGCAGTGCCCTTCTCTCCTCCTCTCCCGAACATCAATTTCCACCTCACTACTTAGGATGCTGTTGCCCCACACACATTGCTCAGAGTCCCCCAAGAGACATGTCCCCAAGCCCCATAGCTGCCATGGGGCTGACAGAGTAATTAGCTTGTAACACAGCACACTTCCCAGCTGCCTTGCCATTGCTTACACATCACACACCACCATCGCCTGTTTCCAAGAAAACATACATGCCATGCCCTGTTTTGACAGATGAGTCTTCTCACTCCATTTTAGCATGTGAGGGCTTCATGATAATACCCCAGGTTACTCCATTGTTTCAACACATCTGCATACCACCTGCATCTGCAAGTTGATGGAATGTTCTTCCTCTCCTCTCTCACCCTCCCTTGCAGACCAAAGCACCAGGAGATGGGCAAACGGCTGCTGGCCCACAGAGTTCCCCTCTGCCAGATAAACAGCGTGACACTGAAATATCTCCCCAAAAATAAATTTTGGAGGAAGGATGAGTCATTTATTGTTGGCAAGTTCTGTGTGGCCCCACTGCCTCTTGACAACAAGTAAGTCACAGGAGTATCTTACAGGGATCCACTGAGCCTGTGGATGCAGCCTGTGGTTTGAAACAATGCACTCTCTGCCATTCAGGTAAACACGCAAAGAGGTCTCTCCCATCCCCTCTGTGCCCCTATGTAAATCATTTTCTACCTGTTAGAGAGAAAAACTTCCAAGGTAGCTTTCTAGGCATTTTCTGTAATTCTTCCCCCAGGATAAAAGTGTTGTGCTATGGAAGGAAAATGGCTGTGACTCACATCACCTCGAAGATGCTGAAGTCACAAAGCATGCAAAAGCTTGTACTAACTGGAGTTTGTGCCTTTTGTCCTTGCTTCCTCTTCCAGTCTTCCCCCTGCCTACAATGGGCTCCCATTTGAAACACAACAGGCTCACATTTTTCAGGAGATAGCAGAAGACCAGCAATACATTTCTGCTTCTCACACTGCACAGATTTATAAAGCACTAAGGCTTCAGACAACCATTCTGGCATTTTCTGGGCCAGGCATTGTAAAGCATATGCCTTCAGCCATAGTTACCTTATCCAGAGCAGAAGCAGCCAGGTCCTCCTCATCCAGGGAGAGATAATGGCCTTCTCCACAATACAGTATTCTTGCCAGGAGTTTTGCAGATCCAGAGTTCTTGCCAGCAGGGAAAAATAGCTGTGTCTGTGCTGACACATTAAACTCTGTCCACATTGCTTCTGACTTGACCCTTAAGCTGGCTCTAGCCTGAAGCAAGCTAGTGGATAGTCCAAAGCAGGGAAAACCAGGAGCAGAAGGGAGACACTGCTCACATTCAAATTCTGTTCTGATGGGCAGTAAGGAGACTTGAGCACAAGGCAGTAAAAATATATCTAGTAGGCCCAGATAGGGAAAAAGAGGCATTCCTATGTAATTACCAGACACCCCCTTGAGCATAAGGCCTATGCCTCACTAGCATTGGAAAGTTACCAAGTTGGGATGGATGTGCAGATACATGGCTTTTTATCACTTATGAATGAAACTTGGGAACCAGAGCGTGGCACATTGCCTTGAAGGTCTGCTAACCTGCACCCCTGGAGGCACTGGCCTCAGCTGTGGCTCGGGCAGAAAGCTGTAGAAAGCATGGTTCACAGCTATGCTTTTATCACTGAACTGGGAGCACTCAGAGCAACAACAGTGCTGCTAGAAGGAGGCAGTGGGAAGGTGAAGGACACAACCCCATATGCCAGGGCATAGCACCCTGTTTATCACACCCTTGCAAAGCAGCACAGGTCCATTCACAGCTTGCTTGCCTCTGTGCTCTGATAGCAACCTCTGCCTGCTAATGTACAGCCTGCTTTCTCTGTGCTCTTCCCACAGCAGAACAACGTCGTGTCTGCCCTGGAACCTCACCCTCACCAGCAACACAGACATCTCCTACGAGCTGCCCACTGCTTGTGCCTAGCACACCCAAAACCAGAAAGGAACCCTAAAGCTATTGCTGCTCTCTGCTCACAGATGATGCTTTCATACTTTCACCATAAAACTGGATGGGTTTGTTACTTCCTGCGTTATCATAGAATCACAGAATGGTTTGGGTTGGAAGGAACATTAAAGATCATCCAGTTCCAACCTCCCTGCCATGGGCAGGGACACCTCCCACCAGACCAGGTTGCTCCAAGCCCCATCCAACCTGGCCTTGAACACTGCCAGGGGGACAGGATGTCAAAATGGACAGGCTTCCATTAGGGACAAGATGTCAAGGAAAAGAAGAGATGTGCGGCAGATTGGTGAGTCCAAGGTTGATTGGTTACATCAAGACCTCTCAATTCAAAGATTGGATTGGGACTTGTATCTTATTAATTCTGTACCCAGCTCTGAAAGTGAGATGGGCAAGTCATTTAATCTCAAGGTTCAGATCTGTATGAAAGAAGGTGGTATCACTCTTTCTACATCAGGAGTATTGGCATAATTAATTTGTGTTTAATATTAAAGTGTCTGGAGAACTTCATATTAAAGATGAGAAGTACTGTTTTTCTTCATCAATGGGAAACCGTGTGGTCCAGGTTTGGCACAGGACAGAATCATTCTTAGCCAACACTCCAGTGGGACACTCACTAGTCCTATCTACAAGACACTTTCAGAGTGAGAGCCTATTGATTTCATGTTAGTGCTCCTGCTAAATAATCAGAATGAACCTCCTTCCTGTGACAGGCCTGAAGCAGCTCTTCTGGCTGTTCACTTGTTCTCTTTGAAGCTCACATGAAGTGAAACAGATACCAGGAGCATGGCAGTGCTCTTGCATCCAATTTTGTGCTGCTTTGAACAACTGCCCAGAATAGAAGGTAACAGGAGGAGGGTGGAGCATCGTAGCTACAGGGCCACCTAACACAAATTAATCCCAGGAACTCCACACAGCCTTTCAGACCTGGAAAAGTAGCCAAAATTTGGAAAGACTTGGTGAAAGACTACAACATGAGAGACATACATAGAAACAGCTGAGACTTGGGAGACATGCCAAACCAGTCCCTGGGCCACAGCCCCTGTGTGAGCAGCGCAAGGTAGGCAGGGCTGCCTCCCTCCAACAGCCAGGGCTGGCACAGGGCAAGCCCCACAGGCAGGGTGGCTGTACCCCTGCACGTCTGTACCAAGGGACACCAAAGAATGCTCTGCCCTGTGCTGATGGAGGGACTGACGCTCCTCGCTCCTTCTCTGCATACCTGCCCTGGAGAGACTCCTACCCTCCTCGCCCAGCTCGGTTGCTCCAGGCTCTGTGGGACTGGACCAGAGGATTCCTCCACCAGTACTGCCATCTCCAGCTCCCTGACAGAGAAACGGATGGGGAAGCTCATCAGCCAAAGCCTGTTGCAGCTGAATTGGAAGAGGCCCTCCATCCCCACACTATTTTATCTTAGATATTGCACTTCTTCCTACCAATGGCTGCTCTCCACAGAGATGTTTTGTACTCACTCATTTCTTCACCTGGCCTGTGCACCCTGAGGTCATTCCCACTGAGCACAAAAAAAAGGGCTCAGGCTCTCCTCCTTGCCTACTCCTGCCCCCAGTCCCAATCCCTTCCCTTTCTTGTGCCAAATGAATCAGCTCAAACAACTGAACTTTCACCAGAAGGTGGTAACTTCTTTGAGAAGTGGTGCTTGTCATAAATGAGAAATCCTAACCCCTGGAAAAGTAATTTCTGGTCTCACTAGAGTGGATGCCTGGTGAGACGCGTGGTATCAGATCTATCATGCTCTCCACTGCAAGCCCATTACCAAAGCCATCAGGCAGCCCATTTCCCCATCTTTCTCCCCCTGTGCCTTGAGATCACCTCAAGTCTTTCAGATCGTGTTACCTCCCTCTCCAAATCCTCAAACACGGGTAGTTTCATCTCTGTCTTTAATGGGAATCATTAAATCAAAGGGAACACAGATCCTGTGAGCAGGCTTGGTGTCGCGATACCGGTGTACCTTGGTGTCCGAGCTGCCGGCACGCCTCAGACAGGCAGGACTAGAAAACAAGGCAGGGAAGCACGCAGGGGCAGGCAGCTCTGGTGAACAGCCGTGGGGTGGCAGGTGCTGGAGTGTCACACTGCAGTCACTCGTGTGCTTCACGTGCTCCTGAGTGCACGTCTGTGGGCAGACGTCTCGGTGCTTGCTGAAAAGTGTCTCTGGTCAGAAACCTGTGTGAGCGGATGCTCCCTGGGAGGGGCTTCAGGGTCAAAACAGCATGTTGTTCCCTAGAGTTCTGGGGTCTGAGTGGGAGCCAGGGGGGCTCGTCCTTTGCAGAGAGGGTGGGGAGAACTCTGGAGGTGGTTTCCAGAGGCTGCAGAAAGAAAGCAGTGGGGGAGAGAGGAAAAGGGGGNAAGAGAGAAAGAGAGAGAAAGAGAGCACTATTATCATCACAGGAATAATTTTTACTTCCAAGCTTTTCCAAGACACAAGCCTCATGGAGCCCACCATTACCTGTCCTTCTCCTCTCCCCTCCTAAATTAGCATGCAACACTATATAATGCTTCAACCAGTGATAAATCAGAAAATAGGGTTACGCACCCATCCTGAGACAGCAAAAACCAATCCTCCCAAAGCACCTTCTGTGATACTGATGAAACAAAGCCCACAGCCCCTTTGATTTTGCTCTCAAAGCAGATGTAAAACAATTCCTACTAACTCAGACACCAAGCTACAGGCCATCAAGCATCCCTCCATCCATCCATTCACCTGACCCACCAAACAGAAAGCCAACCCCAAGATGTATCTGCACAAAACCAAGTAGCAGCAGCTCCACGTCTTGCAAGCACTTGCTAGTAATGAACTAGAGCAAATGTGATATGAAAGGGTGAAAAAGCAGGTTTGAATTTTCATGCAAGGAACAAAGCTTGGTTTGCTATGGAGCATTGAGCAGTATGCTGTTAAAGCAAGTTTTGAACAGAATCTTTGAACACTCCCCTTTTTAACAGGCAGCCTGTAATTCACTGAGATTCACTCCTCAGAGAAAGAACGCACTCCTCTGTAGGGTATCGTAGGCTGTCTCGCCTATAAGCAGACTAGAAACTCTTCCAAGGAAACAGATGATAAGAATAGCAGGCCAATTTGTGTCCCAGGAATGTTTTGTTCCGCACTTTGGGCATTCAAGAATTGCCCCCTGCACTGTGGTACAGCAAGGTGACCACTGCAGTGCCAGAAAATAGAAAGGAACGTGACCCATAGAAGCATTTCAGCACGGGGAATTTAGCGAGCTGGGGGGTGGTTACCCAGCTTGGAAGTTGCTAGGGAAGAAGATGAGAGCACAGACCAGGGGAAAGCCCCAGGGGATCTCCGGGACCGCAGCCACCACTTACTTCAAACAGTGACGCTGCTGGGAATATCCATGCATGTTTTTACCACTTCTAAGGGAAAAGTCAGGGAAGTGCTTTCCCTGGGCCATTGCACACCTGCTCAGATCATCTGCTGAGCTGTGACAAGGGGCTGGCCAGAGGGGGAACTGCAGCCCCTCTGCATTACCGTTTCTGCGGGGAGGCACCCAAGTCACTGGCGGATGCTGTCTGGGTGTGCCAGGTGCTGTGTGCTGCTGGGACGTGGTGTGATGAGCATACCCAGGTGGGAAGCAGAGCATCAGGGAAGCTCTAATTCCACTGTTATGGACACACTAAACAGAGCTTGTGTTTCCTTGCCAAAGGACCTTAGAAATTAAAATACCACACTGGCTGTTGTCTCCAGACTGACAGGCAAGGAGGGTCACCCTCCTCTCCCACCCCAGATACTGGCCTCTGAAACGTGGGCTTGTGCTGCAGTCTTTACTGCAAGCGTGGGCTCACTGCGACACTGCCTCATTCACAACATCTAGAACAACAAACACTTCCAGCTTCCAACATGGCCTAAAAGGACTGTGTGAGAGAAGGAACAGCTTTGTGCTGTGCAGCACAATCTTTCTCCAGCACACACACACACATCTTGCGTGTGTATGCACAGTACTGACTCTTTACCAAAACCAGGTGGAAACAACTCAAAAAAAGTTGCAGTGTTCCTTGCCTTCTCCCTTGTATAACTGCATTTGAAATTCTGATTTTATTGAGCTGGATCAACCAGGAGAACTCTGCCAGTGACTTGAGAATGGACACCCTTCTGCTAAGACGACAAAACACAAGCAAAGCAAAGGCAAAGTGGCTTCACCAGGTTTACAGCACTCACTGCACTCATTTTTGATTGCATCTATTCGACAGCCGTGCCCGACAGGAGGAGGGCTGTCTCCTGAACGGTTCAGTGTTCCTGCCTCCCCAGGTAAGGACTGAAAAAGCTACAAATGCACATCTCCAGTGGTCTACCAGCAAAACCAGGGACTGCCCATTCCTAGGACTTCTAAGCTAGAAAACAAATAAGGATTTTTTTTCTTTTCCTTTCTCTGCCTCCTTTAAACAAACAAAAAATTCCAAAAACCCTAAGCAGAACAGTTACTGCTTTTTGCCCAATTTCAGCAAACCCAAATACACTTGTTCCTTCCCTGGCCAGTTTCTTCATATCCCAGGTTTTAAGTTCGGAGGCATGGAAGCAGTGCAGGAACAGGCACAGCACTCAACTCAGAGCAGAACTGTACAAACCAGGGAGGTCTCCCAGTTCCACTGCTTTCAAAAACCAAGAAAGCAACCAGATGGAACAGCAAACAGGCCCCTTCCACCAGAGTGCTGCTGCAACCAGTGGGCGCTGTCCGGCCCTGCCGGCCTTCCCACTGAGAGCACCTCGGAGGGACGGCCCCCTCGCCATCATGGTGGGGTTGGGAGGGTCCCTGCACACTTGTCAGGGCCATAAGTCACTGTGTCCTGCCGGTGCTCCCTGCCAGCGAGCCCACAGCCCAAGCACCTGCAGGGTGTGATGGTGCATGGTGTTCAAGGGTGCCTGCTGGGAGATGTCTCCCCAGGTACAGCCCAGCCCTGCAACTTCCTCCCTGCCACACAGACCCCACTGGGACACACACAGTGGTTGTGTCCAGGACAGAAATCCCAGTGCCAGGCTTGGTTTCTGGCAGCTGGATGCCAGGAAGCAGCTGTCACAGGGGATTATTACGGCAGGGACGCATGTTTCAGGGCCTGCAGTTGGTGTGCTGCAGCTGGCCAAGAGCAGCTCAGTGTGGAATTCCTCCCTCGGCCACTTGGAGCCGAGTTTCAAGCAGGAGCTACCCTCCCATCTATTTCTGTTCCCTGCATTGCTCCCCTGCCCCAATATCCACCAGATCTGGGAGTTCTTCCCTCGCAGAGTGAAAGGCAGGCGTTTTGGAAGGGAGCATCTCATTCCCGCTCACCGGGAAGCAGAGCCCAGGGTGCATTAAAGCCATGCTGAGCCTGCCAGCCCACCCAGCGTCATTGGAGGCAAGAGCTATACCAACACGGGGCAACCTCTTCAGTGCCTTCCTGCTCAGCAGCAGAAGGGGCAGAGCAAATGCTGGGCTGAGCCGCAGTGTGGGCAGAGGGAGGAAGGACTCCGAGCTTTCTCCCCCTGCCCAGATTGAGCACTTGCAAGGTGTACAGCAACTCCCCACTACTGGCTGTAAACCCTGGAGCTGTTTCTACCCCTGACAGCATCTCCTGGGTTGTCTGCTCTCTCACGTGCAGATGTCCTCCTCAGCTCAACCCTGGAGTATCTCCAGGCACAGCCCCACCTCATGACGACCCAGGCTGAGCCCTGTGGGGTCTCTGCAGGCACTCATGTACCACCTGCCAGCCTGGATGCTGTTTCAGTTTCTCTGCCTCCCAGTGGGATGGAGAGAGGACAGAGCAGGGCAGACCTTCCTACGGCTGGGTAACCATCCCCTCCACCCCACAGTGCAGCTGGTGCCTGGAGTCGAGCCTTCACCCTGCTGCTTTCCCTTGAGAAAGTCACACAGCTGGAGCCCATCTCCCCAGATTCCTTGGAGCAGAAGGCCAAAAAATGCTGCAGAGGAACAAACCCATGGCAAAGGAGGGTGAGGCTGGAGGCCACCGCTCTGCCCTGGCAGTTGCATTGCGGGAAGGACTTGCTTCCACAAGCCGGGTACTTACGCAGGGGTCCCACACAGGGTGAGGTGTGCCCGTGCCAGGAGTGCCCTCACTTCATATATTCCCCTTCGCTCACATAGTCCATAAAAGACCCCGGCAACTCAGCAAAATCTTCCAAGACAAGACTGGTGGAGTCCTCACCCAGCAGGTCACTGTCAGGCCGGGATGCCCGGGAGCGCGGAGCTGGCGGCGGTGGTGGTGGCGGCTGCGGTGGGGGCTCAGAGGCACCGGCCTGGCCAGAGGCAGGTGGTGGCTCCTCGCAGTCCTCTGGTTCCTCCTCAGAGGAGGCTGGCCCGAGGACGTGGTAGAGGCTGGGCAAGCGGATGTCGAAGCGAAGGCCGAACTTGGCGAAGAGCTTCTCGTTGAGGGAGTAGAGCTTCTCAGAGATGTCGTAGCCCAGGTGGGAGGAGAAAAGCCGAGCAATGTAGCGGTCCTTCCTCAGGAGGAGATACAGCTTCTTCCTCGGCCAGGTGATGAAGCTGCAGTCGGTCTCAGCCGTCAGCGTGACCTGTGGGGCAGGGAGGCAGCACAGTAAGCCCTACCACCCACCCAGGTAGGGGCCACTTGCCTCGGGGCTGCATGCTTCTCTCCAGGGAAGGGCCCCAGCCCCTTTGACACCTGCTCTCCTTGGAGACAGCAGGACTGGAGAGCCAGATGGTCCAAACCAAACAATTGGATAAATCCTTACCTGCCTCTGCTTCCTCTCCCCAAGGAGCCACAGACCAGGCTTCCCTGTGCAATTAGCAGCATGCCCTTATGGCTTAATCTAGCCACATGGTTAGCTACATTTCACCCTCTCGCTTTCACACAGTGCTCCATGTTAACACCCGAGTGATGTAGCCGAAACGAGCAGGGTGACACAGATGGCCTTAGCCCTCTAAGAAATGTCACTGAGGGAAGAGTTTCTGCATGCCCAGCTGGTCCACATCACCCGTGGGGAGCCCTGCAGCAGGCTGCTGCCCTGTCCTGCTGCTGGGTCACACATCTCCTGCTCTAGGAAGGCCCTGGGTATGGGAAGGGCCACCTGGAAGGCTTGCCTGGTCACCCTGCACCAGAGGGCCATCCTGTTCCATCAGCTCTGCCAGGTGCTGGAGGGCTGAATGGCCTTGAAGTGTGTATGGCACAGCTCAGCGAGAGAGGAAATAAAAGGGTTTTACTGTGTTTGTGTGAAAGTAGAGAACTCACTTGAGACTTTAGTGGGTTGGTTTTAGAGAATAGTTCTTTTTTGCTTTGGTTTTTGCCAACGTGAACAGAGCCATTTCCCCTCTAGCTGTAAGGCCAGACTATTAATAATAAAAATCATTAAGCAATATATGAGTGTATATTGTAATATATAAACTTAATAATAATACTAAGAGGTACGAAACACAGGAAGGATCAGACTGTCTTGGGCCAAAGAAGAACATGCGAGTGTAATGGAGACACCGGCATGTGAACAAGTATCAGAGCCAAAAAATCCCGGGGGCTCCCTTTCACTGTGTATCCAGGGGTCTCCTTGGCCAGCCACCATGGCAGAGGGCCACTGGGAAGCTGAACACCGCTTGGCTGCATGTGTGTGTCCTTGGGTTTGATATTTAATGCCACTGCCATGCAAGCAGCTGCCTTAGGAAAGAAATACAGGAGATAAAACCTGAGAACTTTCACAGGCTGAGGGGAGCAAAAGGAAGGGTCACACGGAAACTGAAACAACTAGAATCTCGCTTTCCTAACCAATTTCTGGCACAGCAACCAAAAGCCTCTGTTTCCCATGAGGAATTAAGTGATATGTAATAAGAAAATTTGCCTCCTGACCAGAGCAGCAGGACAGATTTCAGTCATGAATCCCCCCGACACAAGAGCACCGGCAGAGCCCGTGATTCAGCCTTCAGGGGACAAGTGCCTGCCCTGAAACCCAACTCCTGCAGGCACTGGGAGCCAGCAGTTCTATGGGAAGATGACACAGCCAAAGCAGAAAGCTCAAGGAAACCAGCTCTCCTCGTAGACTGAATCATGCTCCTGCCATTTTTCAGTGGGCTCAGGATTGAAACTGCTCCATCCAGAGAGTTGTGGGGAAAACTTGGGCAAGGAAAGCCCTCCACACCCTCCTCGAGCTGAGCCCGAGCGTCAAACGTGCACTTTTTTTAACCAAATGGTTGTGATGCTGGGAGCAAGGTTGAGATATGCCATGGAGTTTTATTAACTACTCAGGTAAGAGGGGCTGGTGAGTGACACAGCTCTGAAAGCAGCACATCACCATGGCTAAGAGCAGCCACCGAGAGTAATGTGCTGCCAGGAACACAAACCTGCCAGATCCCACCTGCTGGATGCCAGTCTTGCACAATGTGCTGCTCCTTCATGCCCCTCAGCAAGCAGACGTTTTAGGCATTCCCACCACGTCTGCAGCCTTTCCCCGCCCAGGACTCTACCTCCCCACCCCAGTGCTGGGTGCAGCTGACCTCCCTAGCCAGCCCTGTCTGGCAGAGCAGGAGAGAGCCCAGGGGCGTGGTGTTGGCAGGGCCACCAGCTTCCTCCCGAGCTCTCTCACACACGACAGAGATGCTCAGGTGTCTTTGTAGGCTGTGTGCCATCAAGATGGCCATTTGCTGCCTTCTAGAGGGAATATTTCCCTGCCAGGAGCACTGGGCAACCATCACTCTCTCTGCTCAGCTCTTAGGCAAATGCAATCCAGGAGCTAGCAGCAATGTGCTGCCAGGTTGAAGCCCTGCACAGAACATGAGATACCTCAACCCCTAGTACAGCCATGCTGTTGTTGCCCTCGCTGCCTTGGTCCAACATCCCCATTTCTGCTCACAAGCTGTAGCCCTGTGCCACAGTCACACAGCCATTGCCTGAA
The DNA here is from genome assembly GCA_013398125.1 of Aegotheles bennettii. Classification (NCBI taxonomy): domain Eukaryota; kingdom Metazoa; phylum Chordata; class Aves; order Caprimulgiformes; family Aegothelidae; genus Aegotheles; species Aegotheles bennettii. The sequence continues at coordinate 473,697 of VZRW01010208.1, read as the reverse complement.
CTGTCCCTGCAAGACCGCTGCCACTGGCAATGGCACAGTGTTCATAGTGACCACCACGGCCCTTTGACACAGCACGTGAGCCAAACTGAGACCCCAGGAAAGCAGATTTGGAGAGCTGCCCTGGTTTAACCAAGTCTGAATGTGGCTGTGCTCATGAGAAAGCACCATCATTCCCTCACGACCATCCCATGCTCCCAAGGGATTAGCAAAATCCCTCCTCATATGCCCTAACTGACATATTCTAGATTGACATCCTGACAGGGATCAGCCTGTCCTGGGATGCGAGTTAAAGGCAGAGAGATGTGAGCTTGAGTAACCTTCTCCAGAAGGACAGCCAAATAAATACTGTGGTGTTGACAGCAAGAGCAAGATCCCTTCAGTTACTGCAAACAAGAATTGGTCTGCCCTCTCAGCAAGGGATTCTTCTGCTCAGAAAGAACCATATTCGGCTGCGAATCGCCCTTTCTGCTCCTCTGCCCTGAACCCATCACCAGCAGACACTTCTGTGAGGAACAGCAGATTTATGGATTTACATCACTGCTGCACAATGCCATGGCTGCCACCGGAGTGACGCACCCTGCCAGCAGCGTGCAGGGCAAAGGCATCAACACCGGTACGAGGGAACACTGTCATGGAGTGAGCCAGCGATCCCAGACCCCATCTCCATGCTAATCTGGAAGGGGCACCATGCTCCACCCCTCTGCTGCCAGCTGATGGTAGGAGCAATCACTGAGGCCTCCAGAGGAAGGCAGAAAAGAGGTAACAGCGGATAGCACCATCCTGTGCTGGGTAAACCACGAGGAGGGGGAGGAAGGTGTTCCTGGTTGGCTTTGGAAGGGGTAAGGGGCCCCTTCCATTCCCTTGTCAGGCATGCAGTGAGGCAGCAGGGAGTGAGGCTTGGCCGCTGCAGGGCTGTGTGTGTGGAGCGTTACCTGGAAGGTCCCTTCCTCAGAGGGCCGCAGTGACTCCCACTCTGGAGAGTCCAGGAACTGGTACGGGAAGACGTAGTGAAGGAATTGTCCATCCTGGCTCACTCGGACCCTGCAAAGAGGACAGGTGAGGTGCACAGGCTTATGCCACAAAGCAGGTGTCACATGGACCTGACCAGCTCACACAACATGCAGGCAGCCAGTCCCAGTCCCACCAGGGAGGAAAGGGCTTCTCCCCACCTCACACGTCTCATATCCTCTCTGGGACAGCTACAAACGCTCCAGCCTATGGGGCTGCCCCCACTTGCCCTTTGGGAAACGACATCTGCTGCCACTCCCCCATACTTCACCTGCCTGCTACAAAGCCAGCCCTCACGGCTGCCGTGCTCGGTCCTCAGTAAGGACTTCCCAGCCCACAGGACTGCTGCTGCTTTTCAGGTACTTCTAAGCCAGCCTGTGGCTCTTTGTGCTTGCATCTTCTTCCTGCCCTCACAGCTGCACGAGGACATTCCCCACCTCGATGCTGGGAAGCTGCTCCTACACCCAGAACCGCCCCAAATCCCACTGGCCATCACTCCTGACAGGCCGTGAGCTCTCTGCTGCATGTTGCCACTCAGTCTCTCTTGGCTTCTTTGCCTTTCAAGTATTCCTTTCCCCTGCTTTTGCTACAATTGCCTACCAACCCCAAGGTTGAGCCCGCACCTGGCCCTGCAGTGGCAGCAGAGGAGGAGACCCGCACAGGACAAGGGCAGGGCACTCTGGAGCTCTGTTCATAGCTCTGCACCACCGGATCTGGGGCCTCTCGCCTCCCTGTCACCACGTCCCCGTTGGACGATGTGCAAAGGCAGTTCTAGCTTCCAGAAGGCACCAGGCTTGGTTCACTGTTGACTTCCAGCCAGTGGGGAGTGCTGCCTGGAAGGGCCAGCGACCCAGGCACATTCTGCACTCCCAAGCCCCCGTTGTCTTGCTGTTGTTCAGTTTAAGGAGAGGCACCAGAACAAGACCAACTGGATCAGCAAGGACCTCACAAGGCAGTGGAGTGGGTACTAGGAAATGCAGATCCAAATCCACCTCCATCCTCTACCTGCCAAAACCCACACTTCCCACCATAAGACACAGCAGAACCACCATGCCACTGGCACTGCTTTAGGGTCCATGGCTGCTCTTCCATGCTCACAGAGCAGCAGCAGATTACCCAGTGCAGGGCAAGACAGCACATTCCCCACCAATATTATTTGCAGATATGGTAAAGTTCAGAGCAAGCTGCTCAGCACAGGCATGTGACAAGGGGACAGACACCTGATGGAAACACCCGTACCTGATTTCCAGCCAGTGGTTTGCCATTTGGCACTGGTTACTGGTCCCAGAATGCTCTTAACACAGCCTAGAAAAGGGACAAACACCAAAAAAGGGAAGGACAGCCCTTCTTTAAACATCCCCTCAACAGAGGGAACAGACCACCACAGTAAACCATCATCTCCAGGCGATGCTGGGTTTGTCTTCCTAAAGGAGACGTTTGTCTTTCTTGTGAGACATCTCCTACAGATCAGCATTGCTCCCAGTTCTCCTTCCTTCCCCATTCTCACGTGACAGCAGTGTCAAGGGCCTGGCAGAGAGCTGGACAGCCAGTACCGTTACTATTTGCCTTGTGTTTGGATTCTGCAAACTGTTAAGAGAGATGTTCATAAAGGCATGCCACAGGATCTTGGGTGGGCAGATGCCAGCACTTCATCAGCACAGTGCACTCAATAACCAAATCCCCAGCGCGACTATCTAGAAGTGCCTGAGGTCCTCCTTGGTGGTCCTGAGGAAGGAACATCACGAATGCCCGAGAGCACAGGGAAAGAAAGAGGCCTGATGAGGCAGGATCCACCCCAGGAGAGCTCGCTCTCTTTCGAAGAAATGACGCTCAAAGTGAAATGTTTTGGAGCCCTGAAGGTTGAGGTGTTTGGAACAGGGATGAAACCTCCCTCTGAACAGTGCTGGCCAGGGGGAGCAGGTGAGCTGAGGACTCCTGCTCACCGTACTCGGTACATGGCCATTCACATGACAGAGGTAGTCTGGTACCCCCAGAGACCACATCTCCAGACACACTGCCTCCTGCAGCCAGGCTGCTTCCATCAGAAATGAGATCACTTTAAATGACAGAGGTACGGCTGCCTCAACAGCACAAGCAAAGCTGAGTTGGCCACTTCAATGGACATGGCTGGATTCTGCAAACCCTTCCCTGAAATACTCTAATTCAGAGAACAAAAGAAAAAATCAACATGCAAAAGTAAATTACATCCCCCACACCAGCAAACAGATGCACATCTCAAAGCCCTTTCAGAGGAAGGAAATAATCATCACCCCGGCTTCTACAGAGGGTGAAAATACAATAACCCACCGAGCTTTGCTGCCAGACTTTGTTTGGAAACAAGAGAACCTTTACCTGCCAGACAGCAGCAGTGAGAGGCGGTCGATGGGCGTCTTGCCCTCCACCGCGTAGTTCTGGTCTCTGACCAACGACTGGACCTGCCCTTCACAGCACTTCACAATTTCTTTGTAGACCTCCAGTGGCACCTGCAAGGGCAGGTACATGGTCTTGTAGAGAAGGTCAAACTCTTCCGGGACGGTGTTCCTGCGGAGCCGGTAAGCCAGGTGAGCCAGCTGAAGCAAGCAGGCGAGGACAAGCAGCAAGTTCCAGATGAAGATGTCCAGCCCGCAGGCGCTCAGCCAGCCCCACAGAGCATAGCAGAAGTAGCCTGGGGCCAGGAGGCCAAAGATATAGAGGGACCCAAAGATGCCACTTCCCCCCATGTAACCCAGGAGGACGATGCAGCTGGCCAGGTGGTAGGCTGCTCCCTCCATAATCTCCTTCCAGGCATCGCACACCGGAGGCTGGAGAACAGCCTGGTCCCAGGAGATGCTGCTCACACTCATCCTTCCTCACCCCACCGCCCCGGCCGGCCGGTGCTCAGGGCGAATTATCATACACAAAAGGTGCTGCGGAGGTCTAAAACTGGAGCTGCTGGGTGGCAGTTCCTCCTCTCCCTCGCCCCGAGCGCCAGCGGGTCCCGCAGCAGCGTGCTTCAGAGCAACACGCCAAAGTGCCAACGAAGGTCTCTGCGCCTGAGAAAGTCCTCAAGGGCTTGTTTTTCCTCTTGGTGGCTCACAAACAAGCAGCTGGCCCGCTCTGCAGCCACACCAGCAAGAAGAAGAGGTGGCAGGTAGGCACCCAGAAGAGCTCAGTCCAAGGGGGAGCAGAGGCCATTAGCTGGAACACTCGCAGACGGGACGGATCCTGTGTCACCGCCTGCTCACCAGCCTTCTGGCACTGGGAACAGGGACGGGGAGGGAGCAGCGGAGGGAGCTGGGTGTGGAATGTGTATCGCTTGGCAGCGGGAAGGAGAGGGACCCCAATGGATAACCATGTTTGGAATTGAAATCCAAGGAGCAACAGCAGCCAGGAGAACAGAGAGCAGGCACTCACTTGCTACTTAACATAACTCAGGCGCCCAGATAAGCCCAGCACACCCTGGGAAGGGAGAGCAGGGGGCAAACAGCCTGCTTATCGCCACGGGCCCCACGCCCCCGCGAGACAGCGACGGTCACCCGCACGGGAGAAAGGTCACCCCCTGCTCCCCCGCGGCACAGGCACTTGGCAGAGAGGAGAGGTTGGTTCTGGGGGAATGCTGCCCGGGCACTGCCGCACAGCCTCCACCGTGCCGGGAACTCCGTCCCATGGGGCTCCTCAGGCCAAGGGGCACAAGGGACGAGGGCTGGGGCTGCCAGGACAGTGCTGGGGTAAATGGGTTGTTAGGACCCAGTCTTGTCTGTCACAGGGAGGATCATCCTGGGAATGTAGCAGCGTGTTTTGCAAGGAAATCCTAGTTGAGGGAGGGCTCTCCCACCCCACTGGTAACAGGCTCTGCTGAGAACAGTCCTTGGGAAACAGTTCACATTTTTTCTTTTTTATAGCCATTTGGAACCCCCAGACCTTCATTTAGCACAGAGGAGAGCCACTGCCACTGAGGTAACCTGGGGCACAGGCATGAGGGGGACCTGCCAGGCTCAGCCCACCATGGTCAGCTGCAGAAGAGGTGCATAATGTGACTCCTGCCCTGCTCCAAGTGACACGTTCTGGGTCACACCGGCGGGACCTGCCCCACTCCCGGGACACAGTTACATTTCGGGCACTGACACAACCGCGCGGCCGGTCAGCGGCGTGAGATCAGCTGCACGGTCAGTGGGGTAGAGATAGGGTTTCAAGGGTGGTTGTGTTTCAGGCCGAGCTCGCAGCTGCCCTGCCTAACGTGCCATTCCCACCGGCACCGTTCACTTAGAGACACACCGATGGGTTCTCCCACTAACAGTGCGCTGGCCTGACACTGCCTGCCGAGCAAGGCTCGAGCGATGCTCTGTGCCAACCTGAAAGAACTCACCACGGTCTGGGACAGCACAGTCACTCTCCACCACCACCAGCCCATGCACAACACGGAGCAGTACGACTCTGAAGGGCAGCAAAGGCTTTGCCACCTTGACAAGTTGCCACGTGGAAAGGAAATGAGATAAATTAGGCTTTGCACAGAGGGCGAGTATGAGCCACTCAAACCAGCGGTCCCTCACTTAAGTGAGGAAGCAAATCCTAGTGATTGAAGCAGAACAAGGCTGAGCTGCACGAGGATGGCAAAACACAGAACTTCACTTCTCTGGACCTTTTCTGCAAAGAGGGAGGGATAATCTTATAGCCAAAGCACTACAATAAAAACCTCGGGATCCAAATTCTGTTTTCCAAACCATTGCCACGTACTTGCTACATGAACCCAACAACTTGTCTACCTTTAGGTCTCTGCAAAAAAGCAGCATTACAGGGGGCCCTCTTTCTCAGACAGGCTGATGTTTGGTGTAACGGGGAGCTGGGATATCAGGATTTGGAACACTTGCAAGGAAGATATTTTACATGAGATCTGTGAGACAAAGCTGAACAGGTATGAACAGTGATTGGAACTGCAGCAGAGGGAGCATTCTGAGAAGCAACATTGCAATTTCTCTCACCTCTTCATACTACCAAAAACTTTTCAGAGAATCACAGAACGGTTTGGGTTGGAAGGGGCCTTAAAGCTCATCCAGTGCCACCCCCTGCCATGGGCAGGGACACCTCTCACCACACCAGGGTGCTCCAAGCCCCATCCAACCTGGCCTTCAACACTGCCAGGGAGGGGCAGCCACAGCTTCTCTGGGCACCCTGGGCCAGGCTCTCACCACCCTCACACCAAACAATTTCTCCCTCACATCCCATCTCCATCTCCCCTCTGGCACTTGGAACCCGTTCCCCCTGGTCCCATCACTGCCTGCCCTTGGCACCAGTCCCTCTCCAGCTTTCCTGGATCTCCTTCAGGCACTGGAAGGTGCTCTAAGGTCTCCCCACAGCCTTCTTTTCTCCAGGCTGAACACTCCCAACTCTCTCAGCCTGTCCCCAGAGCAGAGCTGCTCCAGCCCCCTGAGCATCTTGTGGCCTCCTCTGGACTTGCTCCAACAGCTCCGTGTCCTTCTTGTGTCGGGGACTCCAGAGCTGGACCCAGTACTGCAGAGGGGGTCTCACAAGAGCAGGGTAGAGGTGCAGAATCCCCTCCCTTACCCTGCCGCTCATGCTGCTTTTCACAGTCACAGAATGTCAGGGGTTGGAAGGGACCTCGAAATATCATCTAGTCCAACCCCCCTGCCAGAGCAGGACAACCTAGAGCAGGATGATGCAGCCCAGGATACCATTGGCTTTCCAGGCTGTGAGGGCACATTGCAGGTTCACGTTGAGCTTCTCATCACCCAGCATCCCCAAGCCCTTCTCCTCAGGGCTGCTCTCAATCCATTCCCCACCCAGCCTGTATTTGTGCTTGGGATTGCCCTGACCCAGGTGCAGGACCTTGCATTTTGCCTTGGCCTTTTGCAGCAACATCAAAGAAACTGAACCCCCAAAAAATTATTAATTCCACTCCTCAGTTAGGTAAATTCCTGAGCTAGAAGATTGTCTGGAAAACAATGCTAACAACTCATCAGGGCAAAGAAGGTGCTTCCCCTGGCACCTTCCAGAACACGGACAGTGGCAATGCTGTTGGGGTCAGTGAAACACTCCCGGTTCCCCAGACTCCAGTACCTCTGTGAAACACTCCTGAAAGCAGAGCTGAAACGCTCCTCACACAACTTGTGAGTCTTGGCAGACAGCACCAAATGTCACATCCTAAACACTCACAGCCTTTTCACTGATAGCTCAGAACACACAGGCCCCAGCAAGCAGAGAAATGATCACGACTGCACCCGTCCCTCGCACAGGGCCGAAGCCAAGAGAACAATCAAGACAAGGCACAGATTTCATATCTTCAATTTCTGAAAAGAAAACTCAGCAGGAGGAGAGGAAGCAATCAGTGATGCCATCTTAATCAAAGCCTACTCACCAAGGGAAGAACGTTATGGTTGCACAGAGACAGAGAATGAAGCCAGAAATGTCCCATGTGGGTATCAAACGATCAACTACACCTGTCTTGGTCTAGATTGTAAAAAGGAATCAAAGGCCACAATCACCTTCCCACCATCATGTCACACAGGTGAGAAAAAGCCAAAAAACAAAAGCCAGTGCACACCTAGCACAAGACCAACACAATAAACACTGGGCATAAAAAACAGGAAAAGCTTGTCCTTCAGGTAAATGACCTGTACATACACTTGCAGTCCTCTGCTCCCCTTCCCTCAAAGAACTACTGGCTCAAGCATTTGAATTTCAATCCTAGAATCATCACAGTTGGAAGAGCCCTTCAAACTCACCCAGTCCAACCCCTACCTCCATCACCACTAACCCACATCACCCAGTGCCACATCCAGATGCATCTTGAACACCTCCAGGGATGGTTACTCCACCACCACCTTGGGAAATCTGATACAGAGAGTACTTAATTATTCATTATAAAGAACGAAGCTTGAATCCTAGGTCAAAGCTGCTAGAATTCTTCCAGCTTTTTTTTGAATAGGAGAAAGCAAATCCAGTTTTGACTCCAAGGAAAGGTCCCTTCGTAAGGCCATAGTCACCTCTGTACAAACTCAGCTACAGCTACGTCTCAAGCAGCACTGCAAGCCTTGGTGTGACCTTGCTGGAGGCAGGAACAGGCAGTGTCACTAGCACAGTTTCTCAATTCACATCAGAGGGGGAGCCTGCCAGGGGCCCATCTGTTCAGCCACACCACCAGCACAGTCCCTGTCTCGTTTCAGGGAGTAAGCAGGCTTTCCTCATTCTCTCCACTCCACGGTGCTCTGAATGAGGTGGGCACTCTCACTCCTTAAAAGGAACAGAGGTCGAGAACACCAGTCATTGCCAGATTTTTATTAAGAGGGGAAAAAAAATATATTTTCTATGGCAGTGGCAAAGAGAGAGCTAACAGTGGGAAAGCCATAGATGTGATGCACAGTTCATCATTAGAGACTCTTCATAAATAGATTCTTTGTTCATATTTGTTCTTCAAAGTAATTTGCAGAAATCATTCCTTTTGCAGCTTTCCAGCGGAACACAGTCACACCACAGACATCACCTAGAAGAGAGGGGAAAGACAGCTCCACAAAACACGGATTCTCAGAAGGTTCCTTTGCCATCAGGAACAGCACTCTGGGCCTCCCAGGGCCCTTCAGAGACAGAGGTCCTGCAGACTATACTCACCACGTTCAGAGTCCTGCTCATCTCATTCATATCTTGAAGCCCAGAGCTTTCAAACACTCCTTGTGGGCTTCAATTAGGTGCCCACAATTTTCTTCCCCCTTCTCAAGGATACTGCAAAACAAAAACATTTCCAAGGTTCAGCGACAAAACGTTGCCACGTTACTACGAGTCAAAGCCATGGGCCCGACAAGCTGCTGGGGTCAATCAAAAAGCCCTGCTAAGCTCCAGACATCTCTGCCCACCTTGTCCAGGGCAGTGCTGTTCTGGAAGGGATAATGCTAGCTCCAAAGAGTGCCCACACCTGGAGTGATGCACTCAAAACCCTGGTGAGATGCGCAGCAGAACTTCCTACTAACAGGCCAGTGTCTGTTCCGGGCAGGCCTAGGCTGGGATTTGTCACACAACACAAGGCTGCTGCATCACCTCATTGAGCACGCTGACCTCATCAGAAACCAGTTTCAAATCATTCAGTATGGAAGCCTCAAAATTTCTCCAGCAAGAGACCAATACAGAGCAGGCTGATCAGTAAACGGCATTTTAGTCCACCTTCAGTTGGTATTTAGGGAACCTGAAGCAAAAAAAGCTACTCTTAAAGACACAATTTAGCAGGGATGGTGACTTCTGTCCAGGTTACTCATCCACCCGATTACTAGACAGTGGTACGAGCCCACCATTGCTGGTGTATCACACATGCCTCCTGTCCCCGGAGGTGGGCATGCCACCACAGGTCTGACCAACCCTCATCTGCCCACCATGCTGGTCCTGCTGCCACAGGGAGAAACCACCAAACTGTGAGTAACTAAAATATCTTGTTTTCTTAATGGTTTAAGTTTTATTGCAGTGAGCATGGCCAGGTGTGCTGGCTGCCCCAGCTGACTCAGGACTGGCATCCCACCACCCTTCCCTTAGAGAGCCCTGAACTCAGCTGTGCCCTAGCACCTAGTGAGACTCACACCCCTAGCTCTGGCAAAAATGCAACACCCAGTGCTATGTCAGCTACTGAACAGCACCTGTACCACCTGTCGGGTGAAAAAAAGGCACTTTGGTCACTGGACTGAAGTGATTTACTGTCCTAGACACAGGAATTCTATTTTGGGGGTATTTCATGCTGTTTGATAGTTCCTATGACCGTGACTACAAATGCAGCTATACACATCATTTGGCACATTCTGCACCTCTGTGAGAAACGCTGTGCGCCGAGACCTAAAAAACAGAGTATGTTGTTTTATTTAGAAGACAACAGCATTATAGCCACGTTATATCTGCATTATAACTGTTATATCCGCATTATAACCGTGTTATATCCGCAGCCTGGCTGCCCGGGGCAGCAGTGGGGTCCCCGGAGGGATCTCAAAGCTGTGTGGATGTGGTGCTGAGGGCCACGGGCCAGTGGTGGCAGCGCTGGGTGAGTGATGGGACTGACGATCTGGAAGGGCTTTTCCAACCCAAACATCCCACGGCTCTGTACCCAATGAAGCGACAGAACCGCCGCTGCCTGCCGGCTCTCGCTGTGTCACCAGCGCAGCGCGTCCCGGGAGCGGCGTTACAAGCCACCGGGAAACCCGTTTCAAAGCCGGGCTACGGCACGTTAACCTCCTCATTTCTGGTTTGTCCTCTCAAGACACCTTCTACTCCGCCCTCTCCCTCCCCGCCCAGGGCGGGCTCACAAAGGAGCGCCCGCACGGCACCAGCGAACGGGGCCGGGCCGCAAGACCCCCCCGGGGGCCGGGCCGGAGCCTGCGGCTCGGCACGGGGGGGACAGCGGCGCGGGAGCTGCCG